>CM062805.1:596636149-597236149 GCA_031772625.1 Pinus tabuliformis | reverse complement strand
CACTACTTCCTCCAACAATTGGAACTAGTTTAACTGACTTTAACTTAGTTAGACCAAATTAATTAATTACAGCTAAAAATCAACTCAACTAGATCTCCTATAATGTAGGAGACACTCTACATGACTCAAGTTATACCCTCAACTCGAATTAATTGAGCCAACTAAGTCAAATTAACTTAGTTAACTAATGAGATGTGGAATTACAATTTTATTCCCATTTTAATTCAAGTAAAAATTAAAATATAATTTTTTTCTTGATGCTATTTTTAATATTTCTTATTGCTATTTTCAACACTCCCTCTCAACAAGAAAGGGATTCTCATTTATCCAAAACCAGTACCTTTGGAATGTTCTGCATGAAACTCTTATCATTTTTGTTGTTGTTACTACAACATATGCAACTAAAAAATCATCCAAACAAAATAAATTGAGTCAACTATGTTTGCAACTATCAACTGAGGAAAAATGTGTTGCTACTAACTCTACTACTGGGCCTCCTACTCTGCTATAAACACTACTCAATACTCCTCAGTATCTGAATGACATTGATCCTCTTTCTACTAAATATTGTGGCCCCTCATAGCAAGGTAATGATCCATGAGAAAAAAAACACCTCAATGGATCCAACCCAAATTGATGCACTCTTGGGACTATTGCTTCACAACGTCCCACCTCTCACCTAGAGGTGTGGTTTCATGTGCTCCCTTTTCCCACTTGACTTGAAATTACCCCTACTAGAGGTCTCTTCTTGAGTGGATGGCTCCACCCTATCTCCTCTCTGCTTCTATAATTGTGGCTGCTCCACAAATTTTTGAGGTTGCTTCTGAGGCTGCATGTTGAGAGGTAATTCATGCTCCCTCTGAACCACCAAGTCTATAACCTTTTCCTTTCTCCTCAAGGATTTTCATGCATGAGCTAAATATGATCTACTCATATTGTTGTTGCTACTTCTCTACTGCTACTTCTGCACTACCGCTACAACTACTGCAATAATGAGCTCTATCTCCCCAAATCTTGAAGTACAAGCTTCCATAGGGCTACTCCCTCTAAAACTAGACTCCCTCTGAGTATCGATATCCCTGTGGGAAATATCTCTGCTCCTCAATTTACTAATGTCAATGATCACAACTCCTTTTTGTGTTACTAAACATTGGCTCATTGATGTTCCCATTGGAAGCCTTCTAGCTTCGTTAAGGAGTCTGCACATAAGGCCTTCTAGATCTGCCCTTAACTAGATCTCCATCAATCTCCAAGGACAACATCGAATTCTTCTCTTCTATTTTTATTTCAACTCTAATGCCATGTAGAAATTCCTTGTATATTCAAACTGCTTATGTAATTTTCTAAAACAAAAGACTTGAATCTACTCTACTCATTAGTGGAAACAATTAAACGATCAAAAAATCACAGAGCATACAAGAGAAAGAATTAAATCAACATATAACACAGTGAATTCTTTGGGAAAGCCACAACTCAAAACCCATATTATCCGTATATTTCATTAGTCATAAAATATCAAAAGATTACAATGCTTTTCCTAGCCTGAGAAACCTTTGCACTATCTCTCTATGTCTCACTCCTTCCTAGGAAATCCTTGGATGAATACAATATGCTCTGCTCAAACTTGAGCTCAACCTGCACAAGTATTTTCTATCCTCTTCCTGATTGTATGCCTTTGACCAACACTTAGCCAAATAATTCCTCAAAGCTCCTATTTCCTTGCACTGTTTAATGAGGAATTAAGCCCCTATTTAATGGAAATTTTTCTCCATTAGAATTGCATAGTTCCTTTAGGCTTTTCCTCTCACTGCATGCACCATCTGTACAATTAAGACAAGTATACAATTGATAGTACATCATCCCTAAAGTGTAATATCAACTGGGTATTTCTTAGATATGACAAGCATGAGTTATTTATGAGTGAATACTTAGTTTACTTGTTGATTACTTAAGGAAGCTGTTAGAAAATTATATATTGTAGAGCAAAGGAACACATAAAATATATTGCAGAAATATAAACACAGAAAACACATAAAACAAGAGAGACACAAATATACATTAAGGAATTTAGACTTCTGTGATCCATAACATTGTTTACAAAATCTTCGGCAAAATCACATAATCAATCTTTTGTCGACGCGTTTCGAACCAACCAGTGTGGTTCATCGTCAGGACAAGTTGAAGGACTGATTTGGCTAAGCTTGATTAAATAGAGTGTGCAGAGATCCCAATGGTTATATTGCAACGGCTAATTTTGACTTAGTCAAAATTAGCCGTTGCAATATAACCGTTGGGATCTCTGCACACTCTATTTAATCAAGCTTAGCCAGATCAGTCCTTCAACTTGTCCTGACGATGAACCACACTGGTTGGTTCGAAACGCGTCGACAAAAGATTGATTATGTGATTTTGCCGAAGATTTTCTAAACAAATATACATTGTTCACCCAATTTGAGCTGCATCCATAGAGAAACATCTAGTCCTTCCTTTTATATTATCCAACAAAATGAAGAGATACAACCTACAACAAATCCGTTGTAATTCCCTCTTCGCTCTCACACAATCTCATCTCCCTTTCTCACTCAAAATACAGATATACATAGACGTAATAAAATTCCCTCATATATAGCGAGGGGTTTTCCTTCTATGGAAAAAAACCCTAAATTAAACATAAATTCTACCGTCAGATCTCTGCCTAATGAAGGACCCAGATTGACTACGAAATTACAACATGTTACAAGGCAATTTTAACATAACTTCTACCGTCAGATCTCCACCCCCCCATGGACCCCCCTTACAATGCAAATATTACGGGTGGCATTGCCACCACATTACGAACTGGGGTCTAATGCGGTGATACCTTTTGATAAAGAAGATAATTAGGCTCCACACCCAACAATCTCCCACTTGGAGATTGATTATAGCAACTCCACCAATGCTTCATTTGTTGGACAATGACTCCACTTTGGACCTGGTTGTTTCTCATCTTCTTCATCATGCTTGAAGACCAATTGAAATTGAGCATAATCTCAGTTTCTCCCTAGTTACAACTTTTGTTAACATATCTATAGGATTCTGGCTAGTGTGTATCTTTTCCAACTTCGACTGTCCATCTTCCAACACTGACCATATGAAATGATACTTGAGCTGTATATGTTTTGTCTTGGAATGAAATGCAGAGTTCTTTGCAAGATGTATGGCACTCTGGTTGTCACTGTATAACCTTCCCAACTCCTACTTCTTAACCAATTCATCCAGAAACCTTTGTAACCAAATCATTTCTTTACTAGCCTCTATAGTAGCCACATACTCTGCTTCCATTATTGAGAGTGCAACAACACTTTGTAGTTTTGAAACCCAACCGACAGTTGTTCCACCTACAGTAAACACATACCTTGTTGTGCTCCTCCTGTTATCTCTATCACCTGCCATATTTGCATCAACATATCCCTGTAGAGCAATGTTTGAACCACCAAAGCATAATGCTTGATTTGTGGTACCTCTCAAATACCTGAGAATCCACTTCATTGCCATCCGATGTTCTTTTCCTAGATTGTTCATGTACCTACTTACAACTCCCACTACATGTGCAATATCAGGCCTTGTGCATACCATTGCATACATTAAGCTTCCAACTACTGATGCATATGGAACTTTAGACATATAAGCCATTTCTTCCTGAGTCTTGAGACACACCTCCTTAATTAATTTGAAATGGCTAGGAAAAGGTATACTAACTGGTTTTGCATTATGCATATTAAATATTTTCAACACATTTTCTATGTACTCACTTCGAGACAATGTTAATTTGTGATTATTAGTGTCTCTAGTTATTCTCATACCAAAAATTTGTTTTGTAGCGCCCAAATCATTCATTGAAAATGAGTTCGCCAATTTTCTTTTGAACACATTTATTTCCTATATGTTTGAACCTGCAACAAGCATGTCATCTACATACAATATAATATAGCTGCCATCATTTTGCCTTTTGAGATAAACACAATGATCATAGTGACATCTAGTATAACCTTGTTCAGACATAAACCTGCCAAATTTTAGATACCACTACCTTGGAGCCTGTTTTAAGCCATACAAGCTCTTTTTCAACTTGTACACTAGTTTATCTTTCCCTTTTACCTCATATCCTTGTGGTTGCTGCATATATATCTCTTCCTCCAAATCGCCATGGAGAAAGGTTGTCTTTACATCTAACTACTCAAGGTGAAAATCTGCAGCTACTACTAGACTTAAAATAGTTCTGATTAAAGTCATTTTAAAAACAGGAGAAAATATCTCATAAAAGTCTATACCCTTTTTCTATGCAAACCCCTTCACCACAAGTCTAGCTTTATACCTTTTTCTACCTCCATCTTCTTCCTTCAACCTGTAAACCCATTTATTCTACAATGTTGTTTTTCCTGTAGGCAACCTGACTAAGTCCCAAGTTTGGTTATGTGCTAAGGAGCCCATCTCTTCTTTCATGGCTTGCTCTCACTTCTTCCTAATTTCTACCTGCACTACTTCTTCATAACATTCTGGTTCACTAGAATCAGTCAACAATACATAATATAATGAAGGAGAGTATTGTTTAGGGGGTCTACTTATCCTGGTAGATCTTCTAACACCACTTTCAGGTGTTTGAGGTGCTTTTTGTTGTTGTGGTTGCTGTTGTTGTTGTGGTTGTTGATCATTATGATTTTCAGGCACCATCACTTTTTCTGTGATCTCATCAAGCACTTTGTATTCTCCTGTTTCTTTTCCTACAACTGATCCTTATATAAAACCTTTTCATTGAATATGGCATCTCTACTCCTAATGATTTTGTGTTTTTCATAATCATAAAAGTGATAACTAAAATCATTAACACCATATCCAATAAAGGTACATTTCTTTGATTTTTCCTCAAGCTTTGTTCTATTTTCTTTGTTAATGTGGAGAAAGGCTTCACAACTAAAAGTCTTTAAAAATGAGTAGTTTACCTTTTTACTTGTCCATGCCTCCTCTAGAATACCACCATCCAAGGAAATTTAAGGCCCTCTATTATTAGATAAACAACAGTATCTATAGCATTTACCCAAAATTGTAAAGGCAATCCTGCATGCAATCTCATGCACCTTGCACACTCCATGATTGCCCTGTTCATCCTTTTTGACACACCATTTTCTTGTGGTGTTCCTGGAACTATCTTCTCTTTGCGAATTCAATTCTATGAACAATACCTATCAAACTCTTTGCTACAATATTCACCTCCATTGTCTGATCTGAGACACTTCAACCTTTTTCCTGTCTCATTTTCAACCAAAGATTTCCATTTCTTGAAAGTATCAAATACATCATATTTATTTCGAATACAATAAATCCATGTTTTTATGGTTGCATCATCAATAAAAGTAACATAATAACGAGAGCCACCGAGAGATGATACCTGAGAAGGTCCCCATACATCTGTATGCAAAAGCTCTAATTTTTCGCTCTTGTTTTCTTTCCCAACTCTAAGGAATCTGACTCTCTTATGTTTTCCATAAACACAATTCTCACAGAATTTTAAATCAACATGATTCAAACTTGGCAACAAATTTCTTGAGTGGAGAATCTGCATCTACTTCTCACTCATGTGCCTGAGCCTATGATGCCACAATGTCGTATATTCTCTTGTAGAGGTTAAAGCATTAACAGAATTAGAAATACCATTGCATAAATACAATGTATGAACCTTTTCTCCTTTTGCTATTACCAGGGCTCCTTTAGTGACCTTCTGGCTTTTATCTGTAAAAGTTGTTACACAACCTTCACCTCTGGAACATGCCTTACCTCCTTCAATAGCCATTGATTTCCATTTTGTTGTTTTATGAAAACTGTACCCATTCCAATGATTTTATAGGGTTTATCATCACCCAATCGAACCTGTCCAAAATCTCCTTGAACATAATCATGAAAATGTTTCCTATCAGGTGTGGCATGGAATGAAGCCCCTATATCTACCACCCAGGCATCAATAATATTTTCCAATGAAATTATCAAAGCATCTTGCAACACATCACCTGTCACATTCGCTTCATGATTGTTTTCTTACTGCGCGTCTCCTTCATTTCCCTTCTGAGACTTGTAGTCTTTCTTCACATGTCCTTTCTTCCCACATTTCCAGCACAATATACTCGATCTAGACTTAGATCTGCCTTTCCTTTTCTTACTACAATATCCTAGGCTCTTACCTCTTTCCAGTTTCCTTCCCCTAGTCTCTGTAGTCAAAGCATTAACTGATGTCTCACCAGAGCTTTTCCGTTGCATTTCCTCGCTAGGGATTTCACCGACAACATCATCAAATTTTAAATTACTAGATCCAGAGACAGAGTTACTAAAGGCCATAACTAAATCATTCCAACTTTCTGGTAATGAGCACATAAATAACAGAGCCCTAACTTCATCATCAAAAGTTACCCCTACAAAACATACTGACTGGTAACTGTATTAATTCATTTAAATGATCAGCAATAGATCCACCTGCTGACATCTTCATATTAAATAAATGCTTCATAAGAAATACCTTATTTGAGGCTGAGGGTTTTTCATATAGTTTGGCCAGTTCCGACATTAAACCCTCTGTTTTCATTTCCTTTAAAGTATTTAAGGCTACCAATGCCGCTAGGCACAACCGTATTGTTCCAAGTGCCTTTCTGTCGAGAATATCCCCTTCTGTGTCTATCATACTCATCATCTTCTTTTCCTTTTTTCTCAATGGTTGGTACAAATCTTTCTGGTACAAATAATCTTCCATATGCATCTTCCATATCTGGTAGTTTTGGCCATTAAATTTTTCGACCCTAAACCTACCATCTTCTGCCATTCCTCCCACTTGAACCAGGAACCCTCCTCTCCTACGAGTTTATCAGCCAAATAGACCTTCGACTTTGATACTAGTTTTTAGAAAATTATATATTACAGAGCAATGGAACACATAAAATATATTGCAGAAATATAAACACAGAAAACACATAAAACACATAAAACAAGAGAGACACAGATATACGTGGTTCACCCAATTTGGGTTGCGTCCACTGAGAAATATCCAGTCCTTCCTTTTACATTATCCAGCACAATGAAGAGATACAACCTACAACAAATCCACTGTAATTTCCTCTTCGCTCTCACACAATCTCCTCTCTCTTTCTCACTCATAATACAGATATAGATAGACGCAATACAATTTCCTCATATATAGCGAGGGGGTTTCCTTCTAGGGAAAAAGACCCTAAACTAAACATAACTTCTACTATCAAATCTCCACCTAATGAATGGCCAAGATTGAATACAAAATTACAACATTTTACAAGGCAATTTTAACATAACTTCTACCATTAGGTCTCCACCCCCCCTGGAGCCCCCTTGTAGCTCAAATATTATGGGTGGCATTACCGCCACATTACGAACTGGGATCCAATGCGGTGATACCTTTGGATAAATAAGATAGTTAGGCTCCACACCGAATAGAAGCAACACATTCCACTATAGGTAGCACAACATTGCAGTTCAGGTAGCACCACACTGTACTTCAGGCAACGCCACACTATACTTCAAGCAACACTACACTGCAATTCAAGCAACACCACACTACACTTTAGGAAGCACCACACTACACTTCAACAAGCACCACACTGCAATTCAAGTAGCACCACACTTGACTACAGGAAACACCACACTACTAGACCTCCCACTAGTTCCTCCAACAATTGGAACTAGTTTAACTGACTTTAACTCAATTAGACTAAATTAATTAATTCCAACTCAAAATAGAATCAACCAGGGCTCCTATAATGTAGGACACACTCTACACGACTCAAGTTATAACCTCAACTTGAATTAACTTAGCCAAATAAGTCTGATTAACTTAGTTAACTAATACAAGATGTCATGAGATGTGGAATTACAATTTTATTCCCAATTTAATTCAAGGACAAATTAAATTAGGATTTTTTTCTTGATGCTATTTTAAAATTTCTTGTTGCAATTTTTAACACAAGCTAGCATTTTAAATTCACCCTGATATGAAGGCTAGTAATCAGGGCATCTACAATCTTAAAGCAATATATTAGAAACCATTTAACACATACATATCATTTCATGCTTAATTATGTCTTTAATGGATTAAATTTCAAAAATTTACCCAAATTTATCGACATCTATTACTATCAGGCTCTTTACTGAGAAACATATTATTACCTTCTATGATCATCCTTTGAAGTGGAAAGGAGTGTTAGCCTTCATGGGCTTCATTCAATCTCTTTACTGAGACCAACACCACTAATCAAAAGGTCAACTTTTCCACAAGCAATCTAAGTGGCATGTAAATTTAGCCTCTTCATGCAATTCCAATGAAAACAAAGCACCTCATAAGGTTGATTGCCATATGTAGTAAAATCATCAACATCTTCAACGATGTCCTCATTATCTAGGACACATTCTCTAATTTCTTTGTCTACTATAATATAAAAATACCCATTCAAAAAGGTAAGTATTTATTGAAGATGATGGTGTTACACATGGGTCTCCTGCTAATTCAAGATAAACTCTAATATTGTAGTCTCTTTCTCTAGTAGAGTTACAAATCCTCCATCCACAAGGTCTATACAAGGCCCTTGCAATTGAACTCATATACATTAGGTATTGAACATGGATGTTATATCTCATAGTGAGATAACAAACTTTACATGCTTTGACCATCCATTTTCATATGTCACATCCATTCTTTGAGCATGGAAGGAATCCACCATGAAGACAACCATTCATAAAGAAAACCACAATCATCATAAATAAAAATTCAACCTCCACCGAGGTTCTTTTCCATATAACAATCAAGTAATGGGACTCCCCCATCCTAGTCAATATATTCATATACATATCACTTTAAAACTTATAAATTTTCCCATTTGTGTAGTATACTATACATATACATATATATATATATATATATATATATATATATATATATATATATATATATATATATATATATATATATATATATATATATATATATATATATATATATATATATATATATATATATATATATATATATATATATATATATATATATGTAGACTTGTAATCATGATGCCACACTAGACACCCTTCATTCAGAGGAAGGAATTCACCATGGATAAAAATAATTTATAAGGTGGAATATAACATTAACATATAGGAAACAATAAACCTCTACAGAGGTTTTTAGCCCCCTACAACATACATACCATGGGATTTCCACATCCCGACCAATATATAACACATGTGCCCATAATTGACTGAACCAAGCAGTATTATACAAAATGCACATCACACAAGGATTCTTCCCCAAGCATCTCAAACCTCATGAACATAATTATTCCAAGAATACAATATTGCATCTCCCAACCAATGGTGAAGGTGTGCCACAAGTAACTCACTACCCTAGAGGTAACTATGGAAAATTAAATAAAGGAAAACTTCCAAGGCCACAACCACTAGTTGTCCAACCTTCAAGATGCTAAATGGAAAGTCCATGCATTGAAAAGGAATTTATCACAATAAAACATTAAACATCATTACAGTTAGTGTGAAATACAAATCAAATTCCATGAATAAAATACAATCATACTCATGTTTGTATGTTTTAACCCTGCACAAAAATTACCTGCACATGAATTCTTAAAAAAGAAGAAAATAAATAATGATGAGAATATATAAAAAATTCACAAATATTTCCCCTAATTTCCAAATCGGGACTACTAGATTGATTTTTCATTATATTTCTCTCAATGTTACAATACATATATATACATGTTGAAGTGTTCATAAACCCCAATCCATAAACCCTAGATTAGAACATAACCTTAGTTCCATTAACCGGATCTACAAAATACCATGGGTAGAAAACATCATGCCCAAAACCATGTGTGAAACCCATGCATAAAAACATAGGTAGGTCCTCCCACCTAATATAGGGTCCAAAAAAAAATTCCTACGCAACTGCCTTAGACCCCATGTAGGGGGGCTACTGCCCCCTATAACCCCCAAACAGGGGAGGTTGTGCCCGAGAACCGAGCAGGGGGGGCCTTTCACCCACGATACATGAGACTAGTCATGGAAATAATATAACACAAACCCAACATTCTCCCACTTATTCTTTTATTTTTCACACATGGGGTCACAGGAGATCTTATTCATTGGTCCAACCCTGCAATGCTCATTTTTTCTCTACACCAAGAAAACATCTCAATGCTCACAGACTTCATCAATGCATCTAGAGAATTCTTTAAAGTGTTCACCTTTACCAGCAACACCTTTTTGTCCTCAACCATATCCCTCACAAAGTGATAGTGAACATCAATGTGCTTTGTGTTTGAATGATAAGCACGGTTCTTCACTAAAGAAAATTGTACTTTGGTTGTCACAGTCTATCCTTATATCTCATTCTATTAACCCCATACTTGAACATAATCTCTCCAACCAAAGTGCTTCCTTGCTTGCATGAGTGGCTTCCATGTATTCTGCCTTTGTAGTTGAAAATGGCACTATAGATTGTCTCTTGCTCATCCAACTCACTACACCTCCAAATAGGTTAAACGCATACCCACTGATACATCTTCTCTAATAAAAAAATCCCAGTTTACCTCAACAAATCCGTGGATGTCCAAAACTCTATCCAATCCCGATCTTCCTTGGTAGCATAGACCATAATCACTAGTGCCACACAAATACCTAAAAACCCGCTTCACTGTTGTCCAATGCTCCGCCTTTGTTTTTGAAATAAACCTACTCAATACTCCCACTGCATGTGCAAGGTCTGGTCTAGTACATACCATTACATTCATCAGGCTACTTACTGCACTTGAATATGGAACACGAGACATGTCCTCTTGCTCCTCTTATGTCTTGGGACATTATTCAACAAATAAATTTACACCTACAAGAATATGAACCTTCACTGGTTTACTATCCTACATATTAAACATATGTAGTATTGTCTCGACATACTTCCTCTGGTTTAACAAGAGCTTCCTTTTTGCCTGATCTCATTTAATTTCCATACCCAAAATATAGTTTGTAGCACCAATATCCTTCATGTCGAATTTGGAGGAAAATTGGGTCTTCAGATCCTGGATAATTTATTTATCATTTCCAATCAGCAACATATCATCCACATAAAAGACCAGATAAATAACACAGTCACCAATTAATTTAAAATACACACTGTGATCATCTTTACTTCTCGTGAAGCCAAGTCCCTGTATATATGTATCAAATTTTTGATACCACATCCTTGGTGATTGTTTTAACCCATATAGATAATATTTTAACATGCATACCAGTTATTTCTTTCCCTTCACCGCAAATCTTTCAGGTTATTTCATGTAGATCTCTTCTTTGAGATCCCCATAAAGAATTGTTGTCTTCACGTCCATCTATTCTACCTCAAAATCAAAGGCACCAACAATAGATAAAAGTAATCTAATAGAAGCTAGCTTGGTAACAGGAGATTAAATATCACCAAAATCAATTCTTGACACCTGGGAATAACCTTTTTCTACCAACCGAGCATTGCATTTATCCACCTTTCCTTCTGCATTCATCTTATTCTTAAACACCTGTTTACTTCCAATGGGTTTCCTTCCAGTCGACAACTCCACCAGATCCAAAGCCTCATTTTTGTCCAAAGATGCCATTTCATCAACCATGGCCTCTTTCCAGAGTTTGCCTTCCTTTGAATCTACTACCTCCCTAAT
This sequence comes from Pinus tabuliformis, assembly GCA_031772625.1. Taxonomy (NCBI): domain Eukaryota; kingdom Viridiplantae; phylum Streptophyta; class Pinopsida; order Pinales; family Pinaceae; genus Pinus; species Pinus tabuliformis. The sequence goes on along the minus strand of CM062805.1, from coordinate 597,224,390 downwards.
AATTTTGGGATCATCATCAATAATAGATAAAGAAAAAATTGAATAGAAAGGGTATGGAATATACCTTTCTCGCTGTCTTCTTTCTTGAACTGATCTTCTCATAGTTGGAGTTTGTGGCTCTTCATCTTCTGCTTCTTGTTATGTTGTAGAGTCTTATTCTTCCTCCTTTAGCTCAAACTCTATTTTCTCATGTTCCTTTGGTAGGAATTCAATTTTAATAACATCTTTCACCTCTCTAAGCACCACATCTCAGCTATACACAATCTTCCTTGTTTCTAGGTTCAAAAGCTTATAACCTTTTAAACCATCCTTATACCCAATAAAGATGCACCTTTTAGATTTACTATCAAACTTGGTTCTTTTCTCCTTTAGAACATGTACATATGCATCACACATAAATACCCTCAGATGTGAAAGAGAGGGTTTCTTACCAGTCCATACCTCATGTGGAGTCTTATCCTCCAACGCTAATGAAGGTGATCTATTGACCAGGTAACATGCAATCTCCACTGCCTTTACCCAGAATTCCTGTCCTAACCTGGCACCCCTGAGCATGCTTCTTTCCTTTTCCATCAACATCTTGTTCATTCTTTCTACAACTCCATTTTGTTGAGGTGTGTATGGAGTAGTCCTCTATCATGCTATACCACGCTTCTTACATAACTCTTCAAATTTCTTCTTGCAGAATTCTCCACCATTATCTGTCCTCAACACCTTTATCTTCTTCTCTGTCTGGTTTTCCACAAAGGCCTTAAATTATTTAAACCTATCAAAGACTTTTGATTTCTTCTTGAGTAAATATATCCATGTATTCCTTGAAAAGTCATTTATAAAGGATACACAGTACACTTACTTAACCAATGATGGAATCAACACAAGTCCAAACACATCATTGCGCACAAGCTCTAATATCCCTTTCGCCTTCTTAGCACTAGAGGGGAAACTCACCCAATTCTGCTTCCCATATACACAATATTCATAGAAATTCAAATCCATAGAGAAATTATACATACCTTCTACCATACCGTTACAATGTAGTATTCGAAGGCCCTTATCTCCAATATGTCCAAGCCTTTGATGCCATAGCATGGTATTTTCTCTAGGGATCACTAGATTTTTTTGCTCCACTTTTACGAACCACAGAACTATTGCACCCATCAATAATATTACTACACAGAAACTTGTACAGAGTTCCAATATAAACTCCCGACATCAATACTAGTGCTCCCCAAACTATCTTGCAGGTATCTTTCTCAAACACTATTTTTACACCTGCATCATCCATATTTCTTATAGAAATAATGTTTATGGCTAATGCAAGAATATGAAAACACCCAGAAGTGTTCTAATCCTTCCACCTTGCAACTTCAACTTGAATTTTCCACGTCCAATGATTCTAGCCTTCGTATCATCCCCTAAGAAGACATCACCACCATCATATTTATCATACTCATAGAACCATTGCCTATGGGGAGTGAAGTGAAAGGATAAACCTTAGTCAATCAACCATACCTCATGATCTATATGTGTACTTGAAGAAGAAGCCAAGTAAACATCTCCACCTTCATCTGAGGTGGTTTTTTCCTCTATAGAAGGAGCATCATCAGATCCCTTTCCTTTCTTAGGAGCTTCAAATCTACATTCCTTTTTGTAGTTGGCTTCCTTTCCACATTTCCAACATACCTTTATAGGTTTTCCTGTACATTTATATCTCCTTCTAGATTTAGATCTTGCACTCGAGGACTTATTTTTGCTTTTGTTCTGGGACTGTACTCATACAGAAAAGGCATCTCCATTCTGACTCTCCATTTTTTTCTGTCCCATCTCCTCTGACAACAAGGATGAGACTATTTCATCAAACTTCAAGGTAGTTATATTGCTACCTATAGCAATGACCAGAATATCCCACAAATCTGGTAGAGAACATAGCAAATCGATGCACTTACCTTCATATAAATTTTTTACATCAATAGATGAAAACTAACTTATGATAGTATTCAAGGAGTTCAGATGCTCTATCACCGAGTCTCCATCCTTCATCCTCAGTTTATACAATGTTTTACATAGGAATAATTTGTTCACCAGAGACTTAGATTGGTACAAAGTCCCTAACTTGTCCCAAAATGCCTTCATTGTAGCTTCCCCTTATACATTCAACAATACTGAATTTGAGATACACAATCATCTTGTGCTCTTTGCCTTCTGATCCAGCTTTGCCCAGTTTTTTATTGACATTTTCATTGGTTTAGTACCTATATCTACCGTGATCCACTGATATTTATCCACTAGAAAATCCCCCATCTTGATATTCCACAAATCAAAACTCCGACGATTAAATTTCTCAATTTCTATCTTTCCACTACTCGCCATATTATTTCACTACAAGAATCGATCACGGAGATATCCTACTAAATAGGGTCTACCACAGGCCCGAGTAAAGCCCCTCAGCAGTAAAGGCATCCCCTTGAATCCGAAACTTCTCTGATACCAAATGTAGGTTTTAACACTGTACACAAATTATGTGCAAACGAATTCTTAAAAGATAGAAAATAAAGAATGACGAGAATATTAAACAAATACACAGATATTTCCCCTAGATCCCAAAACCGAGACCAGTAGATTGATTTTTCATTATATTCCTTTCAATGTTACAATACATATATATACATGTTGAAGAATTCATAAGCCCCAATCCATTAACCCTGGATTAGAACATAACCATAGTTCTCTTGACTAGATCGACAAAATACCATGCACAAAAAACTAGCATGCCCAAAAACATGTGCGAAACCCATTCGCAAAACCATAGGTAGGTACGGCCATATAATATAGGATCCAAAAAAATTTCCTAGGGTGCTACCACCCCCTGAAACCTCCCAACAGGGGTGGTTGTGGCCCCCTTATAACCCCCTACTACGCCTAGAACAACAAACAGGGGGGACTATGTCCCCCTTGCACTTGCGACTAGTCGTGGAAAGAGTATAACACACACCCAACAGTGTTCAGTTATTACACTCATAGTTGAGATCCTTCCAATATCTATGAATTCATGCATTAGTACCATGCTACATAATCACATGGTAATCATTTCAATCATGCATACAATCACTCTGTCACAGACTAAATTTTAAAACATAAGCACTTGTTTAGTTAATTTTCTAAAAATCAGGATGAACCCCTTTCTAGGAACACTACCATCACTTGCCCATGATGGAGCCCATCCATTCCAAGTGTTGAACCTGGATGTTTTGATACCACTCTGTAGCACACCACATGCTAATCCTCACCAAAACACTGGTTAAAAGGAAGTGGTTACTATACTAACACAAGATCCATGGTGTCGTTATGGAAATGGGGTATAATTTTTTTTATTTCTAAACTAACTAAAAACATCAATTAGAAATCATTTTTGCATTCGATTTGTTAAGACAATTTCAGTGATATTAATTTTCACTTCAATCCTACCTCTAGATCAAAAGTTATGGCCATTTGAGTTCTAACGAATCAAAAGGTGCCATGTCACCACTATACCATGTGGAATCCACGTAGCAGTCCTAACTAGCTTCTCATTTCCACTTGGCCTGGGTGTATTAGCTACCAACCCATTCATGGGTTAGGTTTCCACATTCCCATGCGCTATGCATTAGTATATATATATATATATATATAAGACACACACGTACACACACATATACATCCAAGTTGATTGGCCATCATTTGTTGTTAAAATTCCCATTACCTGAGTATGTTACCTTAGACCTCTCTTGCTGTCAATATTTACAAATTCTCTCAGGTCAGTCTTCTAGGCTAACCTAGAAGGTGGGTCTACCTTTGTGTCAATAAATGATCGACTGGGCTCACATGTTCAGCATCGTAATCCAAGATTATGTCCACTCGTGCCTTTTTGAAAACACACACACACACACATGCACACACACATATATATACATCGAAGTTGATGGGCCATCAACTATCGTTAAACTTCATGTTACTTGAGTACGTTACCTTGGACCTCTCTTGCCTTACACCCTTACAAATTCTCTCGGGTCAGTATACAATTCCTCGCTCTTATATAATAGCTATGATGCCTTTCTGCACGTGCCCTCTTACATTAGGACATAGTATCATACCCTTGGGCCTGAACTTACCACATCACCCTAGAGATTAGTCATCCTGACTTCTCCTCCATTACTACACCAAAGCCTCTTTTTGGGTAAAAGAATCCAGAACAAGGAACATTCCCATCATCTGTTGCACCTATTTCTCGTCTATGTGGGCCCACATTGGCCTTTCAAGGATGCGATGGATTTTCCAAGTGGATAATTTATTCCTTTGTTGAAAAATACATGAAATCCATCTCCCCTTGGCTTGGTCCATGTTGTCTTGCTTGCCATGCTAGCTAGATCATCGTTAGCCCAGGCGTTCCCCATCCACAATCCATTAGAGGAAATTTTAACCCAAAAGTTCCCATGAAATTTTCATGTAGTTTCCACTCCATAATATGTAAAACAATCAAAATACTTAGAATTTAAAAATATATACATGTAAACATTTTCGAAGGAAAAGAAGAAAAACTATTTTTTTTTTTAAATTGTATTTTTGGCTTATATCCTTATAAGTTTACTGAAATTTCAAGTATAAACACTCATTGGATACAAAATTAAATTCCATGTGCAACGCGTACCCATTATGAACACTTTTGAGAAGACCCACATTGATAAAAATTGAAGATACATTAAAAAAGTGTGTTCATCACATTTTTTTAATGTATATTCAATTTTTATCAATGTGGGTCTTCTCAAAACTATGCATAATGGGTACTCATTGGATGTGGAATTTAATTCACATATAAGGAGTGTTTGCACTTCAAATTTGAGTAAACATATAAGGAGATAAGCCAAAAATATAATTAAAAAAATAGTTTTCTTCTTTTCCTTCCAAAATTCATAACTCTTATTTTAGTTTTTTAACTATTATTTGATTCTTTTTCCTTAAAAGGCCATTTTTAGGATGAAATTTCCTCTAATGTTTTGCAAAATTTTGGGGACAAGGCCTCCGAGTGATCCAGGTGGATATTGGTAGCCACACTCGTATTCCACCTAGACCTCCAGTCAGTTTCATTAGTTTCCTTGTTGATTGCAACATTTACTTTTTTTAGTAGTTTTTCAGGTCCTGAACTTCGGTAGCAATTCAGACCCCCTAAACGATGTTTTTTTTGAGGTTCACAATGGGCTCAATATTTTAATCAGAGATAGGCACATATGGTAAATATTGTAGTACTTGGAGAGATATTTCCAACGAGATATTGTACATGCCAAACATAGATAATATGACCGAGTTACGACCTCGAGAAGTTGGCTGCCCAACTAACCCCAACGGGGCTCGTAAACTCTTGGTGTTCCATCTCCCAGGGTTAGGGTTTTGGTTGTTCAGGGTTTCCCCTTATTTTTCAATAATAGAAAGGCCCTTGATCCTCATTGTAACATAGTTCATAAGCATGTAGCCGCCATATCTCTTCTTACAGATAAGTTGCCATTGCCCAAGCTAGTTTATTTCCATTTTGTTTGTAAGCATATTTCAGTTCTTTGATATTAATGAAATGAAGTTTATTTCCACTGCATCTTTGTATTTGTGGTTATATCTATCTTTTATTTTGTTCCTATTTAAGATCAGATCAATGGTATTAGAGCGAGGTTTCTATTTCTCTATTTTTCTTTACATGTCCCCAACAAGGCCAAGGTATAAGGAGTTAGGGCTCGAACTTGTTGAACCATTGCAAGAACATCCTCAATAACCCTCACAACCTCCTATGATGGAAGAAAAGAAATATGAGGGAGCAAGAGATCATTTCAAAATATTTCTTGAAGAATCCCTCGAGAAACAGAGGAACATGATGATTGAAAACTTTACCCAAATCCTTTGGCAGGTACCCACAGGTGATGCATCTTATTTCAAATACCACAATGGGAGCTGTTGGGCATGGAATCCCCCCACGACATGTTTTGGGGCTCAAAGCCCAAGTTTTGAGTTGATATTGTTGTAAAGCTCTGCGAATTGCGGGCATGAAATGAATGTTAGAGTCATAGGGCTGTTTGCCCTAGTTTTGAATGTAATGTCGGTCTATCCATGGTCTGCAGACCATTGGATTTTATAAATAGATTGAAGCTCTAAGTGTAAAAAATATTTAGATATAGCGAAGTATGAGTTAGCAAAGTAGAAGCACAGAGCAAGTGTCAAAGTGTATCTTGGGTTGTAGAGTACGAGAAGGCTCTGCAGCTAAGTACGCAGAGGCCTAGTTGTCTGCAGCTGAGTGAATAGGGAAGAGTCATGTTTGTAGTCGGAGAAGAGAATAATAAGAAGTTTATTCTGAATTCTCTGTATTTGTTCTTGAGTTATAACATGTTTGATATCAATTGCTAATGTACTGTTTATTTACTGCACGCACTTGTATGAATAATTTATATTGCTAAGTATACTTTACACATGCAAGTAAGCTAAGTTAATCAACTAATATCAGATTACTAGTAAGGACTAGGGTAATAACACTATTTGGCCCCAGAGTAGGGCTGCGCGAAGGCAACACCTCAGGCTGCGAGGAACGGGAAAGTGCGCGTAGCGACCTGTGCGGAGGGTCGAACCGCGGACCAATTGAACCCATTAGACATCTGTAGGATGAAGAAACCTAGTTCTAGCACCCTCCCATACTACTTCGGGTGAGACCTCAGTCCGCGCTCCATAGACTATTGCCGAAAGGGCTAGTAGTACCAGGATTTGTTTGGCTAAATCACCTCTGAACCTGGGTCAGGCCCCAACAAGCCAACAAATGGTTCTTTTGCTGGGACTGGAATCTGCATAAGGGATGTCTGATGTCGTGTCACTGGAATCCAATGAAGAAAGAAATTGAAGGGTGCTTGGACAGAAAGATTCACGAGTTCATAGCGCCGGAAAATAGGAATCTGTGAGTACCAAAGGAACAATGGTTAGAGCACTACTTATATACGGAAATCCACAAAATTTTCTTTGCATCCTTCCCCTATAAGTTGTATGACTGGATTGCGAAGCTAGCAGACAGTCAGGGAAGGTGTAGGCTTAAAAAACCAATTGTGTGGACCCCAAAATTGGTGCGCAAACTAGAAGCATCAGCAGATAAGATCGCACACGCTGTGGACCATTGACTCAATTGAATTATAGGAGGATTTATCACCAAATTCGTGATAGATACTTCAATCAGCTACAGTAAGGCATAACGATGCTTCCTCAAAGGATCACGAGGTAATTACATTAAATCTTTGAAGACTAGGATTAAAATGCTATTGTCTGAAAAGCGAGTTATGCGAATAAATTGATGTTTGGAACTACGCGAAGTGGGAGGATCTATAGAAACGAAGGTAGCATAGAAATAGAAAATAGACCCTTGATTTTTCCTTGGCGAGAAAGCAAGGAAGAGCTTGCGAAAGTTCCACCAAGAAGTGAAATCAGTTTGATAAGGCAGCAAATTCCGCACATACCACCTCCACCTACACCACCACTGGTTTCACCATCTTCAACCCCATCTCCGCCCACACCACCTCCACCACCACCACAATTCAATATGATGAGCGCAATAAAATTGTCGATGTTCAAAGGAGTAGGGAACGAAGATCCAGACCAATTTTGGTTCGTAGTAAAAGTTGTATGGGAAGCACAAGGAGTCATGGATGACAATATAAAGAAGGAAACACTGGTAAGCGCGTTGCAGGATCACACACTAACATGGTATATTAAGCATTCTAATGACCATCCAAATGCGAGGATCACAGATATCTAGGCTGCGCTAAATAGGGAATTTAGCAAGCCAAAATTGGAGGCACAATCGATTATCGGGTTTAATGAAATTGCGATGCTTCTAGGCAAGACCCCCTGGGAGCTAGATCAGAGACTGAAGAGTATGATTCATGAAGCCAACATGACCTTGATGGATGGACAACACTACGCATGGTTTGTAGCATCACTAACGCCGCATTTAAGGATGACACTGTCACAACAGAAGTTATCCACCCAGGCCGAAGCTTTGGAGATTGCAATGAGACTGCACGAGACCCCAATACAAGATCCTGGCCTGGGAGTCCAACAAATCCACGTGCAACTGAAAAATTTGTGTCTGGAAATGCAGAGTTTGAAACAGGACAGGATAACCTGGGTGTATTAGCTACCAACCCATTCATGGGTTAGGTTTCCACAATCCCGTGTGCTATGCATTAATATGTATATATATATATATATATATATATATATATATATATATATATATATATATATATATATATATATATATATATCTAAAGACACACACGTACACACACATATACATCCAAGTTGATTGGCCATCAATTGTTGTTAAAATTCCCATTACCTGAGTATGTTACCTTAGACCTCTCTTGCCGCCATCAATTGTTGTTAAAATTCCCATTACCTGAGTATGATACCTTAGACCTCTCTTGCCGTCAATATTTACAAATTCTCTCGGTTCAGTCTTTTAGGCTAACCTAGAAGGTGGGTCTACCTTTGTGTCAATAAATGATCGACTGGGCTCACATGTTCACCACCGTAACCCAAGATTATGTCAACTCATGCCTTTTTGAAACACACACACACACACACACACATATACATCGAAGTTGATGGGCCATCAACTATCGTTAAAATTCATGTTACCTGAGTACGTTACCTTGGACCTCTCTTGCCTTGCACTTTTACAAATTCTCTCGGGTTGGTATACAATTCCTCGCTCTTATATAATAGCTATGGTGCCTTTCTACACATGTCGTCTTAGATTAGGCCATAGTATCATAACCTTGGGCCTGAACTTACCACATCACCCTAGAGATTAGTCATCCTAGCTTATCCTCCATTGCTACACCAAGGCCTCCTTTTGGGTAAAAGAATCCAGAACAAGGAACATTCCCATCATCTGCTGCACCTATTTCTCATCTATGTGGGCCCACATTGGCCTTTCAAGGATGCAATGGATTTTCCGTGTGGATAATTTAGTTCCTTTGTTGAAAAATACATGAAATCCATCTCCCCTTGGCTTGGTCCATGTTGTCTTCCTTGCCATGCTAGCTCGGTCATCGTCAACCCAGGCGTTCGCCATGCACAATCCATTAGAGGAAATTTTAACCCATAAGTTCCCATGAAATTTTCATGTAGTTTCCACTCCATAACATGTAAAACAATCAAAATACTTATAATTTAAAAGTAGGTACATGTAAATATTTTCGAAGGAAAAGAAGAAAAACTATTTTTTTTTTTTAAATTGTATTTTTGGCTTATATCCTTATAAGTTTACAGAAATTTCAAGTATATACACTCATTGGATACGGAATTAAATTCCATGTCCAACACGTACCCATTATGAACACTTTTGAGAAGACCCACATTGATAAAAATTGAAGATACATTAAAAAAGTGTGTTCAACACATTTTTTTAATGTATATTCAATTTTTATCAATGTGGGTCTTCTCAAAAATATGCATAATGGGTACTCATTGGATGTGGAATTTAATTCCACATATAAGGAGTGTTTGCACTTCAAATTTGAGTAAACATATAAGGAGATAAGCCAAAAATATAATTAAAAAAATAGTTTTCTTCTTTTCCTTCCAAAATCCATAACTCTTATTTTAGTTTTTTAACTATTATTTTATTCTTTTTCCTTAAGAGGCCACTTTTAGGATGAAATTTCCTCTAATTTTTTGCAAACTTTTGGGGACAAGGCCTCCGACTGATCTAGGTGGATATTGGTAGCCACACTCTTATTCCACCTAGACCTCCAGTCAATTTCATTATTTTCCTTGTTGATTGCAACATTTACTTTTTTTAGTAGTTTTTCAGGTCCTGAACTTCCATAGCAATTTAGACCCCCTAAATGATGTTTTTTTGAGGTTCACAACAATCTTAGGATTTTAATCAGAGACAGGCACATATGGTAAATATTGTAGTACTTGGAGAGATATTTCCAACGAGGTATTGTACATGCCAAACATAGATAATATGACCAAGTTACAACCCTGAGAAGTTGGCTGCCCAACTAACCCCAATGGGGCCCGTAAATTCTTGGTGTTCCATCTCCCAGGGTTAGGGTTTTGGTTGTTCAGGGTTTCCCCTTATTTTTCAATAATAGAAAGGCCCTTGAGCCTCATTGTAACATAGTTCATAAGCATGTAACTGCCATATCTCTTCTTACAGATAAGTTGCCATTGCCCGAGCTAGTTTATTTCCATTTTGTTTGTAAGCATATTTCAGTTCTTTAATATTAATGAAATGAAGTGTTATTTCTATTGAATCTTTGTATTTGTGGTTATATCTATATTTTATTTTGTTCCTGTTTGAGATCGGATCAATGGTATCAGAGTGAGGTTTCTATTTCTCTATTTTTCTTTACATGTCCCCAACAAGGCCAGGGTATAAGGAGTTAGGGCTCAAACTGGTTGAACCATTGCAAGACCATCCTCGCTAACCCTCACGACCTCCTATTATGGAAGAAAATAAATATGAGGGAGCAAGAGATCCTTTCAAAATATTTCTTGAAGAATCCCTCAAGCAACATAGGAACATGATGATCGACAACTTCGCCCAGATCCGTTGGTAAGTACCCATAGGTGATGCATCTTCTTTCGAATACCACAATGGAAGCTGTTGGGCATGGAATCCCCCCACGACATGTTTTGGGGCTCAAAGCCCTTGTTTTGAGTTGATATTGTTGTAAAGCTCTGCGAATTGTGGGCATGAAATGTATGTTAGAGTCATAGGGCTGTCTGCCCTAGTTTTGAATGTAATGTCGACCTACCCATGGTTCGTGGAACATGGGATTGTATAAATAGAGTGAAGATCTAAGTGTAAAAGATATTTAGTTAGAGCGAAGTATGAGTTAGCAAAGTAGAAGCATAGAGCAAGTGTCTAAGTGTATCTTGGGTCGTAGAGTAGGATAAGGCTCTGCAGTTGAGTACGTAGAGGCCTAGTTGTCCGTAGCTCAGTGCATAGGGCAGAGTCATGTCTGTAACCGGAGAAGAGAATAATAAAATAAGTTTATTCCGAATTTTCTGTATTTGTTCTTGAGTTATAACATGTTTGATATCAATTGGTAATGTACTGTTTATTTACTACGCGCACTTGTATGGATAATTTATGTTGCTAAGTATACTTTACACATGCAAGTAAGCTAAGTTAATCAACTAATATCAGATTACTAGTAAGGACTAGGGTAATAGCACTATTTGGCCCTATAGTAGGGCTGCGCGAAGGCAACACCTCAGGCTGCGAGGAACATGTAAGTGCATGTAGCGACGTGCATGCAGGGTTGAACCGCGAACCAATTGAATCCATTAGACATCTCTAAGATGCAGAAACCTAGTTCTAGCACCCTCCCATACTACTTCGAGTGAGACCTCAGTCCGCGTTCCATAGACTATTGCCAAAAGGGCTAGTAGTACTAGGATTTGTTTGGCTAAATCACCTCTGAACCTAGGTCAAGCCCCAACAAGCTAACAAATGGTTCTGTTGCTGGGATCAGGATCTACATAAGGGATGTTTGATGTCGTGTCACTGGAATCCGACGAAGAAAGAAATTGAAGGGTGCTTGGACAGAAAGATTCACGAGTTCATGGTACAGGAAAATAGGAATCTGTGAGTATCAAAGGAACAATAGTTAGAGCACTACTCATATATGGAAATCCATGAAATTTTCTTTGCATCCTTCCCCTCTAAGTTGTATGAGTGGATTGTGAAGTTAGCAGACAGTCAGGGAAGGTGTAGGCTTGAAAAACCAATTGTGTGGACCCCAAAATTGGTGTGCAAACTAGAAGCATTGGAAGATAAGATCGTACGTGCTATGGACCATTGACTCGATCGAATTATAGGAGGATTTATCACCAAATTCGTGGTAGATACTTCAGTCAGCTACAGTAAGGCATAACGATGCTTCCTTAAAGGATCGCGAGGTAAGTACATTAAATCTTTGAACATTTGGATTAAAATGCTATTGTGTGAAAAGTGAGTTATGAGAATAAATTGATGTTTGGGGCTACGTGGAGTGGGAGGATCTATAGAAACGAAGGTAGTGCAGAAATAGAAAATAGCCCCTTGATTTCGCCTTGGCGAGAAAGCAAGGAAGAGCTCGCGAAAGTTTCACCAAGAAGTGCGATCAGTCTGATAAGGCAGCGAATTCTGCACATACCACCTCCACCTACACCACCACCAGTTTCACCATCTTCACCCCCATCTCTGCCCACACCACATCCGCCACCACCACAGTTTAATATGACGAGCGCAATAAAATTGTCGATGTTCAAAGGAGTAGGGAACGAAGATCCTGACCAATTTTGGTTCGTAGTAAAAGTTGTATGGGAAACACAAGGAGTCATGGATGACAATATAAAGAAGGAAACGTCGGTAAGCACGTTGTAGGATCACGAACTAACATGGTATATTAAGCATTCTAATGACCATCCAAACGTGGGGATCGTAGATATCCAGGCTACGCTGAATAGGGAATTTAGCAGGCCAAAATCGGAGGAACAATTGATTATCGGGTTTAAGGAAATCACGATGCTTCCAGGCAAGAACCCCTGGGAGCTAGATCAGAGACTGAAGTGTATGTTTCATGAAGCCAACATGACCTTGATGGATGGACAACACTACACATGGTTTGTAGCATCACTAACGCCACATTTAAGGATGACACTGTCACAACAGAAGTTATCCACCTAGGCCGAAGCTTTGGAGATTGCAATGAGATTGCATGAGACCCCAATACAAGATCCTGGCCTGGGAGTCCAACAAATCCATGCGCAAATGAAAAGTTTGTGTCTGGAAATGTAGAGTTTGAAACAGGATAGGATAACTCGGCCAGAGGCGCGTGAGGAGGTATGGTGTGTAAAATGCAAAGGGCAGGGGCATGACAATGACCATTGTCCAGTCTTCGTGAACTACTTGGCAGGAGGAGGGTTGATTCCATTAAGACCAGAGGCACAAGCAGAACCGAGCATGGCACCTACATTATGGTCCTTGATTTGTCAAATAGGGGGAAAACATGTGACAGATAATTGCCATCTCTTGCAGAAGTATACATAGACCTCCCAGCAATTGTTCTCTAATTTCTGCAGGTCAGTAGGCCATGATGAGTGCACCTGCAGAAGTTATGAGCTGATGATGGATCGGACCCCTACCTATAGGGTGTAGACCGAAACACGAGCCCTCAATCAAAATGCAGGGATGGCGTGCACTAGATTTCAGGGTGTGGATGATGGACGAAACAACCTATATGCCCACCTCTCCAGATGGGTACAAGCGTATGGTATGCAACCTACACGAATGCACACCATCCTCATGATAGAAAATAGGAACAACAAGCAGGAGCTGGAAAGGCAAGGGTGCGAACAATGAAGTTGGACAAGACCAAGTGCACCAACAATGATCCACGTAGAAGCCTGTGACAACGTGTGCGAAGTGCTGAACATGGTCCACCATGTGAGACACACTAACTAGGACCTGCATGTACCAGCGGTTCTATGGGCTTATAGGACCATGTGCAAAACCCTAACCACGCAAGCACTTCCGAAGTTGAAGTATGAAGTAGGGGCTATGATCCATATGGAGCATGCAAAGCCTAGTGATAAGCCCCAAAAATGGGTAACTTATTGGGCTCATTTTGCCTATTGTTCTTCATCAATCCACCATTTTTCATAGTTTATGCATGATTTTTGAGTATATTTATGTTGGTTGAATGAATGAGAATAGTCACTTGACCAAGAAGGCTAAGACGTGGTTATTGAAAATTTTTGGACAAATTTTGGACCAAGGCCAAGCATTTATGAGCCAAATGACAGCCAAGCATGAAGGAACAAGGGTGAGGATTCGTAGGAAGGGTGTCTCCTGCACTAAATGGCCCCTTCCTCGAATTCTCCACCCTCAGCTTGGAGTTCAGCAGGCCACCGAAAAGGATTCCCAAAGGCAGCCGAGCAGTTTTGTGTAAAGTGACTGATCACTGGCAGTTTGAGCAGCCGAGCCCCTCGAGTTAAGGAGGGCTGTTGGAGACCCTCGTAGTGCATAAATAGGAAGGCTTCTAGCCTTCGTAGGTTACTTTTTGAACAGTTGTATTCTGCACTATAGTGCTGCTAGTTTCTCAGCTCATTTTGTAGCTTCTGCTGTACAACTTTCTTTGTGACATGGTTATTTTTGAATAATGGAAAGCAGTTTCATTTGGCATCAGTTCTGAGCTTTTCTTAGGAGCCTGTATCTCTTGGGGTTGGGCCCAACCCAAGTGCCAAGGCCTCCTTCGTGTACTGTTATACGTTTTAGTGTCTTTGCAAAATAATTTCTGTTAAGTAAATTACAGTCTTGCTTGGTTACCTAGGTCATTGTTGATGATTAAAAATGCTTTTCATGTTCAAATTGATTCGATAGGTTAATAACGGAGAATATCTTCAGAAAAAGGCCATTAAGCACCCCTGATCTCAACTCTCCCTCTGTGGGACCATGAGCTGAGATCAAGGTGTCCTTGATCCACCAAAAACATTGTCTTTGCTTCATCATGCAATTGTTAGTGTTAAATTCTCATTTTCAGAAGTTGATACTAGTTGTGGTTACAAGTTCAGGTTCATGATTACTTAGTTTGCATAGCTATTTCACATGATTTCGTTGCAATAAACTTCTGTTCATTTTCTTTGCTGATATTCAGGTCAGATTAGGTTAAAGTAGCTAGGTCTTTGGTTTTCCGAGTCTTTGTTTGAATGGTTTGGAAAATAACTTACAGAGCACCTTTGATACCTCTTTGCCTACCCCTACTCCATCAATACCACCTGCTCCGTCCTCAAACTCTGATCCTTTCCTCACATTTGCCACGTTCCCTCACTTTGACCTAATTCCATATTTTTGTGCAACATTGCTCTACCTGTCCTTGAACAAATCCAGCCATCATTATCACTCACCCACTTCGTTCGTGAAGTCCTATACCTCATCACACCCTTATCTCACCTCCATACCCACTTCTTCACCTTTTGTCCACCATCAGCCCTTCAAAACTCCCTTTTGGAAAATCCTATAGAAGCCATAGAACATCCTGTAGAACCCCTACAGACTTCCTGTAGAAGCTCACGAAAGCGGTTTCTTGAGATCTGAGCACTGTGAAACTCTCTGGAAGGGTGCTAGGGACCCCTTAGGCTCTCTTCTAACCTTCCCAACCTCCTGCAAGCACCTAGTCCATTTCCTTTCGCCAATCAACCTCTGCACAGTCAACAACAGTTAAAGCACATGCAAAATAATTCTGAAAAATTACTCAAAAATGCAAAAAGATGTTTTCTTTATATTTCTCTTTAGCAGTAGCTTAGTCACATGCATTTTACCTTTTTAGAAGTCAATGGCATCTATTTTTGTACCTTCCATCCTTTTCTTTGCACCAGTAGGGTTAGTCGGTACAACTAGGGTTTGCTAGGATTTGCGTTCCTTTCTAGCTTTCAACTTCTTTCTGCAAGTAGATTAGCCTCTGGTTGAGTTAGTTTTCGTCCATCATAGTTAAAAGCTTCTTCTGAGAGCTCATAGAAGTTGGCTTAAGCTCCTAGAAGACTTGTGCCAGCTGATCAAGTGACAGCCTGCGGCAAGAGCTAGTACTTGTGCATATAGCACCATCGCTTCCAAGTTTGTTACGAACTACCGGGTTGATAAAAGTAAAGAAGGGAGTCCCAGGAGTTGCAGCATTATTGCTGCAATACTGGAGCCCACCATTATTTTTGGCGCCATTGTCGGGGAAGTGTCAGAGTATTTGTGATTGCTGCTTTTCTTCTATTTTCTACTACAACCTTCTGCTAAGTAGTTTATTTCATTTCCATTCTGCAATTTCATTCCTGCAAAAGTAGATTAGACATTTCCTACTTTCATAGATTAACATTTCAATTCTACAAGCGTAGATTAGCATTTTAATTCCGCAATTTCAATTCTGCAAGCGTAGATTATCATTTCAATTCCGCAATTTCAATTTTGCAAGCATAGCCTAGCATTTCATTCCTGCAATTTCATTTCAGCAAAATAGATTAGTCCTTTCCTACTTTCATTTCAATTCCGCATTTTCATTTCAGCAAGATAGATTTTAGCTAGTTGCAATTCAATATCTTTCAGTTTTGCAGGTACAAGTAGAAGAAAACACAAAAGCGAACAAAAATATTCCATTTTCATGCCTCGTAGGAAGAGAGACAATACCGGAAAATTCCTATCCAACACCCCCACCACATCACTAAGTCACCCTTCTCTCTTCTTTGGTGGCAGTGATCTAGAAGAACCTATAGGTGAACCTCCTGAGATATACAAAGATCCTATAATAGAAGAAGAGCAAGAAAACATTCCTTTTGAGACCATGGCTGAAAACCGAAACGGTAGAGAAGATGAGGAGAAAATAGAAGGTGCCTTTCCCATCCGAGAGACCAACGGGGACATGAAGATGAAAAACATAAGTCCCTCAGCCTTACCTCATTTCCATGGATTGACCACTGAAGAGCCTGATACCTTCTTGTTTGAGTTTGTTGTCCTTTTTCGAACTTATGACTATGCAAAAGATGAGCAAAAGTTGAAACTCTTTTCCTCTACCCTCAAGGATGCAGCACTACGCTGGTTCATGGGGTTACCTGGAAACAGTATCACAACTTGGGCTTAGATGCAGCAAGCCTTTAACAACTAATATCAGGACTACTGTAGGTCAAAGGAAGCAAAGGGAGAAATCTTTCGGATGACCATGGGAATTGATGAGTCTTTAGAAGACTACGAGGAAAGGTTCCAACCTTGCTATAAATGGGTCAGGTGCACGGTTGACCCTGAATCTCTGAAGTTGGTTCTACTTTGAGGAGTCCCCAAAGACCTTCTAGATACCCTCCATCTGCTAGCTGGAGGAGACATCTACCAACTACCTTATGAGGACATAAAGACTGTGTTTAGAAACCACTCTAGGGCAGCCCAGAAACAAGGTAGGGGGAATTCACTCTCCGCTAGTACCACCTTCTCTAAGCATGAGTTTGCTAATCAGACGGAAGACCTCAAAAGTGAGATGAGACAGACCATTTCCATGCAACTAGATACTTTCCGAATCCAATAGAAGAAAGAGGAAGCTGAGAGGGCTTTGACAATTTTTTGTCCCAGAAGTACAAGGAAGCATCCTAAGAATGAGTGTCCATTGCACTAAGTGGAGGTATGTTTCATTTGTGAGCAAGACCACCCCACGAACTAGTGCCAACCTTACCTGGACTTAAAGCCATGTACCAAGGGGCTGAAGGGGCCACTGAGCCACTCTACTTCCTTAACCAAAGGAGTCGGCATGGGTCCAAACCTTACCAGCAGGGGATGAAAGGAACATCCAAAACTTATTACAACCCCAACCAATCTACTCACATGCCTTCTTGGGGGCCCCCTGCTCATCCTTCCTGGTCCACACCTCCTCCTTGGTCTTATCCATCTCAGTACCATACTCAACCTACTGCTCGTTCGTTTCACTCTCATATCCAGCCATAACCTCAGTGGAATGCCCCTCAACCGGGGTGGAGGCCCCAATACAACTCTCCTCCTACTATTTTGCCTCCACCTCCTACTCAACCACAACCATTACCTCCTGGTCCTCCAAGACAACCCCAGATTCCTGCTCAATCGAACCCGAACCCCAACAATAGAGAGGCCCAGCAGGTATACACTGGAGAGACAACATGCCCTACCTATGCTGTGGAGATTTAGGAGATCAACCTACGATTTGGAAAGGTCCTTCCAGATCGCCAGCCTCCTCCCCCAGAGGAAGAGGAAGAGAAACAGGAAAGTGAACCCAAAGCCATTCCACCCTTTCCTAAGAGACTAATAGTAGCCACACAACCAAACCTAAAGGAGACTGAACTTCTGGGAGAAATTAAACAGTTGTGTGCGAAAATACCACTTCTTCAAGCCATAAAATATGTACCAATCTACAACAAATTGATCAAGGAGAAGTGTTTCAGGCACCCAGGCAGGTGCAAGAGAGATGCCCCGACCATCAATGTCATAGGACAACTATCCGATCTGATGTTGGGACAAGTAATCTGTCCAAAATATTTGGACCCTGGGAGTCCTGTAGTTGATGTCCACATCAATGGCACCATAATCCCCCACACCTTGATTGATCTAGGGGTTGCCATTAATGTGATGACCAAGGACACTATGCTTAAACTTAACCTTCAGGGTTCCTTAAGAAAGACCTCGACAGTACTGCAGTTGGTAGACTGCTCCACCGTGACTCCCGAAGGGATTGTGGAGGATGTCCTGGTCTCTGTTGATTCTTGGGAGTACCCTGCGGACTTCTTGGTCCTTCAACCAAAGGAAAAACTCACTGGATACCCCCTCATTTTGGGAAGGCCTTGGTTAGCTACTGCGGATTCTTACATCAGTTGTCAAGCTGGAAGCATGACCATCAAGAATGGGCCTATGTCCAAATAGCTAGTCCTATACCCTCCTGCCCAACCTCTATTAGAACATGACTTACCACTCTGGTTGGAGGAGGGAGATGAGGGTGAAGTCTACTCTGCACCATTTTGCATAGTAGAAGCCACCAGGGGAGGTCCTCTGACTGAGGATGACTTGGAATTTGATTCAAAATCCACCTCCCAGTGCACTGTCGTTAGAGGAGTTAGTGGAAGGTACCCAAGCCAGTGCTTTAGTGAACCTATGTGTGGCCGATCCGACCTCAGCCAGAGTTAAAAATGTGGAATTTGGCCTTGAAAGAACCTTAAAGATCAGCTCATCCCTATCTTCCTCTCAGGAGAAGGAGATCTGTAGCTTATTGAGCCACCATCTGGATGCCTTCACTTGGAGCTATAAGGAGATGACAGGAGTCCACCCTTCAGTCTGTACCCATCACATTTACATAAAAGAGGACTGTAAACCAATCAGGCAGCCTCAGAGGAGAATGAATCCAGCCCTTAAGGACATCGTTAAAGAAGAATTGCAAAAGTTGTTGGATGCAGGATTCATCTACCCCATCTCGGATAGCGAATGGGTTTCTCCTCTGGTGCTTGTACCCAAGAAAAATGGGAAGTGGAGAATCTATGTAGATTATCGAGAACTTAACAAAGCTACCAAGAAGGACCATTTCCCTTTGCCATTCACAGATCAAGTGCTAGTTGGGCTGGCAGGGAAGAAGTTCTTTTCTTTCCTAGATGGGTTCAATGGATATAATTAAATCCAAATCAGCCCGGAAGACCAAGATAAGACCACCTTCACTTGTCCTTGGGGATCCTTTGCCTACCAGGTCCTTCCCTTTGGGCTATGCAATGCTCTTGCCACTTTCCAGAGAGCAGTATTGAGCATATTCGCTAAGCTGGTTCACGATTCGGTGGAAATCTATATGGATGACTTTACTCATATTGGGTCTAACTTCCAAGAAGCATTGTCTAACCTAGGAAAAGTTTTAACTAAGTGTATCGAGATGAACTTGTCCCTCAGTCCTGAATAATGTGAATTCCTGATGACTGAAGGGACTGTGTTAGGTCATACCATTTCTTAGCAAGGATTACAAGTGGATCCTAACAAAATTACTATCATACAAAAGGTTCCACCTCCTCAAAAGGTGAGAGATGTTCAGAGTTTTCTAGGCTTAGCAGGATATTATAGAAGATTCATTAAAGATTTCAGTAAGCTAGCCTCACCATTGTTTGGCCTCTTAGGGAAAGATGTTGAGTTTAAATTGACTAACGATTGTCAAAGGGCTCTGGATTAGTTGAAATATAAGCTGGTGTCCGCCCCGATCTTGAGAGGTCCAAACTGGGCCCTACCTTTCCACATCCACACCGATGCCTCGAACAGAGCCATAGGGGCAGCCTTAGGACAAGTTGAGGAGAAAATACCATATGCCATATACTTTGTCAGCAAAAACCAGTCCAAGGCAAAGATGAACTATACTATAACCGAAAAAGAGTTCCTGGCTGTAGTCCACTCCCTAAACAAGTTCAGACACTGCATCATTGGCTATCAAACATTCATACACAATGATCATGCTGCGATTAGATATTTAATGAATAAGCCTTATGTAAATGCTCGTATCATTAGATGGTTACTCTTGTTGCAACAATTTGATTTGACCATTGTGGACAAGTCAGGTAAGGAAAATGTTGTTGCTGATTTTCTGTCTAGATTGGATTTGCCTGCAGGTGAAGAAGGAATAGTGGATGACCAGATGCCAGACGAACACCTGTTTGCTATTTCAGTACTCTCTCCATGTTTTGCTGATATAGCAAATTACTTGGTCTCAGCACAGTTCCCTCCACACCTATCCTCAAGAGAGAAGAGAAAAATTGTGAGGAAAAGTGCCCCATTCACTTGGATCGGGGGCAACCTGTTCAAACTTGGCCAGATCAGATCTTGAGGCATTGTGTTAGGGAGGAGGAAGTTTTTGACATCCTCTTGACCTGTCATGATGGGACCTGTGGAGGTCACTTCGCAGCGAAAAGGAATGCCTTCAAAATTCTACAGGCAGGCCACTATTGGCCCACTCTTCATCAAGATGTCAGAAGATACATCATCCAATGTGACCGATGTCAAAGGATGGGGAAACTGACTCCAAGGGATGAAATTCCCCTCCAACCTCAAGTGACCTTCAAGCCATTTGAGAAGTGGGGCATGGATTTTGTGGGTCCTATCAACCCTCCTTCAAAGCAAAGGTCTTACATCATAGTGTGCACAGACTACCTGACAAAGTGGGCAGAAACCAAGGCAATCAAGGAAGCAACAGAAGGAAAAGTGGCTGAGTTTTTAAGGGAAAATATCTTCTACAAATTTGGCTACCCAAGAGAGCTGGTCACCAATCAAGGAAGTCAGTTCACCTCTGACCTGATTGAAGACCTGCTCTCTCATCACAAGATCAAGCACAGAACTTCCACCCCTTATCATCCGCAAGCTAATGCGCAGGTGGAAGTTACTAATAGATCGTTGGAGGAGATTTTGACTAAAGTGGTGAGCAGCAGCAGGAAGGATTAGGCATATCGCTTGGTTGAGGCCACCTGGGCCTACAACACCACTTGGAAAACTACAATAGGTTTCACACCTTATGAGCTAGTCTACGAAAAGAAGGCTCTGCTATCCATAGAATTTGAGTACAACACATTGAGGATGGCAGCTCAGCTGGACCTAGATCTCAGCCATGCACAATGGGAAAGATTACTACAGCTAAATGGATTAGATGAAGAGAGAATGCAAGCCCTCCTCCACTCAGAAGTAGTTCAACTCCAGAGGAAGATATGGCATGATCGGCACCTTAATGAAAAGCAATTCTAGCTTGGAGATTGGGTGCTGCTGTATGATTCAAGATACAAGGATTTCAAAGGGAAACTGAGGACAAGGTGGTTAGGACCATAGACAGTGGAGAAATGAAATGACAATGGTTTAGTCCTTATCAGGACCATTAATGAAGAAGCCATCCCCATGCTCGTCAATGGACATCGATTGAAAATCTACAGGAAACCCCTTTCGAGGCAGGAGTTCATTGAAACTTTGGACAAATCAGTGTTGGTAGTGGAGCAGGGCCCTGTCTCTACTCCACCTACACCTTGAGCATAAAAAAAAAAAAAAAATTAAAACAGAAAAATAGAGAAATGAAATAAAAAGATCCCTCGGTGAAAACTTCTTAGAGGTGCCCGGGGCAGACAGTGAGGGTGAAAACCTCATGGAGGTGCCCTAGCTGTCTCTCAAAAAAAAATAAAAAAAAAATATGCCTAATCTCTGTGGAATAATTGCAGGTTGCAGGGAATATATTGCAGGATTAGGAAGGTCACCCAAAACAAGGACAGGGGTCCACACCATGCTACAGGACACCCTCACAGACACTTCCTCCATGACCACTCGCCTCTCCTAGGATTTGATCATATTCGGGGGCAGATTTCACCTTCTATAGGATGTTCTGCCTATGCTACAGGCAGTTTGTGTCTTCTACAGAAAAGATCTTGTAGAACCTTCGGGCAAGCCAAAATCGATATTGGAGGGGAATCTGAAGGTTGGAATCTGTTTGTTAGGCCTGCAGCCACCCCTATTTCCACCCATCACCATCTGGCACCCTGTTCCATCTCTTTACACCTCCGTCGCCCACCTGGTTATGTGTTCCTGCACAGTCATACAAGAAATCCTGTTTTCCTCAGATTGACAGCCATAATTTTTAGTGACATGTTAGGCAACAATGTCAAGCTCATCCTACCTATCCAAACTCTATCTAGACTCTTCATCAATGAATCCCTCATCTGCAATATAGCCCTGCTCGTTTAGCCTGCATCCCTGGAGGAGAAGTAGCTACAGGACATCCTACAGGAATCCTGTAGCAGCTGATCCCTCTGGAAGACATACTCTAGAGGCAGGGACAGTCGAGATCAACAAAGGGAACATGCAAAAGGCTCCTCTTAGACGTGAAAACATCCTCGGTAGCCGAAACCCAACAGAACCTGTGCATGCAGCGTTGATAACCGAAGAATTGGGTTCCAAAACCCATGCATACAGTATCAACAAATGAAGGAATGGGTTCTAACACCCGTGCACGAGGCAGCAGCAAGTGAAGTAGTGGTTCCTAGACCAACAGCCTTAAAAGCTAGGAAATTGGTGCTAATTGATATTTGAAATCCCTTCTCGAAGTTCAGGGGAGAAATCCATAGACAACATTCCCTTTCCTGATCAGAGCATAAAATAGGGCACTCTCACCATGCTAGGAGGGTTTAATAGGAAAGAACCTTCGGATCCTAGCAAGCTGCGTGAGCATCTAGAGGTGGTAGACCTCTTCACCCGTGCCAATTGGATGTCCTTTTGTGACAAAATTCAGGGTCATGACGATGAGATAATGGAGGAATTCTTAATTTCCCTAAAACCTAAATCAAAGACATAGGCCACAGTGAATTTTAGGGTGTTGACCATCGAAGTTACCCCTGAGCTCATCAGTCGTGTTATTGGTCTCCCATTAGGGCTCCCTTGGAGCAAAGAAGAAAGGTCATTGGGCCAGGCAGCCAAGAAAGCATTCTTCCTACCTGAGGAACATCCTGTAGAAGACAAAAACGGGGTCCGGAGAACCAGCTTACCTCCTCTTTGGAGCGAGGTCAGTTTCCAAATCATGAAATACATTACCTATGAAGGGAGGTTCAGCATTGTCTACAACTATCATTTTAGGTTGTTGAATGAACTGAGTCATGGAATGGATTTACCCCCGGAAGAGAAGTTGAGCATTCCCTATTTTCTTCTGTAGTCATTAAGTGAATGTGGCACAAAATTGAAGGAAGGGACACCAGATCAGTTAGCCCATCATGGGCTCATCAAACTTTTAGTGGAGGATGCCCTCCACACTTAAACTGTCCCCCTCTCTTGGGAAATTTTCTGAAACATGACCAGAGATGACGATATTAGAATTCTGGCCGAGGAGCTCACCTCATCCAACAGTGAAGAAGGGGAACACACTGAAGCAGGAGAGAAAACCAGTGGTAAAGAAGCACAAGACAAATAAGCACAAGCAGGACAAAAAGAGAAAGAGGGAAAGGGCCAAATTGTTGAGCCTAAAACAGAGAAAGGAACAACAGCACAAACACCAAGGGAAAAGAGACTACAGAGGAGAGCAGAGAAGGCAGAAACATCCCAAGTAAAGGCTAGCACAGCCACAGCAGTCACACCAAAACAAAAGGCAAAGATAGATCCTGAAATGGCCATAATACAGGCAGAAATAGTTAACACAGAGGCTTCTACAGGAAGCATGGAAACAGCACAGCAAAGAGGGAAATCACCGGAAATATTGGCAAGAGAGGCAGCAGCTATGCTGGCCGCCTTAAAAACACCTCCAAAACAAAAAGGGAAGCGAAAGAGGCAAGCCTCCATGTACTTTAGAGCAAGAAGGAGCACACGAATCAAAGTAGGTAGACCCCAGCCATAGTCAAAGGAGCCAATTATCATTGAAGACACAACCCCTAAACCAAAGGAAGGGGCTCCTTCAAATATTTTCGTCACCTATGAGCGAGGAAGCCCAAAAACTTCCACCTGGAGAGAAAGACTGGAGACAATGGACTCAAAGACAGTTCTACAGGAAGCTGAGAAAGCTCTATAGGAAACTCGGGCTAAGCTAAAAGAGACTGAGAAATTAGAGGAAAAGGCGGCCAAACAACCACAGGAAGAAGAAAGGACAGAGGAAATATTGGAACCAAGCCCTCAGCCCAGTTTGGGCACATACTATAACCTGTTAGAAGCTGGGAAAATAATTCCCCAGAAATTTGCGATGCCACTATTCTTTGCACTGGAAGAGGAAAGAATTAGGACTCATACTTGGATGAGGATTGCCAAGTCCAAGGGTGTGGCAGACATAAGCCCCCTAGAAGAACAACTTAGGGAGTCAAGGAAATAATTGGCCATGGTGAAGCATGTGGAAAGCATTCAGAGGGCCAGACTACAGGAAGAGAACGAGCTACTGAAACAGCAGCTACAACTACAGGGAATCCATAGGGAAGATAGGCCCTCCATTCTAGGAGAACAAAAACAATGGGAAAAGCCTCCAATAGACAAAGAAACCTTGGATGAACAACAAATAAAGGATGGGCTATAGGCTGAGATCGAGGCGCTAACAAAACAACTACAAGAGAAGGAGTTGCAAGTAGCAGAAGAGATACAGTCTCTAAGGCAACAGGTACATGAGAAGGAAGCCCAACTGGCCTGCATGGCCAGCTGGGCAATAGAGGCCGTACAGTGTAGGCAGCCTGCCAAGGCATATGGTTTGTACCTTAAATATCAATGGTTGTAGTTCCAGATTAACACCTTGGCCCAAAGGGGCACTACTCCATTTCAAAACTACCATCAATTTATGGCTTTATGTGACAGTAGCTCATCAGACGACAATGCTAAATTATCAGAGTTTTATTTGCACAACTTGGCCCTTCCAAATATGAATTCGTGGGATCCCAACACTGTGGTATGAGATGTGCAACTTATGGTCATGGCCTCTTGGTTGAATCATGAGGAAAAAAGGGAAGCAGAGGTCCGAGGGATTATGAACAGGGAACTTAGTGAACCACTAATGATCAGAGCAGAGCCGGAGGATCCCTCAGCATTGATAAGCACCCACCAGCACTTGGCCAACAACCCTTAGGAGTTACCAGAGGACATTGAACGACAGGCTCAAGCTATTGCCCACTTTGAGGACATGGAGAGACTATTGGGGGATAATTGCCTTCATGCTTGCACAAGGAGGTGGAACACACTGCCTCATAGTTTGAAGATAAGAGAATACCACTCTCCAACCAGGATGAGGGAGGCCTTGGCAAGAGTACCCCTATATAAATAGTCAATGAAAAATCTGTAGGCCAATTGGATCGGCCTAAAGTTTAGTCCTCCCTTGCTTTTGGGACTGCTGGAAGGAGTTAAGGAAGAAGAGGAAAACAGGCAGTGGGAGAAAGTGGAAAGAAAAGCAAGATTTCATGACCGGGAAGAAGACATCACCTTAGAGGCCTGGGACATGAGAGAGGCAGTCAAAGCTATCAAGGATGATGAGCTAGATTAGTTGCTCAGAGGATGAGCAACCCATTTAGCCAGGGGGTGATGATGAGCCCCAAAAATGGGTAACTTATTGGGCTCATTTTGCCTATTTTTCTTCATCAATCCACCATTTTTAATAGTTTATGCATGATCTTTGAGTATATTTATGTTAGTTGAACAAATGAGAATAGTCACTTGACCAAGAAGGCTAACACGTGGTTATTGCAGATTTTTGGACAAATTTTGGACAAAGGCCAAGCATTTATGAGCCAGATGACAGCCAACCATGAAGGAACAAGGGTGAGGATTCATAGGAAGGGTGTCTCCTGCACTAAATGGCCCCTTCCTCGAGTTCTCCACCCTCAGCTCGGAGTTCAGCAGGCCACCGAAAAGGATTCACAAAGGCAACCAAGCAGTTTTGTGTAAAGTGACTGATCACTGGCAGTTTGAGCAGCCGAGCCCCTCGAGTTAAGGAGGGCTGTTGGAGACCCTCGTAGTGCATAAATAGGAAGGCTTCCAGCCTTCGTAGGTTACTTTTTGAATAGTTGTATTCTGCACTATAGTGCTGCTAGTTTCTCAGCTCATTTTGTAGCTTCTGTTGTACAACTTTCTTTGTGACATGGTTATTTTTGAATAATGTAAAGTAGTTTCATTGGCATCAGTTCTGAGCTTTTCTTAGGAGCCTGTAGCTCTTGGGGTTGGGCCCAACCCAAGTGCCAAGACCTCCTTCATGTACTGTTATATGTTTTTAGTGTCTCTGCAAAGTAATTTCTGTTAAGTAGATTACAGTCTTGCTTGGTTACCTAGGTCATTGTTGATGATTAAAAAGGATTTTCATGTTCAGATTGATTCGATAGTATAATAACAGAGAAGACCTTCATAAAAAGGCCATCAAACACCCCTGATCTCACCTCTCCCTTTGTGGGACCATGAGCTGAGATCAAGGTGTCCTTGCTACCACCAAAGACATTGTCTTTGCTTCATCATGCAATTGTTAGTGCTAAATTATCATTTGTAGAAGTTGATACCAGTTGTGGTCACATGTTCAGGCTCATGATTTCTTAGTTTGCATAGATATTTCACATGATTTCATTGGAATAAACTTCTGTTGATTTTCTTTGCTGATATTAAGATCAAATTAGGTTAAAGTAGCTAGGTCTTTGGTTTTCTGAGTCTTTGTTTGAATAGTTTGGAAAATAACTTGCAAAGCACCTGTGATACCTCTTTGCCTACCCCTACTCCATCAATACCACATGCTCCATCCTCCAACTCTAATTCTTGCCTCGCATTTGCCACATTCCCTCACTTTGACCTAATTTCCATATTTTTGTGCAACATTGCTCTACCCGTCCGTGAACAAATCCAGCCATCCTTATCACTCACCCGCTTCGTTCACCAAGCCCTAGACCTCCTCACACCCTTATCTCACCTCCATACCCACTTCTTCACCTTTTCTCCACCATCAGCCCTTCAAAACTCCCTTTCGGAACATCCTGTAGAAGCATCCTGTAGAAGCCACAGAACATCCTGTAGAACCCCTACAGACTTCCTGTAGAAGCTCACGAAAGTGGTTTCTTGAGATCTGAGCACTGTGAAACTCTTTGGAAGGGTGCTAGGGACCCCTTAGGCCCTCTTCTAACCTTCCCAACCTCCTGCAAGCGCCTACTCCATTTCCTTCCGCCAATCAACCTCTGCACAGTCAACAACAGTTAAAGCACATGCAAAATAATTCTGACAAATTACTCAAAAATGTGAAAAGATGTTTTCTTCATATTTCTCTTCAGCAGTAGCTTATTCACATGCATTTTACCTTTTTAGAAGTCAATGGCATCTATTTCTGTAGATTCCATCCTTTTATTTGCACCAGTAGGGTTAGTCGGTACAACTAGGGTTTGTTAGGGTTTGTGTTCCTTTCTAGCTTTCAACTTCTTTCTGCAAGTAGATTAGCCTCTGATTGAGTTAGTTTTCATCCATCACAATTAAAAGCTTCTTCTGAGAGCTCATAGAAGTTTGCTTAAGCTCCTAGCGGACTTGTGCCAGATGATCAAGTGACAGCCTGTGGCAAGAGCTAGTACTTGTGCATATAGCACCGTCGCTTCCAAGTTTGTTACAAACTACCGGGTTGATAAAAGTAAAGAAGGGAGTCACAGGTGTTGTAGCATTATTTGCTACAATACTGGAGCCCACCACCTAGTCCGCGCATAGTAGCATTCATATATACAATGGTCTGCTACTCCCAGAACAAAGGAATCACATAGCCATGAGAAATGGAACACATAAGACTCGAGGAAGAATTCCAACAGGGAAACCTTAGACTTCACAAGCTTGAAAAAGACTAGGTACAACTATGGGAGAAAAGTGCTTTGATGGATGCAGAGGCCAAGAAGTTGGAAGATGGAATAAAGGAAGCATTTCTCATCAAAAAACCAGGGATGGTAAAATAAGGTGCATATGATCATACTGAAAAATGGGAGAGCTATCACTATGAACTGGTTAGCCTGCTACCTTGGCTTAGACTATGCCTCACCAAACATAGTGACTAGGGTAGCGCATTGCAAATAATAGATTGTGCGATGCTGATCACAACTATGGAAGGTGGGGATTCTCCATGAACCATGGTGAAGGACGAGATGGAGCTCCACATGGGTGGTGCGACCACCTGACTAGCCACAGGAATGACTGTCTTAGCACTCCAGGTAGTGGAAAGGAAGCATGGGACTATAAACTATTCTACCCAGAAGCTGCATGATATTGGGGATGTGTGCAGAAGCAGAGCATCACAGGGTCCACGACCACACATGGAGGGCTGTGCTGGCACGTGGATTAGTGGCAAAGTGACCATTAGTGTCACTATTCACGATGGGATGTTCAAATTGAGGCCAAATGGAATGGGCGATAGGCATTTACGATGTGATTTATGCGCCAGATTTGGGAAACTCTGCTGCTAAGAAAGCATTAATGGCCTGAAAATGGGAGGAACAGTTGAATTTGAATTCGAAAGGTGCTGTAAAACAAAAAGGGCTGGCCAGTGAACAACATTTGGTCATTTTAGAATTGAGTGCTTGAGCAGAGCACTGAGCATTGAGAGCCGAGCAATAATTGAGCCCCTAAGTTCGCAAGTGATAAAATACAACCTAGCTACGATGAAAGCCACTAAGGATGGTTTAGGGATTGAAGAGGTAACCGTCGACGAGGTTGAGCAAACCCCAATGGTAGAGGATGTTCCAAAAGGCACCGGGGTTGTGACAAAAATCCCCAAATCACTGCGAACACTGAGGCCCAATAAAGATGAACAAGCAATGGCCCCCATACACGTGTCCCCAAGGAACCCACTATGCAGTAAGCTATCAATGTCCGATAGAGGAAAAGCTGTCACAGTCGACATACATGAGGAAGAAGAAGATTTACAAGCCCTTATCATCACAATGGAAGAAGACGAAGATGTGGAGGAAGATGTTCACCCTATATGCTCTGCAACAAAACTGCCTGCGTATGTCCCTCCGTAGAAAGGGAAAACCAAAGTACCGAAGGACCTGGATGAAATGAAGAGTTCACTCTAGACCCCGCTCCTCCCAAATGGCATTGTATTTGAGGGCACACACCTAGGTCGCATGCCAACCATGAAATTTAAAGACTGGGACCTCATTGATCGCGAGAAGTTCCTGTACCTGAAGATCGAGAACCTAATGAAGCAGAACACTGAGGGGGCGGTGATAACATTAGAGCCGCAAAAGTGGCTGCGCGGTGTGGAAAAGGCCGAGTTGTTACACCTATTATGGATACCACATTTCCACCATGCGCCCATCACCATTTTCCTCATTAGGCAGTTGCTCTGCCTGGTGCATGACGGGTATCTATGGATGGAGGAGCCTATTCCCATCACAGCAAACCTCATTCACAGTGTTTCTCAGCTCCCTTATAAAGGAAAGGACCCCGCGACCATAGCCAAAGGAAAGGGTAGTGATTTGGCTCTCGCAAAATCCATGAAGGCAAAATACAAGTTGGAGAAGAAGAAGAGGGGCTACACCATCTCTAGCATCAAGGACAAAGGGGTACGCGTAGCAACCCAACTCCTGGCCACAAAAGTTATGAGGAAGTGCTACACTAATGAGGTACCGGCACCGTGGTTGCACTGGCTGAGCAGTGTGTAGAGGGGTCTACTTCAATTGGTCTGAATTCCTCTACAAGGAATTTTTGAAAAATTGTCGCGAAGCCCAGGAGCAGGGTAAAAACTTCCACTACGCATGGTTGTTGTTATTGATCATGCTCGTAGCAGGGGAACTACCAAAAGATATTCAATTCCCCAACATTGACGGAGACTTATAGGAGGTCACGAAGTATGCTTCGCTCTTGGCCACAAAGGACATAAAACAGATTCGTGACCCCAAAATTTTCTTGGTGCTCATGGAGATGAGCATCCAGATGTGGATCAATCGAAGGCCATGCCTGTCACCTACAGTGTACAATAGTGTATAGAGTTTTGCATAGTTTAAAGTCGACATGCATAATGTCTACATCAAGGCACGCAAGGGTACAATGAAGCAGTGGACGAAGCTCCCATTTATAGCCACCGATGATGCTATCTTCATTGTCTTGGAGACATGGCCTCCAGAATGGCCCTTAGATCTGGCAGAATTGGAGAAGGTGGTAGCACAGAAGAAAAAGGATGATGCTAAGTTGCGCGTCACCCAATTGGCTGAAAAAAGTGACAGGAAACAACAACAGCTAAGGAAAAGGCAGTGTGAGAAGTGACATAGAAAGCCACAAAGCAGAAAAAGGTTGCAGAAGTAGTAGTAGCATAGGTGGCCGAAGCAACAGTGAAGGTGGATGAGGACCAAGCAATGTCCTCACAGGGGAAGGAAGCAAAAGAAACAAAAACAGTAGAAGGAAGCATGGACCCAGGGGCCATGTCCACACAGTTGAAGCGACCACACATTGCAGAGTGAGAAGGACCAAGGAAGGAGGTCAAGGCCTCGAAGTTGGCCATTGACCTGATCACCTTTATTGAAGGTAATCTCCATGACATCGGCGAGACGGTCCATGATGTCACAAATGAAGCACTTTAGGATTTTATGCAGGAGCATCAGACTGTGTTGGGGGCCCTCAGCGTACAGCTACAGGAATTATAGGTGCGGCCCCCTCAGGTGGTCACCCTTTCTACATACCTCGCGGCAAGATGCTTGGCAGCAGAGTAGATGCTGCATGCATGGATGGAAAACACTATAGTGTTGCTGGGAGGGGCCCTAGTCACAGCAAATGTGACCGATAGGTTTTCGGTCAACATGTTGAAAGGCCTTGGCCTTAATTTGGCTTCCCTTCTGCGAGAAACATTGTATCAGCTAGAGGATGGGATAACGGTAGAGCTGCAGGCGAGGGAGAGCTGCAGGCGAGGGAGAGCTGCACCATCCAAGTTCGTAGCAATCAAAAGATAAACATGGAACAACTCACCTTGTAGTGTGACGAATTGGTGTCACAACATCAACACTTGGAGCAGATGGTAGATGATGCTTGCCGACGCCTCCCGGAGTTGGCCATCCTAGCAGATCTACCTGTAGAGGTGTGGATCCACCAATTGGCAACCAGAGTCCGCGAGGCCAGGGAAGAAACAAAAAAGGTTCACCTAGAGCTGAATCTTCAGATCACCGAGCTACGGTTGAAGGCACAGCCTTCCACTCCCCCGAAAGTCAGAGAACAGTGCGCCAATGCTATTAATAGTAGGATTGGCAGAAATTGGAGGTGCAGTGCGCGACTACACCGACATGTTGGAACAAGTACTGGAGGTCCTCATCACTTTGCAGGAGGACGCTAACGTCTAGTTCCTGGAGATAGAGGTGTGAGAACTACAGCAGCAATACGACAATGTTTGAGGAACTGTGTAGACAGTAGTCCTCACTCAACGGCTTGCAAGGATGCAGCAAGCTATGGCACTGAAGGAGCAGGTGGACGCAGCGTGACATAAGGAAGCAGTTCTCAAAGCATGTGTTCAACCATGGATTAATGAGGCCTTAACAATCATTATGAATATCAATGGAAAGCTCGCACACATATAGGGGATGCATGCACAGGTACAAGGAAGCACGCCGGACACAGAGGTCTCAGAAGAACGGATGTAGTAGGTTCAACAAGCAACAACTCAATGCGCTGCAAACATCAATACCATTTGAGAACAGTTGGAGGGACTCCACGCAAAGATCACTGCACCGACAGAGTGACTCGAGGGAAAGTCACAATGTTTGTGGTAGGGGCCTATTGGGCATGTAATCCCCCTACGACATGTTTTGGGGCTCAAAGCCCAAGTTTTGAGTTGATATTGTTGTAAATCTCTGCGAATTGTGGGTGCGAAATGTTAGGCCCCTATACTAGTAGTGTAACCCCTTATTGTTATTAGTATAACCCACTTATTATATTGAGGTACCCATGTAGTGCCCATATTGTTACTATTGTGCCCCATAGAAGCCCACTATTGTTATTATTGTGCCCTTACATTATTATTGTTATGTCAGCTCTGATTATGTTATGATCCCTTAGACTCCTATATATAGAAAGGAGGTCTTTTCATTTGTATCATCCAAGAATTGTTCATTTATGTAATGTAAAGGAGGTTTCCCCCTCAAAGAGGCTGAATTCTAAGGCGTTGATCTATCTTTTCTATCTTTTCTTGAGCTGGTTTCATAACATTTGGTATCAGAGCTTTGGATTCTAGGGTTTCGCTGCTCCAAACAGGTCATCGTGGAATTTTCACTATAACTTTTTTTCTGTGATGTTTCAGAAGTTACAAAAAAAACCCATTTGAAAAGAAATTGTGTTGAACCTCGGGTCTGAATTTCAGAGCTTATCGCGCTATATTTGCGGAGATATGATCTGAGGAAGTTGGTCTTTTTGTAGACTCCTGAATTACATTACAAACAGGTGACCTGGGGAAAATCAT
The DNA here is from genome assembly GCA_031772625.1 of Pinus tabuliformis. Classification (NCBI taxonomy): domain Eukaryota; kingdom Viridiplantae; phylum Streptophyta; class Pinopsida; order Pinales; family Pinaceae; genus Pinus; species Pinus tabuliformis. Next base: position 597,191,949 of record CM062805.1, on the reverse strand, counting down.
CATAACTTTCCCTCTGGGGATCGGATTGAAATTTCGTAAGAAGGTACAGAAAGAGGACGAATTTTAGTTTCTTGTATGCATTGTTCAGATCCAAAGGTCGAAACAGTGACACGTGGCACTTCATACAATTTTGCTCTTCTGGAAAGGTCTATAATCAGGTCATCTTGGGAGATTGTGCATAACTCTTCCTTAGAGAATCCAATTTGGATCAGACTGGTGGCATTTGAAAGAGGACACATAGGGCTACTATAGATCACAATTTTAGAACTTAAAGATCTGAAAGTAAAGAGTTACAGTCATTTCAAGGTCGAGCTCCTAAAATCAAGAAAAAACAAGATGAGGAAGTTTGATGGCAAGGATCCGGTAAATTGGATACTTCAGATGGAGCAATATTTTGATCTACATGGTGTACAACTGTTACAAAAGGTATTTATTGCATCTTCATATTTAGAACCAGATCAATTTTTATGGTACGAAGGAATTTTTTCTTGTAAACATCTTGTTACGTGGTCAATTTTCACGGAGGAAATGATAGCACATTATGAGGATACAAAGAGCAACACCTTCTTTAGAGCAACACCACAACAATTGGAAAGAGTAAAAGGGCTTTGTGACATAGTGGAAAGAAAAATTATGGAAACCAGGAAGCGTACCCCTCACAACTATAAAGATGGAAGTGTTGTTTCTCCTAGCCTTCCACAACCTACAAGGGTTACACCACAACAATTGGAAGAAAAAAGAGAAAAAGGGCTTTGTTACAATTGTGATAGCAAATGCACTAAAGGTCATAAGTGTGCTGAGAAGAAGTTATTTTACATAGAATATGAAGAGGAGGAAGAAAAGGATCAAGAAACATAAAAAGAAGAAGATATACTCCAGGACCCCACCCCAGAGAAAGAAGAAATGAATCAGACCATATCTTGTAAAGCATTGGAAAGAATTACCACTCCTCAAAATCTCAAGATAGAATGACATATCAAGAAGAAAAAGGTGCAAGCAGTGAAAGATCACATCGAGAAAGAAGAAATGAATCCAACCATATCTTGTAATTCATTGTTCGAAATTACCACTCCTCAAACTATCAAGATAGAAGGACATATCAAGAAGAAAAATGTTCAAGAAGTGAAAGATCACATCGAGCATCAAGAAATGAATCCGACCATATCTTGTAAAGGATTGGAAGAAATTACCACTCCTCAAACTCTAGAGATAGAAGGACATATCAAGAAGAAAAAGGTTCAAGCAGTGAAAGATCACATCGAGCATCAACAACAAGTTCTCCAACTTTTAAAGGATAACGCCACTTCGGTGCAAAATGAAACGAAACAACAGGTAGATCAACATCGTAGTGAAAAATGTTTTGATGTAGGTGATTGGGTATTTTTACTGCTACATCTCAAGCAAGCTATTTATGAGAAGGAAATGTTGGCAATACTACATGCACTTAAAAAATGGCGACCTTACCGAATAGGAAGACTAGACTTCAAGGATGAGGATGTGGAAGCATTGTTTTGTGCTATTTATATTATCCAAACAGATTGGATAAACGAAGCAAGGGATGAATGGAAGAAGGACGAAGAAGTATGGCCACTTATTCAAAGGTTGCAAAAGATCCCAATTCAAACAATATTGCCAGAAATTGAAGAGGAAGGAAAAATCATATTGGAACCTGGAGCAGTCACAGAAACAAGAACCCGCCAGCTACGAAATCGATCAATTTCAGAGTATCTCATCAAGTGGAAGAACTTACCCGCTGAATATTCCACATGGGAGGACAAAATTTTTATACAGAAGCATCAAGAACTACTCAAGCGTTGAGGACAATGATTTTTGAAGGAGAGGGGCATGTTAGGCCCCTATACTACTAGTGTAACCCCTTATTGTTATTAGTATAACCCACTTATTATATTGATGTACCCATGTAGTGCCTATATTGTTACTATTGTGCCCCGTAGAAGCCCACTATTGTTATTATTGTGCCCTTACATTATTATTGTTATGTCGGCTCTGATTATGTTATGATCCCTTAGACTCCTATATATAGAAAGGAGGTCTTTTCATTTGTATCATCCAAGAATTGTTCATTTATGTAATGTAAAGGAGGGTTCCCCCTCGAAGAGGCTGAATTTTAAGGCGTTGATCTATTTTTTCTATCTTTTCTTGAGCTAGTTTCATAACACGAAATGTGTGTTGTAGTCATAGGGTTGGCCGACCTAGTTTTGAATGTAATTTCGTCCTACCCATGGTCCATGAAACATGTAATTTTATAAATAGAGCGAAGCTCTAAGTGTAAAAGATAGTTAGTTAGAGGGAAGTGTGAGATAACATAGTAGAAGCACAGAGAAAGTGTCTAAGTGTATCTTGGGTTGTAGAGTAGGAAAGGATCTGTAGCTGAGTGTGCAGGGGCCTAGTTGTCCATAGCTGAGTGTGTAGACTCCTGCAGATGAGTGCACAGAGGCCTAGTTGTCTGCAGTTGAGTGCGCAGACCCCTGTAGCTGAGTGTGCAGGGCAGAGTCAAGTCTATAACTGGAGAAGAGAATAATAAAAGAAGTTTATTCTGAATTCTGTGTATCTGTTCTTGAGTTATTACATGTTTGATATCAGCTAATGTACTATTTATTTACTATGCGCACTTGTATGAATAATTTATATTGCTTAGTATACTTTACACATGCAAGCAAGCTAAGTTAATCAACTAATATCGGATTACTAGTAAGGACTGGGGTAATAACAATGTTCGGCCCCCGAGTAGGGCTACATGAAGGTAGCACCTCAAGCTGCGAGGAATGGGTAAGTGCACATAGCGACGTGCACGCAAGGTCGAACCGCAGACCACTTGAACCCATCAAACATCTCTAGGGTGCGAAAACTTGGTTCTAGCACCCTCCCATACTACTTTGGGTGAGACCTCAGTCCATACTCCACAGACTATTGCCGAAAGGGCTAGTAGTACCCCAATTTGTTTGGCTAAATCACCTCTGAACCTGGTTCAGGCCTCAACAGGCCAACAGGAGCACCATACCCTTTAAGGTACAAGTTAACTTTGACATCTCCATATTAGAAGGTCATATATATGTGGTGCCATAGATAAATGGTTAAATGTTATAGAAGGATATTTCTCGATTAATGACTTTTCCAATTGGGAAAATATTACTTTTTCACTCCTCAAAGCCACCCCCACATCAAGGACTGGTGGGAAACTATTGGGATGGGGTCCCTTAGGATATCTTTGGGGTTAAGATATCCCAATTTTTGATACATTTTTTTAATTATTGTAAAGTACCCATGATTTTTGGATGTGGAGCGTGTAGATGATTAGGAGTCAAAGGGGTTTAACCCTTGTTTTATGTAAAAGTATGAGTCAGTTTTGAGATCCACCCATGGTCCGCAGACCATGGCATTGTATGGAAAAGGCTATAAATAGGTGTGTCTTAGAGAGTCTAATATATGTTTTTTGGATAGCAATTGATGATGGTTGAAAAGTGATAGTGAAGAGAAGTGGGACAGATAGGAGAAGAAAGGCTCTGTAGCTGAGTGCGCAAGGTAATTTTGAGTTTGTAATCCTAAATTGAAGATCAAATAAAGACAATTCTGAAGAATTCTTGAATATTTATGTTTACTACTATTTATGATATATGATGTTAATGAATTACGTGTTTTATGGAATATTGATTAAATGTTGCACGATTCTATTGAATAACTGTTAATGATGTACACAATGCATGTTTAAGTAATTTCGCAAAGAATCTAATGAATTCTCTGATGTTTATTAATAACTTAAGTAAATATGTTCGAATCCTAATTTACGACTTCTCTCTGATGCACGTAAGTAGATATATTGACTATTAGAAGTCTGCAAAGATCGATCATAGACCTTTGTGAAGGTCTAAATACCATTTTGACAGAGTTGCAGTAGTAAGCCCTAGGAGTGTATCGATCTATGCGAAGGAAAATTTGAGGCATTAGAAGACATCAGACTAGTCTCTGGATGCAGAAACTTGGTTCTTTCATCCCCCCATATTGCTTCAGGTGATACTGTAGCCTGCGCTACATGGGTTATTGCTGAAAGGGCTAGTAGTGTAGGGATTTTTTGGTTGGCGCAACGAAATCTAAACCTGGGTCAAGACTCCATAAGCCAACAAGTGGTTCCATTTCCGAAACTAAGATCTACTTAGAATAGATATGTGATGTCGCATCATTGGGATTCGACCAAGAAAGAAATTGAAAAATGGTTGGATTGGAAGATTCACGAGTTCACGGTGCAAAAAAACAAGAATCCACACTTGTCAAAGGAAGAGTGGTTGAATAGTTACCTATACATGGAGATGCATGAGATCTTCTTCTTCACCTTTCCCATTTAATTGTATGAGTGGTTGGCTAAATTGACAAATAGCCAGGGAAGGTGGAAACTCGATAATCCTATAGTGTGGGCTCCAGAATTAGTGCGACAGTTAGAAGCTTATGAAAACATGATCATGCACATTGTCGATCATTGGATTGATTGAATTATAGGGGGATTTGTTATAGAATTTACAGTTGATACCTCAATAAGCTACAACGAAGCAGAGCGAATATTTTTCAAAGGACTGCGAGGTAAGTATTTAAGATCACTGAATACTTGGATTAAAATGTTGTTATGTGAAAAACAGGTGATGCCATTACCTTGATGTTTGGAGCTACGTGAAGTCGACGAATATTTAGAAAACGCGAAGGAACGAGACCAGAGTATAGTCCATTGATTGGTCCTCCTTTAAGTGATGACAAAGGGGTGGAACAGAATCCGTCGTGAAGCACTGTTTAGCTAATCAGTCAAGAAATTCATAGAGTAAATCATCCATCCACTCCACCTCCTCCTCCACCTCCACCGCATACACCTTCGCCCACGCCACCACCTCCATAACCAGCATCTAACATGGTGAACATGATGAAATTGCAGATCTTTAAAGGCATAGGGAGTGAAGATATAGAGTAGTTTTGGTTTGTTGCGAACACTGAGTGGACAGCGCAATAGATTACTGATGATAATATCAAGAAGGCACAATTGGTTACCACTCTGCAGGATCGCATGCTAACTTGGTATATTAAGTATTGTTCTGATAATCCTCTTGCGTCATTAGTAGATACTAAGGAAGATTTAAGCAAGGAGTTTAATAAACCTAAGTTTGACTCACATTCAGTAATTAGATTTAAAGAGATCATGATGAGGGTTGATGAGACACCGTGGGAATTAGATCAAAGGTTGAAGTGTCAAATTTGAGAATCTAACATGCAACTCTTAGATAATCAACATCACAAATGGTTTATGGCTTTGCTTCTACCCCACCTGAGAATTCCCCTGTCACAACAGAAGATAGGAACGTAGGAAAAATCCTTGGAAATCGTGATGAGGTTACATGCGACACCTATGTAGGATGCCACCTCGTAGGTAAAACAGATTTACTCTCAGTTATAGAGCCTACACTTAGAATTGTAGAGTTTGAAGAAAGACAAGGTGACTAAACTGGAAGTATGCACGAAAGTCTAGTGTTTGAAGTGCAAGAGCTAGGGGCATGATAGAGACCATTGTCAAGTGTATGCGAATTATATTACAGGAGGGGGGCCAATTCCCCTAAAAGCAGAAGCCCCTGCGGGAATTAGCATGAGGGCTATGCTATGGTGTGCTATTTTTCAAGTTGCTAGACAACATATGACGAATAATTGACATTTGCTTCAAACATTCACTCAGACACCTCAATGGTTGTTCTGTAACTTTTGCAAATCTGTGGGCCACGATGAGCGCCACTGTCGAAGCTATGAGCTGATGATGGAAAGAACACCTACATACCAGATGCAAGAAGAAACTCGACCTCCAGATCAGAGCATTGGGGTAGGGGGGGGGGGGGGGTAGAGGTTATCAGGGAAGAGGATGACCCTGAGGAGGAGGATGGCCTAGTAGATGTCATGGTCAGATCATCTGCTACAACTGCGGAATGCCATGGCACTATGCACAAGAATTCCAGAATCAGGCATGCCCATCATGTCAATACTAAAACTAATTTGAACATACAATAGAAGAATGCTTGGTGTTGATAGTTGAAATGCAAGAGAAGAAAGCATAGCCTCAACAATCTATGCAGAACTTAGAGATGATGAGATTTGACTCCCACGAGGAAGATAAAAGTGTGAATATAGTGTTGAGAAGTGGAATAACGACTAGCGATGACAAAGGTAAGCACCCTAAAGAGGACAGATGGGTTCGCAAGGACCTAGAGAAGGAACTTGGTTTTGATTTGGCGCGCACTTAGGAAACTTTTATGGAAGCCAAGAAGAGCTTCATTGAGGCCTCCACCTTAGGAAGCCAAGAAAAGGTGCAAGAAACCAGTGTGCCTGCAGAGGTTGATCCCTATGTGCTCACTACATTTTTAGAGACCTCAATCAAAATTTTGTGTGATAGAAAAGCTATGGAAGTCCTATAGGAGTTAATAAAAAAATGCGCCAGCAAAGAGGAGGTCCTTGATGGACACTGGGTGGTCAGAAATATTGGCAAACACAAGGCACGAACAAGGCGTGAGATGAGGCTCACCGCATAGATAGGTGATTATGAGATGGATGAAATTTTGGATCTAGGATCTGATGTGAACATTTTTCTAATGAAAACGTGGGAAAGGTTGGGGAGACTTGCGCTATAGTGGTCTCCGATTTAGCTCAGAATGGTGAACTAGCAGAAGATCATCCCCATGGGACGATTATATGGAGTAACCATTGATATAGAAGGTGCAAGTGCGATGGCTAATTTTGAGGTTATATAGATCATTGATGACTGTAACACATACCCCACACTCCTAGGAATTGACTGAGCCATTGATATGAACGGGGTCATCAATCTAAAGAAGAGGACAATGTTGTTTGAAAGGAAGTTGCTTCGGGTTGTAGTACCGTTGGACCCTGCAGAAGGGGCGCACTACACTGAACCAGTCCGTAATTATGAAGAAAGTGATGATGAACTGGATCAAATCTACATAATAATAGTGTGAGATTAGGACTGGATCAATTCGACAGCAGATGGACAAGTTACATGGGACTGAGAGAGTTCCTGCACCTCTGATTCAAATGAAGAGTTGGAGCATTGGAAGAATCATTTGCATGAAGTGTCTACATTGCGATGCAATATGATGATAAAATCAATGTGCTGCATTTCATCGGAGGTACAAAAATTACCCTATTATGAATTTGTAACTGATGTAGATACGTTTTTGGACGAGTTTGAGTGTGATGTTCCTGAGGATCACCTCTTCCAAGTGTTATACTTGGCCCTACTCGCTATTCTTGCATGATGGTGGGGTACACATAAAGATATTTTTACTTAATGGCTAGATTACAGAAGAATGATTAGGTTATGGTGTGGGCAGCCTAACACTAGATTTAATGAGAAATATAACGGAAGGGATGCTCCATGCGATCACTTAGCCAAATGGACTAAAGTGTGGGGGATGAAACCGTAGCTAGAGTGTGTACACATATTTTTCCATACTTTGGATACAATTCCCATGAATTGGTATTTGGAAATGGAGCTCCTCCATGGCACGACAGAATGGGATATATTGAGGGAAGGATTCTTATTGACCTTCACATTTGAAGATGACTTTGTAAGCATTGATGAAGGTCTATAAGAGATGAACACAGTTATCTTCAGAACACCGTAAGAACCCATGGAATGGACCCAACTGAATTGGAGAACCCAGTTGCACCATGCGCTGGAATGATATAATGTGACTGCCGAAGAGGAGGATGAAGATCCAATAAACATTAATATTCTAGAGGCAGAAGGGCATCACAAAGTCGAAGGCCCACAAATAGACAACCCGGATATCACTGTGACATTGAAGAAAAAGCAAGTAAACATTGGCACTAATGAAGAACCAAAGTTTTTGAAGATTGGAGATTACTGGGACGATGCCACAGTAGATAAAGTTTCTGCGTTACTCCACGAATACCAAGATCTTTTCCCCACCAAGTTTTCGGATTTGAAGGGCATAATTGGAGATTTGGGCATTATGAAGATTACTCTGAAGCCGGACGTGAAGCCTATTAAATAGAGGCCGTATCACCTTAATCCTAAATACAAGGAAAAGGTTCTCAAGGAGTTAGACAAGATGTTGGAGGCGGGTATTATAGAGCTAGTTGAAGAATTTGATTTGGTGAGCCCGATGGTGGTTCAGGAGAAGAAACAGAAGGGTGAAATAAGGATTTGTGTAGATCTGTGAAAGCTTAATGATGTGTGTGTCCACAACCCATTCTCGAAATCATTTATAGATGAAGTGATAGACAATGTTGGAGGTTAGGAGGCCTACTCTTTCACTGATGGGTTCTTTGGATTACATCAAATTAAGTTCGCACCCGAGGAATTGACCTTCGCGACAAAGTGGGGTTGTTTCCAATATACTGCGATGTCGTTTGGACTCAAGAATTCGCCTGTGATATTCTCTCGTGTAGTCATCATAGCGTTCAAAGAGTTCATTCATAAGTTCTTGGAAGTGTACTTTGATTACTAGACAATGTTCAAATTAGTAAAGCACCATGTAGAAAGTTTGTGCTTGATGTTGGATATGTGTCGTAGATACCAGATTGCACTGAATTTGAAGAAATGCATATTTTTTGTTCCCTTTGAAATCTTGCTGGGTCACGTGGTGTGAAAGTAAGGATTGATGGTGGACCCTACAATGATTGTAGTGATTGTGAATTTGGAGGCGCTGAGGAATGTCAAGCAACTGCATGTGATGCTAGGACATACATGATACTATAGAAAATTTATCAAAGCCTATGCTCAAATTACTATGCCCATGGAGAAACTGCTGAAGAGGGGTGCAACATTCTATTGGGATGAAGAATGTTAGTGCCACTTAGATGTATTAAAAGAAAAGATGGTCACCATGCCGATCTTGGTACTCCTTGATTGGAAAAAGGAGTTTCAAGTACATGTGGATGCCTCTTGCGTTGTGTTGGGTGTAGTGCTAACATAGGCTGGTGAAGAAGAAATGGACCACCCTATAGCCTTCGCGAGTAGGAAATTATTGAAGGTTGAGAAGAATTATTCAACGACTATGCGCAAAGGATTGGCCATGGTGTACGCATTGTAGAAATTCTGGCATTATTTGTTAGGAGGGAATTTCAAGATATACACAGATCATTCTGCCTTGAAATACCTGTGTTGGGGGGGAAGATCTGTAGGTGGTTGCTTCTATTTCAAAAGTATGACTTTGAAGTCATTGCAAAGCCAAGAATTTTAAATGCAGGACCTGGCCATCTGTTGTGAATCGAAACAGGAGAGGAGCTAATAATTTGGAGGAAGGGTTACTATATGCGCACCCCTTTTCAGTGTGCAAAGTCGATAATCATTTTGCCGATATTATTCACTTCTTGACTACAGGGATGGCACTAGAAGGACATAGAAATCAACAGAAAAAGAAATTAGTACTGCGTGCAACATATTTTTCAGTTATTATGGGACATTTGTATAAGATGGGTGCTTTTTGAATATTGTGAAGATATGTGCTTGATTTTGAGAGGGATAGCATTCTCGTTGAAGCTCATGGGGGAGCTGCGAGCGGTCATTATGCAGGAAAGAAAACTATGCAGAAGCTTTTGCGCGTAGGTCTATGGTGGCCTACCTTGCACAAGGATTCCAAGGCGTATTGTAAGGCATGCGATGAATGTTAGAGAACGGGTAGACCATCACGAAGGGATGAATTTACATTACATCCTCAAGTATCTTTGCAGCCATTTGAGAAATGGGCAATTGATTTTGTTAAGCCAATTCAACCCCCGAGAAGGAAAACAGGTGTGCACTATGTCATCACCATGATGGAATATCTCACCAAATGGGCAGAAGAACAACTGGTCAAGGATTGTACAAGGGCTACAACAACAAAGTTTTTGTTTGAATATGTCTTAACCAGATTGGGCTACCCAACAGTGTTGATGAGTGACAAGGGTACACACTTTCTGAACGAAACGATCAACGCGCTGACTGAAGAATTCCAAGTTGTTGGGTGTGGAGCATGATTATTTACAGATCTTTGTTTCAGCCAGATGTATACCCCAGGAAGTTTGTACACCCCTCCATGCGGGGGGGTGCGGGGGGGACTTGTCCCCCTCGCGGGGGTTCGGGGGCACCCATCCCCCCGGCTGGGGGGTCTAGGGGCCAGCAGTCCCCAACGTGGGTTTCGGGGGCAGCGCCCCTCAAGCTAAAAATAGATGTAAAATTGCCTTGTAAAAGTATAGTAATTTCTAGTCAATCTAGGTTGTTCATTATGCGGATGATCTGATGGTAGAACTTATGTTTAGTTTAGGGTTTTTTCCCCTAGAAGGCAACCCCTCTCTTTGTATGAGGGCATTGTATTGAGGTTGTGTAATAGATGTGTATTCTCCGAGCGAGAAACAGAGAGGTGATACTGTGAGAGAAAATAGAGGATATTGCAGCAGATCTGCTATAGGTTGTGTCTCTTCATTTTGCTGGATAATAGAAAGGAGGGACTGGCTGTTCGAGGTGGACGTAGCCCAAACTGGGTGAACCATGTATATCTGTGTTTATATTTATGCAATATTCTATGTGTTCCATTGCTTAATAATATATAATTTTCTAACACAAATCTACCATCAGAAGAGTACACCGTATCACCTAAAGGCTAATGGAACTATTGAAGCCTTTAATAATAATTTGGAGAATGCGCTGATGAAGATCTACAACACACAACAGAATGACTTGGATGTGCACGTACCTACAATGCTATGGGCCTATAGGACTACTTGTAAGAAGGGAACAGGGAAAGCACCATTTAGATTGGTATATGGTGTAGAATCCATAATTCCAATGGAATACATTGTGCCTAGGTTGTGCATAACAGCCCTAACGAATATGACAGATCGTGAGGCTTTGGAGGAATGTCTCACGCAACTGATGTAGCTCGAAGAGGATCACTTTTCGCCAGGGTTTCATCAAAAAGTACAGAAGGAATGCGAAAAAGTATGGCACGATACTAAATTCACGGAATTTCTGGGTAAATTCCAAATGCATTGGCTAGGGCCATACATTATTAAAGAAATTATGGATGGAGGTGAAATTTAGCTCGTGAAGTTGAATGGGGAACCTTTTCCAGGAAGAGTGAATGGGAGAAAATTGAAGTTGTATACAGGGGATCCTACGCAATGACTATATCATGGCAGGATAGTCTTAGTGCTCCAAGTAGTTGCAAGGGAGCGCGGGACTATAAAGTACACTACCCAGTTTGGAGGACAATGCAACAATCAAGCTGGGTGGAAAGTGAAGAAGTTGAAACCTATGATGTTGTGCACAGAAGCTACACCATGGAGGGAGGTGCCGCGCAACACAACATAAAAGTGACCGTTGTAGTCACTGCTCATGACTTGATGGCCAGAAGATGGTTAAGAGGAGCAGTATGACATCATTTAAGGAAAAAATATTTGAAGATCTGCTGCCAAAACAACATTTATTATCAAAAATTGGGGGGAACGGTTAGATTTGAATTCAAAAATCCCTATAATTTACGTGTACTGGTCCAATAGAGAAAACTTTGCGCTCTCAGAATTGTTAGTGAAATTTGATGCTTGTCGCCTATGAACCACTCGACTTGGGAAGATTTAGTTGCGAGCCCCGTGTTTGCTAAGTTGTCTGAGCTAAACCAGAAGTTTATTCTAGAGAAAATGCTTGGCCCCAGTCCTACGAAACTATGAGCACTGGTGATGTTGCCTGCTTAGGGAGTTGCCCCGGAAGTTTTAAGTATGGAAGCTCTGGCTTCTGTGCCTACGGTGCCGAGATTACCTAGGCCGAAGCCTACACCTACTAGAGAAACCCAACCAACCAAATCAAATAAGGACAAGAGAAAGAAGTCGGTGCCAGCCTGCGCTTCCCCAAGAAATAATTTCAAAACACAGAAGCTAAAGAAATATAAGCAGAAGGTAGTGGACCTAGAGGTGGAAGAAGGCCAGGGAATGGAAGAAATTAATGCTAAAGGAGTAGAACCCATAACCAGGCTACCTGAGTATATCCCTCTTTGGAAGGGAAATTCGAGGGTCCCAAAGGACCGGGATTCTTTGAAGTTCACCATTTCTATGCCCCTGTTACCTGAGCAGGTCCCATTTGAAGGTCCTTGGCTTGCACAGATCCAACTATTGAAAATGGAGGATTGGGAGCTTCTAGATCACGATAGGTTTCCACACTTAGCAACAAATAAGTATATGCGAAGGGTGTATTATGAAGAATCAGGTGTGACAACATTGGAAATAGAGGACTGGGTCTGCGTGTCGAGAAATCAGGGTTACTCAATCTACTGTTGGTGCCCCATTATCGCCACACCACCATTAACACAATCTGTGTGTGCCAGCTTCTCACATTGGTGCACGATAGTTGTCTATGGCTAGGAGGGCCTATACCCATTACAGAAATGCTAATTCATAGAATCACGCATATGCTGTATGAAAGCCTAAACTTGGCTAAGGAGTTTAGCAGAATGACGGGGGAAAAAGACCTCGCAGAAAGAATGAAGAGAGATTACGGCCTCGTGAAGAAGTCGCAAGGGTATTATATTATGTCTATAATAGACCCAGTAGTTCAATTAGCCACCCAAAGCTTGGTAGGGAAGGTGATAAGAAAATGTCGCGTGGATGAAGTTTCGACGCTTATAGTTTCCCTAGTTGCACAGTGCGCGAAGGGCGTCCAATTTAATTGGTCAAGATACCTTTGTTAAGAGTTCCTAGTGAATTGCTAAGAGGCCCAAGATGAAACCAAGTCATTCCACTGTGATTTGTTGTTGTTGTCGATTGTGCTTGTTGCATGGGAATTGCTAGAGGATAGCCAATTTCCTCCGCTTGAGGAAGGATTACCGGAGGAAACACAATTCGATTCCTTATGGGCCACAAAGGATCCCGTGCAAGTTACAGAAACAAAGATATATTAGGTCCTTATGGAAATTAGTCTTTGCATGGCCATTAACCAGCATTTGAGGTTGTCCCCAACCTTGTTCATGCAGCTGTCAGCTTACGTGACATTCAAGGCTGACTTCCATATAGTACATTCAAGCACGAAAGGATCGAGAGCAGAAATGGCATGACTTGCTATATTTGGTGATGGAAACAGATGTGCAGGAGGTGGTAGCAAGATGGCCTGTAGAGTAGCATGCCCGTTAGACTTAGCTGTTGGACCAAGCATGGGTGCAAAAAGTTCTACCGCACAGAAAAGGATCGAGGCACGTAAGTAGGCTGTGCGTAACCTGGTTGCATAGAAAAAGAAGGAGCCGCTAAAAAGGCTCGTGTGGAGCAAGAACTTGTTGGCAAGGAGCAGGTGGAACAAGAACAACTTGAGTCACAAAAAGGTGGCAAGTCACCTTCATCGGAGATAGAGGAGGAAGAACTTTTAGGCTAAGGCGACAAAGGGGATGAGGGGCAGAGCACCCCATTCATTCAGAAGAAATGTGGCAAGGAGCAATACGAATGTACAAGGAAAAAGAAAAAATCAGATAAATCGTAGATGGATCCCATGATGTTAACAGAAGGTGATCTCGATAAGATAGAATATAAAATCAGGGATACCAAAACCAAAGTGTTGCAATAGTTTCAGTAGAAATATATGTAGACCCTAGGGAGTGTCCAAAAATATCTACACAAGCTGCAGATCCAAGCGAGCAAGATAAAAGTGGGCACTAGAAAGGTGAGCATGGAGCAAGCAATCTTGACACTTGGGATGAGTGGAGCAGCTGTGTTAGTAAGGACACTTGACCTCAGAACTATAGAACTTCCAGATGGGTCCCTTCAAGTAGAGTCCGTCGATGACTGCATTATCCTGAGTACTATAAAAAACATTGGACTAGATATAGCAGTGCTCTCCAACGAGACCCTCCACGCATTTCATGCAGGGGTGGCAGATGAATTGTGCCCTCAACCTCATCAGTGAGTACAGAGTGAACAATAAGCAAATGTTCACTATAAAGACACAGTCTCTGAAGGAAAAGGAGATGCTATAGGCACATAGTTCACTACTAGAGTCAACAGTAGCAGAGGCACGCAAGATAGTGCTTGAGCTTCACAGCCCAGAGGATGCAAAACCAAAAGAAAAGATCAAAAAACTAGTAGCTAGTGTGTGCGAGGCTAAAGCAAAGGTTTGTTGAGTTTAGTTTGAGCTTAACATGAAGATCACAGAGCTGTAGTTGAATTTTTAGCCTATGACTCCACCTGCAGTTCAGGAGCAATGCAGAGCCATGATAAAGGAAGGAATTACTACCTTGGATGCCATAATCACCGACTGTACGAAATTGTTCAAGAAAGCTATGGATATAGTGACTAATATGCAGGACGATCTAAACCTACAGAAACTGAACAAAGAGGTTAGGGAGCTGTAGTGGCAATATGATGAAGCTAGGAAAACTGCACGCTCCATAGCACTAGTGCAGTGCCTAACCAAATTACAGGAGGGAAAGAAATTGCTAGCATAAGTAGAGGAAGTGAAAAAAAATGAGGCCTTGCTAAAGGCCAGGTTGTAGCCATGGTTGGAGGAGGCTTATCAACTCATGATTACCATCCTGGATAAGCTTAAAGGGTTACAGTGAATACAAAAGACGATGAGGCTGGCCATAGAAGGAATAGCCACGGAAAAATTGGTTGAGGAAGTCAAGCAGGCAGCCACAAAGAAGACTTTTGAAGTTGTAGTGATCCAAGTGGAGTTGGTGGATCTTCATACTAAGATCACAACGCCAGCCGAGTGACTCGAGGACGAGTCATGATCTTTGTGTTGGGGGTCTGTTGGGATGGGGTCCCCTACATTAGCTTTGGGGTTAGGATAACCCAATTTTTGATACAATTTTGTAATTAATGTAAAGTCTCTACGATTTTTGGATGCAGAGCGCGTAGATGATTAGGTGTCAAAGGGGTTTATCCCCTTGTTTTATGTAAAAGTATGAGTCAGTTTTGAGATCCACCCATGGTCTGCGGACTGTGCCATTATATGGAAAATACTATAAATAGGTGTGTCTTAGAGAGTCTAAGATATGTTTTTTGGATAGTAATTGATGATGGATGAGAAGTGATAGTGAAGAGAAGTGGGTCAGATAGGAGAACAAAGGATCTGCAGCTAAGTGTGCAAAGGCCTAGGTAGAGTCTATAGCTGAGTGTGCGGACCCCTGCAGCTGAGTGCACATGGTAGTTTTGAGTTTGTAATCCTGAATTGAAGATCAAATAAAAACATTTTTCAAATAATTCTTGTGTATTTTTGTTTACTTCTGTTTATGATATATGCTGTCTATGAATGACATTTTTTTATCGAATATTGATTGAATGTTGTGTGATTCTGTTAAATAACTCTTAATGATGTATGCAATGCATGTTTAATTAATTTCACGAAGACACTGATGAATTCTCTGATGCTTATTAATAACTTAAGAGAATCTACGCAAACCCTAATTTAGGACTGCTCTCTGATGCACTTTAGTAGATAGATCAAATGTTAGAGGTTTGCAAAGACTGATCGTAGACCTTTATGAAGATCTAAAGACTATTTTGACAGAGTTGCAGTAGTGACCCCTAGGAGTGTATCGATTTGCATGAAATAAAATCTGAGGTAGTGGAAGACATCACACTAATCTCTAGATGCAGAAACTTGGTTCTTGCATCCCCCCATACTGCTTCGGTGAGGCTACAACCTACGCTACATGGGTTGTTTCCAAAAGGGCCGGTAGTGTAGGGATTTGTTTGTTGGCACAACTAACTCTAAACTTGTGTCAGGACCCCCTAAGCCAATAGAAACCTATTGCCAGAAGAGGGACGAGCATGAACCCTCAATATTCTTAGCCGCACCCACTTGGAATTATTTCCAAGACACCATCAAGGAATAGTATTACCCTATTGGGAGCTATGAAGATAAATGCACAAAGTGGACCATGCTGTGGAAAGGAGTGGACCAAGATGTGCCAAGAGTTCACAAATATTTTTCATACCCTCTGCACAAAGTTGGATATCAAGGATTATGAGAGGCATTTGGTACTTGAGTTCTGCGGTTGTCTACACAAGTACATCCAAGACAAGATGGAATTCCTGAACATCTCCTCACTCAGTGCTGCCTATCGATACGATGTCAAGATTGAGCATAAATTTAAATAGAAGAAGCGAGACTTTGGATATATGAATCATAAGCAAGATAAATACACCTCCAAGCCACAAAACAAAGGATAAAGCCAAGATAGAGTGACCCAAGACAACCCACTGAAGACACAAGAAAATAATAACACCACAAAGATAAAGAAGGATATGGAGAAATGGTTTGAGTTCCATAAGATCTGCATTCACAATAGAAGTGACTGTAGGGCCAAGCAGCCACTTGTGGCCAAGCTAAAGGCTTTTGTATCAGATGCATGTTTTGAATTTGAGTTAGAACCTTACAAGGGGAATGGCAAAGAGAAGAAGATTATTGACACGGAGCCGAGTGCCATTGTTTCCACCACCAAAATCTAGAAGAATGATCCCAAATATGTAGAGGAGGAGGAGCACCTCTTCCACTCCCAGATATGGGTGAAGGATTCTCTGCTACATTTCATTATTGACAACAAGAGACAAAAGAACCTCATTTCAGCAGAGGTCACGAAGTGGTTGGGCTCACTGGCCACAACACACCCATACCCATAAACCATGGGGTGGCTTCACCACAGGTGAGACATTTGTGTTAGCCAGCAGTGTTGCCTTCCCTACATCGTCAAGCCCTTCATCGATGAGGTACTGTGTGATGTTACTCCTCTTGAAGTTTGTGATGTATTATTAGGATAACCATACTTGTGGAAGCGACATGTTTTGTATGATTCTAGGCCCCACACTATTATTATTACGTTGGGAAATAAGTTATACAATATAGCAAGGTTAACGTCACCTACCACCATATCTTATATCACTGCAAATCAATGCAGCAAGTTCATTTCCCAGATTGGGAAATTTGTTTCCCTCATGATTCGCCCTCAGGGAAAGAAGAAGATTGTGGCGAGAGCCTCTAGACAAGGCTCCTGTGCAAGGAAGAAATAGAGGGACAAGGTCATGGAGGAGTGCATGGATATCTTCATCTCACCCCTAGGGGTACCTCTATACTATCAAGTCAATGAATCCATTGATCTGGCCCCAGGTGCGTCACTACCAAATGGACCGATCTATGAATGCTCTGTTTTGGAGAATGATGAAATCAAGAGGTAGATTCAAGAGTTGTTGCAGAAAGGGAACATTAGGCCAAGTTCATCACCCCAAGGGATCTCAATCATGTTGGTACAGAAGAAGGATGGGACTTGGAGACTCTGTATTGATTATCGGGTGATGAACAAGATCAATGTCTAGAATAGGTACCCAATCCCATGGATTGATGAAATTTTGGACTAGCTCAAGGGGGCTAAATATTTCAGCAATATTGACTTGAAGTCTGGGTGTCATGAGGTACCAATCGATCCCTATGATGTGTGGTAGACTGCCTTGAAATCCAAGGAGGGCCTTTTCAAATGGATGGTCATGCCTTTTAGGTTAACGGATTCCCTCACAACCTTCATGAGGCTGATGGACGACATCTTGTGACCCTTCACAAACTCATTCATGTTGGTGTATTTGGAAGACATCGTGATATTCAGCTAGAGTTGGGAAGAGCACCTCTATCATATTTGACAGGTCCTCCAAACTATGTGACAACACAAGCTATCTACAATGGAGAAATTCACTTTTGGTATGACCCAGGTTCAATATTTGGGGTACATCATTGATGAGCGGGATGTGCATGTAGACCTAGCCAAGCTACAAGTAATTTTGGATTGGCCAACCCCAACCACTCTAATGGAGCTCCATAACATTATGGGTGTTGGGTCCCTATAATACTAGTGATTACCCAATTACTATTGTAGTTATACCCCTTATTTATATTGTTGTGCCCCTATTACCCCCATGTTTTTATTTCTATGCCCCATAGAATCCCTCTATTGTTATTTTTGTGGCTTAATATTATTATTATTAGGTCGGCTGGATTATATTGTGACTCCTTAGACTCCTATATATAGAAAGGAGGTTTTGTCATTTGTATCATCCAAGAATTGTTCATTTACGTAATGTAAAGGAGGTTTCCCCCTCGAAGAGGCTGAATTCTAAGGCGTTGATCTATCTTTTCTATCTTTTCTTGAGCTGGTTTCATAACATTTGGTATCAGAGCTTTGGATTCTAGGGTTTCACTGCTCCAAATAGGTCATCGTGGCATTTTCGCTATAACTTTTTTTCTGTGACGTTTCAGAAGTCACAAAAAAAAACCATTTGAGAAGAAATCGCGTTGAACCTTGGATACAAATTTCAGAACATTTCGCGTGATATTTGCGGAGATATGATCTGAGGAAGTTGGTCTTTTTGCAGACTCCTGAATTACCTTCAAAACAGGTGACTTGGGGAAAATCATCATAACTTTCTCTCTGGGGATTGGATTGAAATTTCGTAAGAAGGAACAGAAAGAGGACGGACTATAGTTTCCTTTATGTGTGTTTCAGATCCAAAGGTTGAAACAATGACTCGTGGCATGAGGTACAAGTTCGCTCTACTGAACTAGTCTAAAATCAAGTCATTGTGGGAGATTTCACATAACTCTTCCTTGGAGAATCCAATTTGGGTCAGACTTGTGGCATTGGAAAGAGGACGCAGAAGGCTACTATAGGTCACAATTTCAGAATTGGATGATCCGAAATTACAGAGATACATCAGATTCAATATCAGGCTTCTATAAAGTGAAAAAAGGTGTGTAGTTTTTTTTAAATTTTTGTGTAAGCTTGGTTTAATGGAATTCAAAGGGCATAGTAAAGCATTATTATCAGTAACTAATGCCCCGAGGAAAGAAAATGCAAACACCTAGTAAGGAACCTGAAAACTCTAGCATGACTCATGAAGAAGAGGAAGAAATGCTACATGATATATCAAAATTACAAGAACAAGTGCAACAAATGTCACGCTCACAAAAGCTAACAGAAGCTAAGATAAATGGCGTGGAATCTAAGATAAAGGGCATGGAAGCTAAGATGGATGATTCGAAGACAGATTTGAAGAGAGACATGGTAGATTTGAAGACAGATTTGAAGACAGACATGGCAGATTTGAAGACAGATTTGACAAATTTTCTACAAGAAATACTTACTAATGGTGAAAAGGTTGTAAAGGAAACTAGTGATGTGAACAAAAGTAATGTTAATCATGATTCCATAGACTCTAATGTTGGATCGAAGACCCACCATATTCCAAAAATTGATATGAGGAAGTTTGATGGCAAGGATCCCGCCACATGGATATTACAGATGGAGCAGTTCTTCAATCTCAATAATGTGCAAAACACACAAAAGGTACGTATGGCAACAGTATATTTGGAACCAAATCAGTTTGTATGGTATCAATGGCTTTGCTCTCATAAAAAATTTATCACTTGGGCAATTTTTACGAAAGAATTGATAGCACATTATGAAGATACAAAAAGCAACATTTTTTTTAGCCAATTGATAAGTCTCAAACAAAAGGGTTCAGTAATGGAGCACATTGAGGAGTTCCAAAAATTGAACATAAGGGTAAAAGATATTCCAGAGGAGCATAGGATTGATGTGTTCATAAGGTTTTTAAAGGATAATATCCAATATGTTGTTCGCCTTTGGGAACCTGATTCATTAGAGAAGGCATTCAGGTTAGCAAGAAAAATGGAAAGCAAAATTATGGCAACCAGGAAGCATACCACTAAGAACTATAAAGACGGAAGTGTTGTTGCTCCTAGTCTTCCACAACCTATAAGGTTGACACCACAACAATTGGAAGAAAAAAGAGCAAAAGGGCTTTGTTATAGTTGTGATAGCAAATACACTAAAGGTCATAAGTGTGCTAAGAAGAAATTATTCTACATAGATTGTGAAGAGGAAGAAGAAAAGGAGCAAGAAAGGTCAAAAGAAGAAGATATACTCCAGGAACAAAGCCTAGATGAAGAACAAATAAATCCGACCATATCTTGTAATGCATTGGCGGGAATTACCACTCCTCAAACCATCAAGATAGAAGGACAAATCAAGAAGAAAAAGGTAATAGTGTTGATTGATTCAGGAAGCACCCACAATTTTATTCATTGTAGGGTAGCAAAAGAATTGAATTGCTTCCTATATCGAGCGCCAGAGTGTCAAGTGATGATTGCAAATGGAGGAACAATAAATTGCTCTGGAAGGTGCCATAATATCAAGCTATCCATGGGAGAATTTGTATTGACTAGCCCAATGCTTTCCATTCCAATGGGAGGTGCTGATGTTGTACTAGGAGTCCAATGGCTACAATCCTTGGGTACAATAGCTTTTAATTTTCAAGAAATTTTCATCAAATTTTCTACGGAAGGAAAGGAAGTTGAATTAAGGGGTATTGCAGGGAAACCAGGAAAGATAATCAGATCTAATGGTATGACAAAGCTTCTAAAAAAGGAGCAAAGAGGTGTAATTGCACAATTATGTTCGTTAGATGTTTCCACATCGGAATCATCTATTTCTCCAGATCTCTAAAAAGTCCTGGACAATCATTCCAAGGTATTTGAGACTCCCAAAGGTCTCCCACCTATGCGTGATCATGATCATGCTATTCGTCTGATTCCAGGAAGTGTTCCTCCAAACATCAGGCCGTACAGATATCCCTATGTCCAAAAAAGTGAAATTGAACGTATGGTTGTAGAAATGCTAGAGGCTGGTATAATTCAACCAAGTCAAAGTTCTTTTTCTGCTCCAGTAGTATTGGTGCACAAGAAGGATGGATCATGGCGCATGTGTTCGGATTATAGGGAGCTCAACAAGCTCACTATTAAAGATAAGTTCCCCATTCCTGTCATTGATGAATTACTAGATGAATTGCATGGATAAATTTACTTCACCAAGTTGGATCTTCGTTCGGGATATCGTCAAATCAGAATGAAGATTGAAGACATTCCGAAAACGACATTTAGAACTCATGAGGGTCATTATGAATTTTTGGTCATGCCTTTTGGCCTTACTAATGCACCTTCAGCATTTCAAGGTTTGATGAATTCAATTTTCAAACCATTCCTTAGAAAATTTGTGTTAGTATTTTTTGATGATATACTAATCTACAGCAAGTCTTGGAAGGATCATGTTGAACATGTTGATAGGGTGCAACAACTATTGGAGGAGAAACAATTATATGCAAAAAGATCCAAATGTTTCTTTGAAGTCTAGGAGGTGGAATATTTGGGTCATATTGTATCTCATGAAGGAGTTAAGGTAGACCCTAGAAAAATTAAAGCCATTAAGGAATGGAAAATCCCCACATCCATAAAGCATCTGCGAGGATTTCTTAGGTTGACAGGGTATTATCACAAGTTTGTTAAGAATTGTGGGAGAATAGCAGCACCTCTAACAACATTATTGAAGAAAGATGCATTTTCATGGACTCCGGAAGCAACAAAGGCCTTTGAACATCTTAAAGAGGCAATGTGCCAAGCACCGGTCTTAGCTACACCGGACTTCACAAAAACCTTTATTGTGGAATGTGATGCTTCAGGAAATGGAATTGGTGTTGTTCTAATGCAAGATGAAAGACCCATTGCTTTTGAAAGTCGTCCAATCAAGGGAAAGTTTTTAACCAAAGCTATTTATGAGAAGGAAATGTTGGCAATACTCCATGCACTTAAGAAATGGCGACCCTACCTAATGGGAAGACACTTCAAGGTAAAAACAGATCATGATAGCCTTAAATACTTTTTAGAACAAAGATTATCCTCTGAAGAGCAAAAAAAGTGGGTCGCAAAGATGTTGGGTTATGACTTTGAAATCATCTACAAAAAAGGGAAGCAAAATGTGGTGGCAGATGCACTCTCAAGAAAGGATGAGGATGTGGAAGCATTGTTGTGCGCCATTTCTCCAACTATATTGGATAAACGAAGCAAGGGAGGAATGGAAGAATGATGAAGAAGTGTGGGCACTTATTCGAAAGCTACAACAAGATTCCAGTACGTCTGATACATTTAGCTGGCAAAATGATTCATTATGGTACAAAGATCGCTTATACCTCTGTAAGAATTCCCAGTTAAAACAAAAGATTCTTATTGAATTGCACACTTCTCCCTTAGGAGGGCACTCAGGATTTTTAAAAACTTACCACAGGGTTAAGAAGGATTTTTTTTGGGATGGCCTTAAATCAGATATTCAAAAGTTTGTGGCGGAATGTTTGGTTTGCCAACAAAATAAAGTTGAAACAATTAAGACACCAGGTCTATTACAACCTGTTGAGGGCCCTAAAATCGGGTCAACAACAAGGGGGATACCCACCCGGTCCGGAACCTGGTTGGCGGCTCCTTGCCCGTTTGGTGTAGCGGGTCCGACTGGGGATAATGGGACCAACTTCCCAATCTAAAGGATGTGTGTGTGTGTGTAGATTTTGATGATGCTAATCTAGAAGTAATTTTAAGCTAATTTAATTCTAAACTCTAAACTGACTCTATGCTACTGTAATCTAACAAAAACAAAACATCTAATCTACACTAACCCGGGGTAGAATTCTTTCATTATGCGATCTAAAAAGATTTCATACAATAACTGGTAATAAAGATCATTCAGCTATCATAAGAATATAAATCAATTAAGATAAACCATTCTGCATAAGAAGTTAGGCAAAACAGTTGTGAACAGCATATCGCATAATAAGTTATTCATATGTCAAGCACAAATAAATGACTCCACCATACAAAAGTGCCAAATGGTAACCCACACATTCATACCTTAACATATCAACAACTCAGCTGTATATCACTCTAAGAATATAAGCAGAAATTCGTCAAGAGATAAAAGTACCATTTATGACTGATTTTCACTCACAAACCTCAAGCAATAATGATTTATCTCTACTTACTTCTAACGTCTACTAAGAGTACAGAAGTGCAACATCAGTAGCAGACATTAAAATGCAAACATAAATAAATCTCGATCCATCCATTCATCAAAAACCCCCTCCGAGGGTGCAAAAGTGCATGTTCTGAGGACAAGTTTTTTGACAAATTTCCGGACCCTTCTCCAAATGCCATGAGAAGGGTTAAATACTACTAACTAATTAATCTTAATTACACAAATTTAGGAAACGGCTTCAAATGACCGCCCTTTTACTAAAACAAATTTATTTCTAAAAATTGAATCTAATTTCTAACCATTTCTGTATCTGCTCCTTAGTGCTGTAAACAATGCAAGGTTCGCCTGGAAAGAGTCGGTTGGTTGTCTTTTCCTTTTGTTCGAGCGATAAAAGTAGAAATAACAAGAGATGGCACCTCTTTCTGACAAACTAGAAGATATTTTTGAAAATCTTCCTCTGACTGGGTGTCTTCGTTGCGCATATATTTAGTATAGCCCAGATTTCTTTCAAACTGATTGTGCTGTTGCTATTTCGGTTTCCGGCCGTGCGAATGACTCAATGAGTTAGGGATTTCGTTGCCTGAACAATCTTCTGTATTGAAAATTGCTTCCGTTCTTTGTTCCAGGCTTTTCTGGAGCGTCCTCCCTCTTTAGCGTTTTTCTTTTTGCTTTACCCAGTCTGAGCTTCAGGATCTTTTGCAAACATGCTGCTTTTGTGCGCCTTTGACTCTGAGTCTTGGATAGTCTATTTTGATCAGTGTCTGTTGAGTGATACTCTGGAATCCGCGGTCCTGCTGCATGCGGTATTCATTTGCGAAGTCATCTCCTCTCTGTTCTTCTAGTATTGGCGCTTTCCCCTTTTCCTTAGATGTTTCCTACATATAGATTTATATTAGTTGCTGCCTTACAGTTTACGCAAAGGAAAAGAGAAATGACGAAAAGATTGACATGAAAGCTTTAAGTTCTAATGAATGCATAATCATGACACTCATAATGACTTGACTCTTCGAAAAACGCAACACGATCATCCTTGGATACTCAGGCGTACAATCATTAATTTCCCTTAAGGTGCGCGCTCAATTTTGGGTTTACAGATCATGCCGAGGAAACTTTGCGATGAGTGGTTTCTGCGATTCGCATCGCAGCATCGAGGATTGCGATGTCGAGAAGTGTCATCGCAGCAATTGATAGTCTCATTCATCGCAGATCGCAAATCGCAAGATCGCAGTTTGTAAGATCGCAGATCGCAAATCGCAAGATCGCATTTTTCATTTGATCACTATGTGCTGCTTATGCGACGTTGCGATATGCGACGTCGCATATCAGTCATCGGCGATTCCTTAGGTTTTTCATTTAAGAGCGCTTTCAAAATATGCGATGCGATGAATTTCGCGTCGCTTCTTTGCAGCTTATTTATGTGCATAGGAAAACGCTTCACTCTCTCTTTGCGATGTGATATAGCTTTTAGGGAGTTAAATACAAAAATTTTGATAAAAATATTTTTGGGATTTTTTGTTAAGGGTCCCCCTTTGCTTGATGTTATTGATAATACCAAACAAAGAGGGGGGTTGTTGGTGACCACAACAATGGCGATTCACTGTGAAGAATCAGTTATCTCTGCTTTTCTATTGACATTTCCACTTCCGAAACAGAAAAATTTTCATATGTCTAAATTTTTTTATGGACAGATAGAGTAGATTACCCCTTATCCTGTTAATGATACTTTGTCTCAACCCTTTTTTTTTTTAATTCCAATTGTCTGCTTCCTCAGGCTTAGTTCTTGCATTCACACCAGACATTACTCGGTCTTTTTTAAAGATAAAATAAGGTCTTCTTTGCGTACTGGCTTTAAAATATGCTCATTTGTCGTAGGTAGAGCCTCTGCTGCCCGCAAGCATCCATAGCCTCGATAGGGTTACCTATTATCCAACAATGATCCTTTATTCTGCTTGAGGTTATTTACAAAATTTCAGAGAAAAATCCTTTTTGACACTTTTTCCTTTTTTATTCTCTAAAGAACAATGTCTTGGTTTGGTGGCCAAATTATGACACAGTCATTCACTTGATTTACACTTTTGCTGAACAAGCTGGCTCGTGATGAGACGGCCTTGTCTTTTGATTGCAACAATCTTGAGTCGTTGCCCTGTTTTGATAGACAGTATTGGCAAAGTCAGCAAGTTATAATATCTGTGATCATGATAAGCCGACTCGTGATGAGACCTCTTATTCTTTGAGATATAGTGTTTTCTCGGATTGTTTCTCTGAATGCTGCGGTTTCCTTTAGCAGGGAGGAAGTCATTGTTTTTCCTTAAGAAAGCTCTGGACGACAATAATAGAGTTTGAAAACAACAGCTTTACAGAGAATATTTATTTTATTATTGATGATACCTTTCATTGTGCTGACATAAAACAATTTTTTACCAAAGGTTGCTTTCATCAAAGTTTTTTGAGGTTGAAACTAACATCATATTTAGGCTAAAGTTAACTCTATTTGTCAATAATGAAAATCAGATTTTTCGAAAAGTTTTGCTATTTGTACAAGCGAAATCAAAATCTGATAGGGAATTGGTGTGCCATTTCATGAATCCTTTTAAATGATCATTTACAACCGGTTTTATTTATAAGAAAGAGAAAAACAAATAAATAAATAATACAAAAAAAAAAAAAAAAAAAAAAAAAAACTAAACTATCCTACAAAAATAGAAGAATGATCTTCTATGGAAAATACATTTTAAGAATCTGTCCATTCACAGGCAAAGAATCTCTTCTACCTGCCAAATCCTGCAACACAAACGTCGATGGGCCTATGACTTCTACAATCTGAAAAGGACCAAGCCACAGCTTCTGAAATTTCGTATGTTTGCCCTTTTCTTCATGAGCCTTATCCCATTTTAAAACTAAATCTCCCATCTGAAAGTTTTTTCTGGTCATTATGCTTGAGTCAAAAGAGGATTTTATTAGCGCTTGGTGGTGAGCATGAGTTTTCTTAGCTTGTTCTCGTCGTTCTTCTAGCTTGATTATTTCCATTTGTCTCAATTGTAAGGAGGAAGTAGATACTTCATCGATGTGTTGTACTAAAGACAAAGAGGGAATGACTAAGTGAGTTGGAAGAACCACTTCTTTCCCATAAACTAAATTAAAGGGAGAAGTGCCGATTGAAGCTTTCTTCGTAATTCTATCTGCCCATAAAGCATTTACCAGTGCTTTGTGCCAATTCTTTTGGTTTTGGTCGACTGTTCTTTTAATAATCCTGATTAGGTTTTTGTTTGTTGATTCGGCCAATCCATTACCTTGGGGATAGTAGTTGGCAGAATACTTCAGTTTGAACCCTCTTTTAAGTGAAAACTCAGTCATTGTATTTCCAGAAAAGTATGAGGCATTATCAAACATTAAGGCCGTTGGCAATCCAAACCTAGTGATGATAAATTGATCTATGAATTCAATAATGTTTTCAGAATTAACTGTCTTGAGAGGAACTGCTTCTACCCATTTAGTAAAATAATCTGTTGCCGTGAGGATATACCTATGCTGCTTAGAAGAGTGAGGAACGATCTCACCTATTATGTCCAAGCCCCATTGGCTGAATGGTTGCTCGATGTTAACCAGCTGTAGTGGCATGGACGATTTCTTTTGTTTCCCTGCAGCAGTCTGGCAGACTTGGCATTTCCTTACGTAATTGTATGAGTCTTTGAACAGCGTGGGCCAATAATATCCTGCACGTAAGATTTTATGTGCAGTAGCTTCTCCGGCATAGTGTCCACCTGCTGGTCCATCGTGGAGTTCCTGCAAAACCTTTTCGGCTTCAGTTTTCTCAAGACACCTAAGAAGTACAGAATCGTAATTCCTTTTAAACAGAACATCATTTATGAGCTAGTATTTTTAGCTTTCAATCTCAGATCTATTTTCTTAGTGTGATCTAGGTGTGATGGAGCATACCCGTTCTTAAGATAATAAATGGTGTCAGCATATAATGATTCTGCGTCATTTAGGCTTACCTCATACGTATGTACCTCTTCAGATGAGTTCTCAGGAATTTGCGATGCTCCAGCTAACATCTTGCAGAAGCCTTGACCTCTTACGATGTTTGCTGGCTTGATCTCAAGATCGTATTCTTGTAAAGCGGTAATCCAATTTGCTCTCTTTTCGCCCACATCCTTCTGTACCAGAAGGTTTCTTACCGCTGGAAACGGTACTACGACTTTGGTATGGGCTTTAAGTAAGAAACGTCTGAAATATTTGATCACTTTGAAAACAGCATATGCCTGTTTCTCCATGTCTGAATAATTGAGCTCAGCACCTTGTAAGTTCGAGCTAAAGAATGCAATTGGAGCTTCCGCCTTCTCTTGATTTGCTTGAGTTAAAATCGCGGCATAAGATTTCTTTGAGGCAAAAGTGTATAAGATAAAAGATTCTGAAAAATTTGGGGTAGCTAAAGATGGAGCGTTAATGATAGCTTGTTTGATCAAGTTGAATGCTTCGTGCTCATCTTGACCCCATTTAAAATTTGAATTCTTTTTTATCATTTTTTGTAAAGGAGAAATAATACGTGAAAAATCAGGGACAAACCTTTTTACAAAATTGATTTGTCCAAGGAAAGATTGCATGGCCTTTTTGTTATGGGGCATGGATATTTCGGAAATTTCTTTGATTCTGTCAGGTTCAATGTGAATACCAGATTTTGACACTATGAATCCTAGCAATTTCCCTTCACTTAATGCGAAAAAAGATTTCTTTGGGTTAAGTGAAATCCCATACCTTAAACATCTTTGAAAGATTTGTTTCAAGTCTTTGAGATGGTCGCTTCGCTTCTGGAGTACACTGTTATATCATCCAGGTAAATCACTACCGATTTATTGACTAAACCTTTAAACGCGATGTCCATGGCTCTCTGAAAGGTAGCGCCGGCATTGATCAGACCAAATGGCATCTTTCGATATGCATATGTGCCCCATTTGGTTCGGAATGTGGTTTTCAACTGATCATCGGGATGTACCAGCACTTGATTGTATCCTGAAAATCCATCCAGGAAAGACATTAATTCTGAGCTCGCTACTGCCTGTAGTATTTTCTCCATAGGTGGGAGGGGAAAATTGTCTTTCTGACAGGCTTTGTTGAGATTCCAGAAATCGATACAGATCCTAATATCTCCGTTTTTCTTTCTAACGGGCACCATATTGGATACCCATTTGGAATGTCTGATGGGGAAAATTATTCTGGCTCTCAACAACTTATTTAGCTCAGTCTTTATCTGATTTTCTAAGTTGGGGTGGATTTTTCTGAGCTTCTGCTGGACAGGTTTTTCATTGTCAATCATAGGGATAGTGTGTTGAATGATAGAAGTGTTGTATGTCTTCAGCTCATCGTAATTCCATGCAAAAACGTTTTTGTATTGTCTCAGAAGACGGATATATGCTGATTTTTCTTCAGGGGCTAGGCCGTGGCCTAGATTAACGTTTTGTGGCTTCTGATCGGTCCCTAGGTTCACTAATTCATAGTTCAGAGTAGAACTGTAGAGTTTAGAATTGGCGGACCTTTTAAACCGACTTTTCAAATCATATAAGTCTTCTAACTTAACCACAGATTTAGGTATAGCATTATCAGTGCTATTTTGTTGTATTTGGTGATCATGATGGTCTTCGTCAATTATTTGATTTGAGTAGGATCCTTCAGAAGTGAGGAAATTTACAATGTCAGGGTCATCGTTGAATACTCTCCAGTTGGTGATGTTGTCAGGGATGGATCGTCTAAAGATTAATTCTATTGAGAACCTATCTGGACTAAAATCTTCGGAGGGAATAAGTCTAGAAGCTACGTTAGCTAACAGGTCTGCGCTTGCATTTTGGAGTCTTGGGATTGACGAAATATTGAATGCTATGAAATGTGAAGTCAGATCTTGTACTAAAGATTGATAGTGCTTTAAATGACTTGACAGGCAATGTATGGTGTTACGTACCTGTTTGACGACAATCTCAGAATCTCCAAAGACTTGAAGATACTTAACATTCAACCCGATTGCTTTGTATAGGCCTTGCACCAAGGCTTCGTACTCCGCTGTATTGTTTGTGCAATCGAACTCAAGTCTGCATGTAAGCATGATCTTGTTTCCGTCTGGGCTAATCAGAACGCATCCTGCTCCTGCTCCCTCGTTAGATTTAGAGCCATCAAAATATAATTTCCAAAACAAAGATGTATTTACAGAGTTATCTAAAAAATTAAAACACTTTGAATCATCAGTTTGGGAAAAATTTTCAACTTGGGACAAAACTGAATTTTCTAAGTAAGGTGAGGTGTGAGCATTGAAATTGCCGAGGAAAGAATCTACCGAGTAATTACCTATGATGTTGCTATTGTATGTTATTGCTTCATTTTCTCCTTCCAATTCTGTCACTATGTACTTTTGGTGCAACTCTCGTTCAACCTTTATTTGATTCGGTTTACCGTTTTAGGGTAACCACATGTGCGACCAGTCGGTTGAGAAATATCCGTGGAGTTTTTCGGACCAATCCCTACTAAGAATCAAACCATAGAATTCAGGGATATCAGCTACTAGAATGTCTATAACCTGACATACCTTCGGGTTAGACGACAATCTTATGGTCACTTGATTAAGTTCACCAATCACTTCGACTTGGGATCGATCAAGTTGAACTATGCGCACTGCGGATTTTTGTGGCTGAACATTCAATTTGGCACATATTTATCTGGGTAAAATATTCGTTGAAGCACCAGAGTCAACCAAGCAATTGTGCACGTTTTTATTGAAAATTTCATAAGTGAGAAGAAAAGGAGGAGTATGAGATCTTGATCTTCCTCCAATCAAGGCAATGTCATTTGGATCAATCTTATTGATCATGTTGGTTGGAGGTCTTCCCATGTTGTGGGAAGCTACAACTGTAGGTAAAGATGTAGTAGGCACGGCATGTAATTCTTTCATCATTATTTTCTGTTGATGTTTCAATTTGCTCAATTCGTAAAGAGTGATATTAGCCCTAGTCTTTTTCATGTCATCGACAATTTTATACTCCATTTCATCCGATACTATCAGTGTTCTTGATGGAGGTGCTTGATCTGATTGGACTGGGCTAAATTGGGTCGCTCTAGCGGTTGTTTTCTTTGTTGCGACCTTATCTTTTGTTGCAGGGCTTGCACCCTTCTGTTTAGGGGTAGTTTGGGGAGGATCAAGTTGATTTTTGCTTTGTGTGCTAACCGGAAATGCTTCTTGATCTTCTTCTTGTGGGAGGATGAAATCCCACATTCCTTGTAGTTCCACAACTTCTTCATCATCGGTCTGCCCTTTAGTGGTATTCTCTTCTTCTTCTTCTTCTTCAGATTCGACGTTTGAGACAGCATTGGGTGGTTTCACCTCCATGGGAGGATTTCTTTTAAAAGCTCTGTAGGGCTTTTTCGAAGAAGTCTCTGCTATTTGTTTTTTTATGTCAATCATCTCATTGGACATGGCCTTTAACACTTTTTGTAATCCTTCCAAATCGAAAGGATCTTTCGTTTGTTTCTTCTTGGTGTCTTCTTTGAAAGAGATTTTCTTAGATTTGCGTTCCTCTATTGCAGATCTCTTTTCTAGGGCTACTACGCGCTTTTCTACTGCTAACGCCTCTGTCAAGTTTTCAACTAAGGTCGTCTTGTTTGCCCTATCTACGAAGATAGCCAAGTTTGATGGTAAGGCCGTGATATACCATTCACATCTTACTTCCTCGCTGGGTTGAGAAGCAGCGGGGATTTTGTTGAGGATCTTATTGAACCATAAGTTGAAATCTTTAATGGGTTCTCTAGCCTCAGCTTTAAGATTGGATAGGTCATTGATCAACGTCGCCATAGATCTGTCATCACCGAACATGGTAAGGAATTGACTTTGAAAAATGTCCCAACTTGTGATGGACCCGGAAGGTAACGAAAAGTACCATGACCCGGCTGTTCCTTGCATTGTATAGGGAAAAAGCCGGACAACAGCATCCTCGTTGGTAACTCCATTGAGATTAACAGAAAGCATGAAATTATTGATATGCTCTTCAGCTAGCATTCCTTTTTCTGGATTGAATTTAGGTAGCCATTTCTCAGGATGGGCCGGTATTGGGCTCAGGGGTGGAGGCATTAAAACTGCCCCAAGATTGTTCCATGGAGACTGGGCCATCGTTGAGCTGCTAGTTAATGAAAGTGCAGAAGATGATCCCTGATGCTGAGAAGATGAAGATATTATGATCTTTGATGATTGAAGAGGAAGGGTTGTGGAAGATGGATGAGTGATTTGGGATGAGGATGTGGGTGGTTGACTTCGCGGTGAGGGGGTTGAAATGGACGAAGTAGATGAAAGAGTCTCACTGTCAGACTCTGGTGGTGTTTTCCTTGCTCTTTTCCTAGTAGGGAGAGGGAGTTCACTTGGTTGAATGCCAAATTTTTTACTCTTCAATATGGTCAGGGGATGAGCAGGATTGTACTGCGAAGTCACGCTTCTGTGAGATTTATCAGACCTCTGAGAAAAAATAGAGAATCCCTGGAGTTTACGAATCAAATTTTGAATTTCAGGGGGTTCAATGATAAGCTGGTCTGATATATTAGGGTAGGTAGCAGCGGTGGATACTCGAGCAACTTCTAACTCTGGGTTTAACCGTACTAGAGAATTTGGGGGAGTTGATGAGGGTGATTTACTCTCAGAATGGTATTTAGATTTTGATTTAGGTGCCATTCATAGTTCGGGCCCTCCTTCTAGCGCCAAATATGTTGAGGGCCCTAAAATCGGGTCAACAACAAGGGGGATACCCACCCGGTCCGGAACCTGGTTGGCGGCTCCTTGGCCACTTGGTGTAGCGGGTCCGACTGGGGATAATGGGACCAGCTTCCCAATCTAAAGGATGTGTGTGTAGATTTTGATGATGCTAATCTAGAAGTAATTTTAAGCTAATTTAATTCTAAACTCTAAACTGACTCTATGCTACTGTAATCTAACAAAAACAAAACATCTAATCTACACTAACCCGGGGTAGAATTCTTTCATTATGCGATCTAAAAAGATTTCATACAATAACTGGTAATAAAGATCATTCAGCTATCATAAGAATATAAATCAATTAAGATAAACCATTCTGCATAAGAAGTTAGGCAAAACAGTTGTGAACAGCATATCGCATAATAAGTTATTCATATGTCAAGCACAAATAAATGACTCCACCGTACAAAAGTGCCAAATGGTAACCCACACATTCATACATTAACATATCAACAACTCAGCTGTATATCACTCTAAGAATATAAGCAGAAATTCGTCAAGAGATAAAAGTACCATTTATGACTGATTTTCACTCACAAACCTCAAGCAATAATGATTTATCTCTACTTACTTCTAACGTCTACTAAGAGTACAGAAGTGCAACATCAGTAGCAGACATTAAAATTCAAACATAAATAAATCTCGATCCATCCATTCATCAAAAACCCCCTCCGAGGGTGCAAAAGTGCATGTTCTGAGGACAAGTTTTCTGACAAATTTCTGGACCCTTCTCCAAATGCCATGAGAAGGGTTAAATACTACTAACTAATTAATCTTAATTACACAAATTTAGGAAACGGCTTCAAATGACCGCCCTTTTACTAAAACAAATTTATTTCTAAAAATTGAATCTAATTTCTAACCGTTTCTGTATCTGCTCCTTAGTGCTGTAAGCAATGCAAGGTTCGCCTGGAAAGAGTCGGCTGGTTGTCTTTTCCTTTTGTTCGAGCGATAAAAGTAGAAATAACAAGAGATGGCACCTCTTTCTGACAAACTAGAAGATATTTTTGAAAATCTTCCTCTGACTGGGTGTCTTCGCTGTGCGTATATTTAGTATAGCCCAGATTTCTTTCAAACTGATTGTGCTGTTGCTATTTCGGTTTCCGGCCGTGCGAATGACTCAATGAGTTAGGGATTTCGTTGCCTAAACAATCTTCTGTATTGAAAATTGCTTCTGTTCTTTGTTCCAGGCTTTTCTGGAGCGTCCTCCCTCTTTAGCGTTTTTCTTTTTGCTTTACCCAGTCTGAGCTTCAGGATCTTTTGCAAACATGCTGCTTTTGTGCGCCTTTGACTCTGAGTCTTGGATAGTCTATTTTCATCAGTGTTTGTTGAGTGATACTCTGGAATCCGCGGTCCTGCTGCATGCGGTATTCATTTGCGAAGTCATCTCCTCTCTGTTCTTCTAGTATTGGCGCTTTCCCCTTTTCCTTAGATGTTTCCTGCATATAGATTTATATTAGTTGCTGCCTTACAATTTACGCAAAGGAAAAGAGAAATGACGAAAAGATTGACATGAAAGCTTTAAGTTCTAATGAATGCATAATCATGACACTCATAATGACTTGACTCTTCGAAAAACGCAACACGATCATCCTTGGATACTCGGGTGTACAATCATTAATTTCCCTTAAGGTGCACGCTCAATTTTGGGTTTACAGATCATGCCGAGGAAACTTTGCGATGAGTGGTTTCTACGATTCGCATCGCGGCATCGAGGATTGCGATGTCGAGAAGTGTCATCGCAGAAATTGATAGTCTCATTCATCGCAGATCGCAAATCGCAAGATCACAGTTTGTAAGATCGCAGATCGCAAATCGCAAGATCGCATTTTTCATTTGATCACTGTGTGCTGCTTATGCGACATTGCGATATGCGACGTCGCATATCAGCCGTCGGCGATTCCTTAGGTTTTTCATTTAAGAGCGCTTTCAAAATATGCGATGCGATGAATTTCGCGTCGCTTCTTTGCAGCTTATTTATGCGCATAGGAAAACGCTTCACTCTCTCTTTACGATGCGATATGGCTTTTAGGGAGTTAAATACAAAAATTTTGATAAAAATATTTTTGGGATTTTTTGTTAAGGGTCCCCCTTTGCTTGATGTTATTGCTAATACCAAACAAAGAGGGGGGTTGTTGGTGACCACAACACAACCTTTATCCATTCCAAGCCAACGTTGGGAGGAGGTTTCAATGGATTTTATCATAGGTTTACCCAAGTCTGAGGGAAAGAGTGTCATCATGGTGGTAGTTGACAGACTTATCAAGTATGCACACTTTTGTGCATTATCACATCCATTTAAAGCCAATACAGTTTCTACTGCATTTATGGAAACAATTCAAAAGCTACATGGAAACCCAAAGATTATTGTAAGTGACAGAGATCCCATTTTCACTGGAAATTTTTGGACAGAATTATTTTCTTGTGTTGGTACTCAGTTAGCTCATAGCTCATCTTATCATCCTCAATCTGATGGGCAAACTGAGATAGTAAACAAATGTTTGGAAGGATATCTTCGTTGCTTTGTATCTGATAAATAGACACAATGGGTCAAATGGTTGCCTCTGGCTGAATGGTGGTATAACACTTCCTTCCATACAGCAACAAAAATGACCCCATTTATGGCACTTTATGGGTATCAACCACCATCCATCACATCATATTTAAGAGAAAATTCTAAGGTTCAGGCATTGGAACATCACATCGAACATCAACAACAAGTCCTCCAACTCTTAAAGGATAACCTCATGTTGGCACAAAATAGAATGAAACAACAGGCAGATCAACATCGCAGTGAAAGAAGTTTTGATGTAGGTGATAAGAAAATGTCCCTAAAGCAAGCTAAGAAGGATAATAAATTATCACCAAAGTATTATGGTCCATACAAGGTGTTGCAAAAGATTGGTACTATGGCATACAAATTGGAGCTTCCTGCAGCTTCTCGATTGCACCCAATTTTCCATGTTTCATGTTTAAAGAAGGTTATAGGTGACAATCTCCCAGTTCAAACAATATTGCCAGAACTTGACGAGGAAGGAAAAATTATATTGGAACTGGAAGCAGTCACAGAAACAAGAACTCGACAGCTACGAAATCGATCAATTTTAGAGTATCTTATCAAGTGGAAGAACTTATCCGCTGAAGATTCGACATGGGAGGATGAGAATTTTA
Organism: Pinus tabuliformis; assembly: GCA_031772625.1. Classification (NCBI taxonomy): domain Eukaryota; kingdom Viridiplantae; phylum Streptophyta; class Pinopsida; order Pinales; family Pinaceae; genus Pinus; species Pinus tabuliformis. The sequence goes on along the minus strand of CM062805.1, from coordinate 597,157,095 downwards.
TGCAGAAGTATCCAGAACTACTCAAGCGTTGAGGACAACACTTTTTTGAAGGAGAGGGGCATGTTGGGTCCCTATAATACTAGTGATTACCCCATTACTATTGTAGTTATACCCCTTATTTATATTGTTGTGCCCCTATTACCCCCATGTTGTTATTTCTGTGCCCCATAGAATCCCTCTATTATTATTTTTGTGGCTTAATATTATTATTGTTAGGTCGGCTGGACTATATTGTGACTCCTTAGACTCCTATATATAGAAAGGAGGTTTTGTCATTTGTATCATCCAAGAATTGTTCATTTATGTAATGTAAAGGAGGTTGCCCCCTCGAAGAGGCTGAATTCTAAGGCATTGATCTATCTTTTCTATCTTTTCTTGAGCTGGTTTCATAACAATGGGTCTTGCCACTTTCTAATGCAGGCTCATGTTGGGGTTCTCTCATATCACTTATCATTTGAGTCAAGTCACCAAGGGTGAAGCGAAAGAAAATCATTTTGGTTGGAATCCCAACAGAAGGAATTTTCTAAGTTGAAGCATTTCCTCTACTTTGCACCAGTGCTCACATTACCATAACTGTAACAACCATTTCAAATTGAGACAAATTCCTCCGACTATGCTGTTGGTGCAATTTTTACTCACTAAGGGCATCCAATGGCATATAATAGTGAGACACTTTCAAATACCTTTTGAAAGTATCCCGTCTATGACAAAGAGATGTATTCCATTGTGCAAGATAACCAACAATGGAAGGATTACATTCTAGGGAAGGAAACAATCATCCACACAGATTACTGGCCCCTGCAGTTCATAAAGGCATAAGGGAAGTTGCATAATTATCACCATCATAAATGGTGCACATACCTGTAACAGTTCCATTTGAAAATTAAGTACAAGAATGGAAACACCAATAATGTTGGATATGGCCTCAGCTGACCACTGGTCATGGCCCTGACCATTGTGCTTGATTCTTGTGGGCACAAGACTTCGGGGTGGCTGCATTTGTATAAGAGTGATCCAAAATTCAACAACACATACCAAACACTCCTCAAAGGCAAGGAAGTTGCAAATTTTCTCCTCCAAGATACACTATTATGTCACATGGGACACCTTTGTGTTCCTTCAAGCAAGCATGCCAAGATTATTTTGGAGGCGCACTACAGTCGTGTCATTGGACACTTCGGAGTAGAGGAAAGAGTGGTAGTGTTGCAGAACTATTTTTATTTGTTGAACCTTCAATAGGATGTTGGGAAGTATATGAGAACCTACACTACCTACACCATTGCAAAAAAAACCATCGAGAAGAAAGGCTCATATACTCCTCTGCCTACTCATAGTCGACCTTGGGAATCCATCTCCATGGATTACATTCAGGCCTACCTTCCACTAAGCATGGCAATGACTGTGCTTTCCTGGTGGTCGATAAATTCTATAATATATCCATCCTAGTGGCCTACAAGAAGAGTATCACAATAGAATCCATTTCTAATCTCTTCTTTGAATGAGTATGGGTACACTTTTGGATCCCAAAGTCCATTATCTTAGATCAGGACAACAGGTTCCTAAGTACCTTTTGGTCAAGTCTCTGGTTGATGTTGGATACTAAGCTCACTAATTCAACAAATTTCCACCCCCAAACTAATGGCTAGAAGGAGGTCATCACCAGGATGATTGTACACATTTTGCGCATGTGTTGGCTTAAGGGGGCATAACCAGGGTTAAGATTTATTCATCCGAACGACGAAAACCCTAACTACTGGCCTTTTCGAAAAAAACTTGCGTAGCACAGATTGCAGTCTCACCTGAAGCACTATTCGATGATGTTAGAACTAGGTTTCTGCATCCAGAGGTCTATGTGATGGTCTTCCTAAGGTTCTCATAGGTTAGATCTGCCTTCATGAAAACTTATTCCTTTCGATGGTTAGTTATTGCAACTCTACCAAAATGACCTCCATACCTTCGCGAAGGTACTTGGTTGTACTTAACTGGCATAGAAGACACAAATTCACTAGTTTCGTGCAATAAATAGTATATTCTGAAGTATTTATGACCTGGATCTACCTTCGCGGAGATCTACCCCTTCCGTGCAGTTAACTAGATAATATTTATTTAACAACTTCTTGAGCTCCCCGAAGGTGGTTAATTATAGTTATTATGCATAAATATTACAGTTCTATCCATTTCGCGCAGAAATAAAGCATTAAGTCACATAAGACAGATCACAGAGTGAAGATACGTAACTTAGCAGAAATAAATAAACAAGGCACAAATGCATAGATTTGGCTCAAAACAGTATTTATTATGAATAAGCATTTAATTACAGACTTCTCCTTCCTGCACACTCAGCTGCAGGGGCCCGCACACTTAGCTGCGAACTTGTCAAGATCTCTACACACTCAGCTGCAGGAGCCTTCCACTTTCTCCTAAGTACATGAAACAAACTTTTCCTGCCTTAGCACCTTGCCCTTAAAATTATTCTCTATCAAAAGTTATTTATTTAGTCTCGCTATGGCTCAAATATATATAACCTTTTCATTACAATACCATGGCCCACAAACCATGGGTGAGTCTCAAAACTGACCAATCGCCTAACCATACAAGGGAATAATGCCCCTTTGACTCTTTACTTAGTGTCACACTCCACATCCTTATTTCGCGGAGGGTTCACATTCTTTCACAAAAACTATTACCAGAAACTAAAAAAATTTGACCCTAGTTATCCCATCCCAATAGGTCCCCAAAACAAATATGGTGACTCGTCCTTGAGTCACTCAGCTGGCTTCTACACTTTGTGGCAGAATTTGGTAAACTCCATATTCAAGAATTCAAGGTCCTCTATGCTCTATACAGTTTCCTGCTGCACTTCTTCAACCAACTCTTTTGTAGTTGGCCCCTCCATTGTGAGGCGCATGGTCCTCTATGTCTGCTGGAAAGTCTTCAGCTTCTCTTGGATAGCTAGAGTAACCTGGCTTTCTTCCTCTATCCATGGTTGAAGCCAAGCCTTTAAAACTTTTTCTTTGTGTTGCCTTCTCAACCTGTGCCTCTAGCACCTTCATTTCCTGTAAGTGCACAAAGCACTGGATTGGCACCAAAGTGCACGCAGTTTCCTTGATCTCATTGACTTTCTGCTGTGCCTCTCTAACCTTTGTATCCAATCTCTGCAAGTTAGAGTGTTCCTGCAAAGTGGTCCATAATTCCATTTCATGTTCAAATAGACAATTGAAGCCTGTTACTACATTATCTAAGGTAGCCATGTGTTCTGTGATGGTTGTGCCGCACTGCTCGCTGACCTCTGGCGGAGTAGTCGACAACAATTTTAATTGTAGTTCTGAGATCTTCATATGAAATCAAAGGTAACTCGACCTACCTCTTCCTTAGATTTTTTCACTGCAGCAGCCAATTTCCAAACCTTTTCTGACTGATCTGAAAATGGGGCTCTTAGGCTTCTTGTCTAACTTACAAGGACCTCTCCCACTTCCAAAGCTTGAATATTCCCAAGTCTTTAATGATTAACCAATGCGGAATTAAGAAATGCTTGAAAATATGGGTGTATGCTTGTATTTGTTTTCAACTGATTACTTTCTTTAATTTCTGTTGTTATGCTGTAAATTAGTGTGTTGATGCTAATGTATAAATACATATAACAATAAAAAAATAGAAGAGATAATGCAGCAATTAAACACACACAGAAACAATGATTTAATTTGGAGTTCACCCACAACTCTTGGGCTACATCTCCATGAGCTCTAGTCAACTCAACAAGACTCTTTGGGATTATTCTATTAGTCTTTTTTACAAGCTCTTGGCCCAACTCCTATTGTTCTACACAAAAACAGTGGGTTCAGACACCATTTAATCCCCTGGCTCTTGGTTCTGGCTCTTTGGCTCTTGGTTCTAGTTCTTGGCTTCGACTCTGGCTCTTTGGCTCTGGTTTGAGCTCTTGGGTCTGACTCTAGGTCTTGGCTCTGGCTCTGGCTCTCTGGCTCTCTGCTCTAGCTTCTTTTTGCCTTCCATAACCTTCAACCCTCCGGCTTTTCACTTGAACCTCAAGTGACCCCAAAGGCTCCCTTAGCTACTCTTTTTCTTTTGCGCTGCCTCTTTGGCTTCTACTTCACAGTGAAACCCCAACAACATCCTTCAACAACAACATCAACTCGGCCACTGTCAACAACTCAGTAGCCCACAGTCTTTGACATTCATGGCATAAAATCCAAATCGGCGCTATCTGTTGGTTTCAGATTCTCGTCTCTTGGTCTCCCCGGCCTCTGTCTACTTCGAATTCCTCTTCCAAGTGTTATACAATCATTGCTTAATGCCAAAGGGGAGGTGGCCACCATTTCTGTAACGTAAGAGTGCCTCGGGCCTCTACAACTCCTAAAACAGCCGCACTCTGTTAACATAGGGAAAAATGTTTTTTAAATGGAGAAAATTTGCCAAAACACTATGTCTCGGACTTCAAAAATTCATAGTCCCACTTATAGTGCCATCAGGTCTGCCTGGGGTTCGCTATCACATATCGAAATTGGCCTGCTCCATGGTTTTCCCTTTGTATTTTAAAATACATTGAAACGGTGAAAATGCATGTAAAATTGCCTTTGAACAAACTTCAAAATATATCGATTACCGCCTACAGCCCAGTCAGGTGCAGCCATCGCATCGCATATATATAACATATGTGGCCCTTCTCCAATATGTTGTGCCGAAACGATACTGTGATGCGACAAGTCGCAATCGCAGATCGTACAAGTCTGAGGCCTCTTCATATGATAGGGTCTATGCTAGTGCCAATTGCAATCAGCTGATATCGGTGATCATGGTATCACATCGGCCTGGTCCCCTCGTGTATTATGCCGCCAATATCTTCCGACTACCAACGTCGATTGCTATTGCCGATCGGATTTGGACCGTTGATCAGCCAGATCCGACGGTTCATGTTTACTGCCTTCGATAGCCTTGTTTTCATGGTTTTCTTCATGTTTTTAAGGCCCAATGGTGTTATCTGATAAGTCCAAGACTTCTCCTTTTTTGGTGGCTTTGCCATTTGGGAGATTTGGAAGACTTATTGGGCTTTTAGACCCATTATTCAAGGGATTTTTCCTCTTTTTCCTTTGAAAAAGGGCAGCTTCATTTTATGATATCTTTCTCATCTGAAGTCTATTTTCGCCCATTTAAGTTGCGTTGGATTCAGAATGGAGGGATCCTTGCAATGAGATTATTTCTGAGAGCAGTCTACGATTTTCATTTTCCTCTGATTTACAAAGGATTTGTGCCATTTGGCACCTTTTACCTCTTGCATGAAGTCTTTTAGACTTAGAGGTTTATCGAGGATCCATTTTTGGATCACTGATGTAGCCGCATCCTCTAGAATGTGTAGCTTCGGTACTAAATTACACGCTTGTGTAATTGCTGCTTCTAGGCTTTGGCTTCACACTATGAGCTCTTCTTTTTCCTTAAGAACCTAAAATTTCTCTGCAAAGCTCTGCTTATTGTTCATTTTAACTTCTATTATCACTAGTAGTGCTCTCTTTTCTCTGACCTAAAGCTCATCCGAGACCCCCTGATGAAGAGCGTGGAGGGTCTGAAGTGGTAGTGCAGCTAAATTCATACCTACACCTTTGATCTTTCCAAGCTGGGCGTTATGTTCCTTTGACTCCGCGAGCAATGTTCTGTTTGGAAAGGGAATGACTCTGAGGTCCAGAGTCCATTCGAGTTACATTACGCTCGCGATCACAGCCGACCTGTATGTATGTGTAGCTCGTGCATATATTTCTACATACTCCTGAGTGATTCCTCAAATTGTTGTTCGAACTATTGGCACAGTTCTGTTGTTGTATCTCGGACCTTGTCCCTGATATCATCTAAGTCCCATTCAGTGAGGATCATGGGATCAGCGTGTGCCTGCTTGTCAGATTTTTTCTTTTCCTTGGTCCAGTTGTTGTCTCCTTTTGTCACTCTGACAACCGAAAGGGAGTGCTCTGCACATCAACCCCGTCTCCTTCTGGCTCGGATTGTTCCTAATATTCCGTATGTTGGGAAGCCAATGCTTCGACTTCTACTGTGACTTCTTTTGCATCATGCTCATTATTGGTAGTTGCCTTAGCAACTACTGCTTTGGCAGCAGTTTCTTTCTTCTTTTGCTCAGCCAACTCCCGTGCTACTGCTTGTGCTACTTCCTCTTGTCTTTGTGCAACTATCGTTTGTGCAGAAGAGCCTTCTCCACCTTTCTTGGTACCTATGCCCAGATCTGTGGGTTGTTGCCACTCCACTGGCCATGACCCCACAATATCTTCTACATCAGCTTTAGTTACTAGGTATGGAAACTTGTGCCATATCTTCGTAGTGTCTTTCTTTGTGCGGATAGATACATTGTGAAAATCAGCCTTAAATTCCGCAAAGGCCCGCAACTGTTCAAAAAAGTTTGGGGACAACCTTGGCCTCTAACTAATCACTATGCAGAGGTCCATCTCGACTAATATATAGAATACTTTGACTCTGTGATCCTCTCCGGATCCTTCATCACCCATAGCGAAGAAAACTTCATTTCCTCCGATAAATCTTCATCCTATGGAGAGAACTAACTATCCTCCGATAGTCACCATGCAACTAATACAATTAACAGCATGAGCCAGGCATAGTGAAATGCCCCACTTTCCTCCCATGCTTCACATGCTAAAAACTCTTTACAGAGATACTATGTCCAGTTGTTCTACACTCCCTTTGTGCACTATGTAGCTAGTGAAATTATTAGCACCAGAACCTCGTCCATGCAACATCTTCTCATGATTTTCTTGGCCAAAATATAAGCAGAAAATTGCAGTGCTTGGTCTATAATAGAGCAGGTGGAGTACCTGTATGACTTCTTGAGTAGCCCAAACTCAGTTTTCATTCTATACACAAGCTCCTTCTCTTTTCTCTTGCCTCCAAACTCCTTAGCTAGGTCCACCCCTTTATAGGGAAACTTCGTAATTCAATGGATCAACATATCAGTCATGGGGATGGGTTTTCCTAACCACAAACACCCATCATGAACAAATATGAGCAATTGGTGCACAAATATAGTATTAATAATCGATCGGTGGAAGTGTGGCACACACAACATATGTAGCAATCCAACCTTCTTGATGCCTTTGACCCATTTCATCAGTTCTAACCTTGTGACCCTAGTCTCTTCATAGTAAATCTTGGTCATTTATTTATTGGTGGCCAGATGAGGAAATATCTCATGGTCCGTGAGATCCCAATCCTCGAGCTTTAACACTGGGATATGCACTAAGAGCGTGACTTCAAAAACTACTTCTGGTAATAGCGGTGTTGTCTTGATGGGCCTTGACCCATGTTCAACGTTAAGCAGCCAAGAAAATCCCTACACTACTTGCCCTTTCGGCACCAATCCATGGAGTGTGGATCGAAGTCTTAGCTGAAGCAGTATGGGGGGATGCAGGAACCAAGTTTCTGCACCCTGAGATTGTTGTGATGTCTGCTATATGCCCTAACCCTTCCTTCGTGCAGACCAATAAGCCCTTTAGGGCTTATCAAATTATTTCTCTTATTCGTCCTTGAAGCCTACATGAAAGTCTCTGATTATCCTTCGCGGACCCTAAATAGATAGATCAAGCACTTACGCACCTCTGTAATTACTCTTACTTTTGTATTTACTCAGATTCTCTTAGTTTCATACTATCTTAACAACTCATTATAATTATCCTGCGTAAATAAATATTCTTACTTGCGTTCATATAATAAAGAGAAACATATAGATTCGTGCATCAGAGTAGTATTAAAACATAAACCCAGTATTCAACATAACATAATCGCATGCAATTAACAAAACTAAAATACACAGGTAATTCTAGAATACTTCTCTTTATTGATAATCCATATTTCCAGTAGATACTCTGACTACCGTACCCACACAGCTGCAGGGGTCCGAGTAGTCAGTTGCGGACTTCTACCCTAGGCCTCTGCAAAATCAGCTGCAGAGCCTCTTCCTATGCTACGAGTCTTCACTCTTAGCTCTCCCAGACCCATCAACTTACTCAAAACTCTCCCGAAAACTTATGAACTACCTTAGACTCTTGTAAGACTCCCTTTTCATACAATCCCATGGTACGTGGACCAAGGGCAAATGTCATCAAGCCGACACAAACTATCTAAACTAAGGGCAAAAACCCTTTTTGACTACTTACATATTCGTTCTCCGCGGCCACAAAATGTAGAGACTTTACATACTTTACACAAAACTTGGGCCTTTAGTCCCAAAACTTGGGCTTTTAACCCAAAATTGACCCCAGGGAACCCGTTCCCAACAGGCCCCCAACACAAATTTGGTGACCCATCCCCGAGTCACTCTGTTGGCACATAGATCTTGTCGCAAAGACCTACCAGCTCCACTTGTACCGCTGTGACTTCGGCGGTGCACTATGTTGTTGCTTGCTTCACTTGCTTGACGAGCTGCTCCATCACTGACTCTGTGCTGTCTACCTATATTTTCTGATATGTCTCCTACAGACTAGCCAATTTCCCTTCAATGGAGGTAGTGAGTACATAGGCCTCCTCTAGGCAAGGCCCTAATCTAGCCTTGAGTACTGTCTCCTTGCGCTGGGCTGCATCCATCTGTTCTTTTAGTGCCTTTTGTTCCTACAGCTTTGCTAACCTTTGTGTAATGGAAACGGTGTGCACTGTCACCTTAACCTCATCATATCTCTGCTATAGCTCCCGTGCATATGTCTCCAGCCTTTACACAGTGGGATCCTCTTATAGGTTGGTGACTACTTTGAGTGACTGCTCGATGAGCGTAGTACACTCCTTCACAACGACATCTATAGCTACTATTGTATCTTTGACAGTGATTGTGTGTTGTTCTTTAACCTCTATTGGAGTCGAAGGGTGGGCCCTCAACTCGAGCTCTGTATTTTTAAGGTTCAATTCAAACTGAAGCTTAGCTAGCTCTATTCTCACTTCATGAACTCTAGCATCGAGCTTCCATATTCTCACATCCACTGGCATATCTTCAGGAATATCCATCTCTGGCATAATAGTGCATGCCTGAGCCACCACCTTGGTCATGTGCTCATTCTTTTCCATGGTGGCCTTAAGAAGATCAATGGTATAATTCTTCTGGGCACCCAACTGAGCATTGTTCACCTTCCACTCACTGATAATGTTCAGGGCACATTGTTTGTGAGCCCGAAGTTCTGCGATCAAATCATATTGCAAGGTGTGAAGGGCTTCACTTGGAAGCGTAGGAAAATTTAACCCAAACCTCTTAAGGGTGCTGACAGTGGCCCTATGAGCTTCTGCTTCTGTAGTCAGTGCTCCATCCAATAGCACTATGGCCCAGGGATCCAGCGTGTGCACCATGTCTTCTACCTCCAATGTTCCAGGTGCCAAATTAGTTGACACTATGCTACTTCGCCCCACACTGGTCTATACCTGTGATGCCTAAATATGCAATGCACGCAGACCTTTTTGAATGTCACCTAAGGTCTGTTGCTGCTACTGCTCGAACTGCTGCAGTAGTTCCGTGGTCGCATCCCTCCCTGCATCGCCAATGTCGTTCAAATCACCCTCTTTCAAGGTGATTGGGTCAAGGAATGTTTTGCTAGCATTAGACTTCTTCCATGGCCCTACCTTGTCCTGCTCCCTCTTATGCTTGACCTAGAACAGAGTAGTCTCTAGGTCTACTCCCCCATGGTCGGATCACTACTCTTCCTCTTCTATCTCTGGGGAAGGAGATTTTTGACTCCCATCGGAGTCATGCTCCTGCTCTTCTTCTTTCCCTTCTATATGTTTTTTGGTAGCGCTCTCCACTTTGGCTTTATCCTCAACCTCTTTCTTCCTCTTCTCAACTAACTGTTTCATCTTTAGTCTGACCTCTTCCTTCTTACGCTTTGCTGCAGACTTGCTAGACCCAGCTGTCAAGTCTAAGGTCATGCACCACTCTGTTGGCCAGCGATAGAGGACCACCGCGATCACATCGTTTGTGGCGAGGTATGGAAGGTCATACCACTTTTGCTCAGGGTCCTTTCATGCACGCATGGAGACACAGTGGAAGTCTGCCTTGAACTCCACATACTCTGCCAACTGGTCAAAGACAGTCGGTGACAACTGTGGTTTGTGGTTGATGGCCATGTTGATACTCATCTCCATCAAGATCCAAAATATATTACTATCCTTAACCCTTTGGGGGTCCTTGGTGGCCTAGAGTGAAGCGAAATTCGCTACTTCTAGTAAATCATGCACGATCGAAGGAAACTGACTATCCTCCGGTAACTCCCATGCAACCAGTACTATGGATAGCAGCACTCATGCATAGTGAAAGGTTTTGCTATCATCTTGTGCCTCTCTGCAGTTCGCGAGGAACTCACTGTAGAGGTAGTGTGCCCAATTGAATTTTATGCCCTCCATGCACTAGGCCACTAATGATATGACTGGTGTCGTCACTTCATCTATGCGACATATTCTCATAATTTTCCCTACCAGGATCTGGGTGGCTACTATGACCGTGGGGTTAGTTATACTAGAAATAGAGAAACCACACAGCTTCTTGACAATATTAAATTTTTCCTTCATTTGCTCAGTGAGGTCATGCTCACCTGTCTTTCTGCTAAATTCCATGGCCAGATTTAGTCTTGAACGTAGTAGTCGAGTGATCCTATGGATCAACATGTCAGTGATCGGTGTTGGTTCTTCCACCACATGAACCCATCATGCACCAAGCATAGGAGTTGTTTGATCACTATCATGGTTATGGGTGCGCGGTTGTAATGCAACACCCATAACATGTTTAACAGTCGTGCCTTGTCCAACCCTTTTATCCATTTCCTTGGCTCCAGCATGGTCACACTAGTGTCCTTATAGAAGACATGGTGCAATAATTGACCAGTCGCTAAGTGGGGAAAGCGCTCCATATCGGCCAAATCCCAATCCTTTGGTTTTAAAAGGGGGATGCGCGCCAGGCGCGATACGTGAAATGTGATCTTGTCCGACAATAGTGGTGTATGTAGTGTGACCTTGCTCTCATCAATGTCCTTGGGGACCTTCGCCTTGCCTCGACACGGGGGAATGTATTCAGGTAGTTTAGATATGGGGTCGGACCCTTGAACGTCAATGTCCTTGGCTCCCATGTCATGTCGTCCCCACCCATATTGATTTCTTCACTGTCTTCTTCAGGTTCCAGGTCAACTACCTTGCCCTTCTCTTGCATGGTGGGATTTTCTTTCTGTGGGTGTTTTCTGGGTGACGCTCGCACCGGCGGTGTTACTTTCTACTTAACTTTTTTCATTTTCATACCCTCTTTGGTTGGTGTAGGCCTCGGCCTGGGTGACCTAAGCGATTTTGGTGCCTCTGCAGGTACTTCAACACTTGCTATCTCCGGGGCAGCTTCCTCAGCTGCCATTGCTTCTCCAACACTCACGGTTTCTACAGGCGTCGACATGATACTAGACAAAAACTCCTATGTTTCCTTTGGCAACTTCTAAAACACTGAACTCACTATCAAAGCTTCAAATTACTCATAATTCATATGTGCTTGAGATCTCAACACCTCAATTCTCAAAATGCCAAGCATTTTTCGCTAGGTAGCCACCTGTAATTTATAGTCATTTTTGAATTCAAATCCGACTGTTCCCCCTACAATTCGTTCATAAATGCTAGATTAGTGGTAGATTTTCAAGATAATATTACCATTAAATTTCGACTTAAATTCTACCCCCCAGCTCCATTTAGCTGTTTTCCCATTGTCAAGTCATGAACAATGACCATAACGGTCACTTTCTAGCTTCCCTTCGTGGTCCCTTCTTCGATAGCACAGATCCCTGAGTGTTTTTGCTGACACTGTGACATTCCCTTGTCCCGTGCAGTTGCCCAATCTCGCATCTCCATAAGCAAAGTAGTGTAGTTTATAGTCCCGTGCCTCCTTTCAGCTTCCTAGAGCCCTAAGACTATGCTTCCATCTTGTAGTCATCTAGCTAGATCACTGGTGTATGACGTTAATCGGCTACCATTCACCCTCCTTGGGAATGGATCTCCATTCAACTTTACCAAGTAAACTACACCACCATCGGTAATCTCCTTGATGACATAGGGCCCCAGCTAATGCATCTGAAATTTTCCTAGAAATTTATCAGACTCACTGTCATATAATAGAACTAAATCATTTACCTTGAAGGTGCATAGTTTGATGTGCCAATCGTGCCATGCCTTTTCACGCTCCTTTTGAAATTGTTGAAGGAATCCAACTAGAAATATATCCTCTTCAAGATTTGTTAGCTGTGCGAGCCTCTCCTCCAAGGCTTTGCGATCCACCATTCCTGTGAATGTCGCTATGCACAGACTATGTACAATGTATTCCATCAGCATCACAGCTTCTACGCCATAAACCAGTATGAATGACATTTTTCGAGTCAACTTCTTGCAAGTCGTTCTATAAGCCCATAGCACCATAGGCACACGCACATCCCAATCATTTCTTTGAGCATTGCAAACCTTTGTTAGTGAGCTCTCCAATATTTTATTAAACTCTTCCACTGTCCCATTAGGCTGTGGATGATATGCCATGCTCTCGAGATGTTAAACCTAAAATTCCTCCGTCATCGCGCTGATCGTCTCATTAAGAAAATGTGTACCGCGATCACTCATTAAAATTTTTGGACAGGCAAACCTTGTTAGCACGTACTCAAAGGAAAATTTTGCTGATGTCACGCTTGTACAGTACTTCATAGGTTGTGCCTCTGGCCATCTAGTTAATTACTCAGTCACGGTGATGATGTACCGCACACTCGTCTTCTTCCTTGGAGGCTGTCCCACAAAGTCAATCACTCACTTCTCGAAGGGCTGCAATGATATCTGTGGATTTAGCAGTAGCTCATCCCTACACTAGGGTCTAACATTCCTTTGGCATGCGTCGCATGCCCTACAATACGGTTTTGAATCCTTATGAAAGGTTGGTCACCACAACCCAGTGCGTAGAATCTTTTTTGATGTTTCTTTTCCTGCATAATGAACTCCTACGGCTCCACCAGGAGCCTTAGTGAGGATACTGCTTTGTTCAAACTTTGGCACATAACATCATAATATTTCATCTGATCCCATTTTGTACAAGTGCCCTGCAATGATATAAAAGTTTGTTGCACGCACCACCAGTTCCTTCTTCTGTTGACTTGTATATACTTCTGGAGTCATTCATGTTGTCAGGAAGTGTATAATATCTTCAAAGTGGTTGTCTACGACACACATTGCAAAGATTTGTGCACCAGGAAATCCTTACTCAAAATTAGTAGGCTCTTCTCCAGTTTCGATGCACGACAGATGATCCAGTCCTACATTCAATCGTCCTGGTTTCACAATGACTTCAAAGTCATATCCCTGGAACAAGAACAACCTCCTCCATATCTCCTCCCCCAAAATAGGCTTATTGACAAGGTATTTCAATGCAGAACGGTCTGTTACATCTTAAAATTTCCACCCAACAGATAATGCCTAAAATTCTGGAGCGCATACACCATAACCATTCCTTCGCACTTTGTCGTGGAATATTTTTTCTCAGCTTTGGACATCTTCCTACTTGTGAATGCTATAGGGTGATCCAAGTTCCCTTCACCAGCCTGTGTCAGTACTGCTCGCAGCACAATACATGATGCATCCACATGCACATTAAATTCCTTCTTCCAATTCAGGAAGACTAGGATCGGCGAGGTGACCATTTTCTCCTTTAGCACATCCAAGCTCTTTTGGCGTTCTTCATTCTAACAGAATGTAACGTCCTTCTTTAACAATTTTCCATCAGCGAAGTGATCTAAGCATAGCTCTTGATGAATTTCGTATAGTATCCCGTATGCCCCAATGTTGCACGCAGGTGCTTCCAAATTGATTATGACTGTGATCTTCGAAGGGTCTACCATCAAGCCTTGTCTGCATACCACATGACCCAGCAAGATCCCAAAAGGGACACAAAAAAGTCATTTCTTTAGATTGAGCGCAATTTAGTACCTCCAGCATGTATCTAGCATCAAGGGCAGACTTGCCACATGGCGCTTTACTAATCCAAACACTGCCCAATCGTCAAAGTATACCTCCAGAAATTTGTGAATGAAATCCTTGAACTCCACGACGACTACGCACGAAAATATTGTTGTTGCGTTCTTCAACCCAAAAGGCATCACTATATACTGGAAGCATCCCCATCCAGTTGCGAAGGTCATCTTACTTCTATGCTCCGATGTGATCTTGATCTGATGGCACCCAAAGAACCCATCAGTGAACGAATATGCTTCTTGGCCACCAACATTATCCACAACCTCATCGGTGAACAGAGTTGGGAAGGGATCATGCACGCAGGCATCATTCAACTTCCTGAGATCTACATATATCTTTATTTCTTCCTTCTGTTTCTTTTCCTAAATTATCTGCTATTGGGCTCACCCAATCACATTCTTCCACTGGTTCAATGATACTTGCAGTGAGCATCTTATCTAATTCTATGTGGACCCTTTCTTTATACTTCGGATTGAGGCGGTAAGGTCTTTGCTTCATAGGTTTCACGTCCAGTTTTAGGGTGATCTTCATGACACCAAGTCTCCTATTATCCATTTCAGATATGAAAACTTCATGGGGAACAAATCCTAATATTCGAGGAGTAATTCAGAAACCTTATCTACCATTGCGTTGTCCCAGTAGTCCCCAATGTTTGCAAACTTCGGCTTTGCTTCCATGCCAATTTTGACCTGTCTAGTTTTGAGTGGCCTAGTTATGTTGGGGTTCTCTAGTTGTGGTACTTCAACTTCGCAGTGACCTTCAGTCTCTGGAATATTAATCTTCCTTGGGTATTCATCTTCTTCTTCCACTGTTACATTGTGGCACTCCAACACGTGGCTCAGCTGGGTAGTCCAATCAGGTTGAATCAAATCTAGAGGATCCTGTGGTATCATAAAAATTTCTTCCTTAACCTCCTACAATGCTTCATCGATACTTTCAAACCCATCCTCAAAGGTGAACGTCATAAAAAATCCTTGGTGAAAAACATCCCATTCTTCAGTTCCATGGCGGAGTTCTATCTACAAGTACCAATTCATCAGTATAACATCTAAGGCATGAAAAGATAGATGTACCCACTCTGAATGAGGCTTCACTCCATACGTTTCATTCCATTTGGCCAAATGGTCACGTGGATCATTTATGTCATCATATTTTTCTGTTAGTCATACTTGTGGGTGACCAAACTGCACCCTCATCATTTTTCTGTATACGCACCAATCATCAAAACTGTCCTTGTGAGTGCCCCACCATCTCATAGGTGTAGCATGCAGCACCTAGTCCAAGGCCTGGAAGCGATGTTTCTCTGGCACTTCTCTCTCAAATGCATCCAAAAAGTGATCAACATCAGTTAAACCATCATAGTAAGGCAGATTTCTTACCTATGATGATACACAGTGCAATGACTTGGTCATCATATTACAACACAACGTAGATACTTCATGTAGTCGATTCTGCCAATGCTCTAGTTCTTCATCTGAATATGATGTGCAGGAACTTTTTTAGTCCCATGCAATACATCCATCTACTGTCGGATTCACCCAATCCTGATCTCATTTCATTATCTTTTAAATCTGGTCCATGTCATCATCACTTTCATAATCGCGGATCGGTTCAGTACAGCACGGTCCTTCCACAGGGTCCAGTGGCACCACTACTCGGAGTGATTTATTCTCAAATATCATCTTCCGCTTCTTTAGATTGATTACCCCATTCATGTCAGTGGCCTAATCAATCCCAAGAAGTGCGGGGTAGGGATTGATGTCATCCACAATCTCTAGTACTTCAAAATCATCTAGTGCGCTTGCGCCTTCAATATCAGTTGTTACCCCCTGCAACCTCCCCATTGGGATGATTTTCTATTAATTCACCATCCTTAAGTGAATCAGATACCACTGTAGCGAAGTTCTCCCCATTCTCTCCCATGTATGTTTTGGAAAAACGTTCGTGTCTGACCCCAAATCGAAAATAACCCGATCCATCTCATATTCTCTTATCTACGTGGTGAGTCTCATCTCATGTCATGTTCTTTCCTTATTCTTACGGGGCTTTATAACTATGCACGGTCAATCAGTAGCGTTTTCCTTGCCACCACACCTATTGATTAGCTCATGTAGTCCCTTCACAGCCTTGCTATCACGTAGCAATTTCATGCAGGTCTCCAAGAATGTGGTAATCATGGACGGGTCAATTTCTTCAGCCGGATTCGATTGACTCCCTGAGGTAGAGGCCTCAGTGAAAATTTTATTCCCTTCCATAAATGTTTCTTTTGCACATTCTAGATCAAACCCGTTCTCCCTTTCTGGCACTTTGTGGACCCAATCACCTTCTTTAGGTTGCTTCCCCTTATCCTCACTAGTCGCAGCTCCACTCCGCAACACAATATTTAACTTAGGGTCTTGTTACACAAAAATATCATCACCATGATTATTTGTAGTCAGTATGGGTCTATCATCACTTGTACTGTCCTCCTAAGCAAGTCTCAGACCTCAGCTCTTCAAATCAAGCTTTGAAAATGAGAGAAAGACATTAAAAATCAATGTAACTCTGGTTCCGCACTTTCTCTCACTGTCACATGCGGTCCCGCACCTTCTGTGTACAAAACTACGGACTTGCCCGCTCTGTCCCTAACGGTGTAGGTGCGGACCCCTGTGAAAGTCAAAAGGCGCAAGTTTTATCTTAAAAAACTCACTTTGGGTTAATTCTAGAGGTTTCCAGAAGGAATTTCGACGTGGATTGTTCGCTCTGAGGTGGTTCATGCATCCCAAAAGAGAAGGAGCTAATCCCTTGATGAGAGGCGCTATCCCTTTGAAGGAGGGCTTTATCCCTTTGAAGGAGGACCTAGTAACCTCCCTCCATTGCACTATAAATACAGGCATTGGGCTGGTTGCTGAAGAGGTTAGAAGCTGAACATTTTTTGAGGGTAAATGCTGGTGAAATCAAGACTTCCTAGTTGAGCTTAAGAGGAGAGATCACATACCTCTTTGGTTTTATTGGGGAGTGAGTGAAACTTGTCAAAGTAGAGGAGACTTCTTGCTGGACCCTGGGAGGAGCTTGTACAACGTCAAGGCAAAGGTTGTAAAGTTCTTCTTCTTTTGAATTAATACAATCAAACTCATTTTTCTCAACAAGTATCTCATGTTATTTGTTTCATGGACTCCTTGACTTTCATGTTAAATATGTTTTATGCAATTGGCTTTTCAGGTGCTATTTAATTTTTTTGCCTTGTTTGTGTTTGCAGATTCGCGACAAAGGAGCTCATTTGGATCAAAGGAGCGAAGGCATCCACAAGCTTGCGTTGGACCTAAGGTAGGCCCTAAAAACACTTGTTTGCCATTGTTAATCAAAGCATATTTAGAGAAAGATAGTGTCTGGTTGGTTTGCTTGTCATTAGGTCTTCTTTAGATTCTAGGAAGGTCTATCTTGCCCGCAAGATTGACTTATTCCATGTGACAAAATGGCGACTCCACTGGGGACTTGATTGTTTTCCTTGTTTTTACTTTGACCTGAGAAACTGTGTTTTTGTTTCTGTTTTTGGCTTGTTGTGTGTAAAATTGGGTAGAGTTTGTAGATCCAGGGTTATTTTTTGTTTTTCATAGCTTTGGGAGAGGACCGCACCCTAGCTGTTTGACACAGTGCGTACATACCCGCAGCTTGGTTTTTAGCACAGAGCGGGACCGCACCTGTGTCAACTGTGGGCCTGCGGACCCTGTCAAAATTTTGAAAAACCCAAATATTTCCTCTGTTAGTCAACTTAGTGTTTGTTTAGAAATTGTTATCCACTGCCCAAACCTGCATATAACTTGTCAGAAGCTTTCCTTAGATTGATTTCGTTAGTGTTAGGGTTTTAAGTGAAATTCCTAGGAGTTTTGCTTGTTGGGTTTGTTTTTTCATTTTGGTTGTGTAGTGGCTCTGAGCTTAGAAGCTGTAGGGACTTTAGATCACCTTAGTGTCTACCAGCGTTCTTATGAGTCTGACCATTTATGAAATCTCCCCTTGTTGAGGAATTCGCTTTGAGTTTTCTCTTTACAAAACTTCGAAAAGCTTGTGTTTGAGAGTTTGGATTTTCATTTTCAAAAAGAAAACAAAATTAGTTGTTCTTGACTTATTTGTGATTCTGCATAAATTGGTCCTTAGCTTACATCTAGCTAAGTAAAACATCCTTAAAAAAGACTTTTAGTAGGCTTTGACTTCAAATAGGTTTTTATAATTTGTAGATCTCAAAGTTAGTCATTTTCATAGTTTTGAGTGTTTTATTAAAAAATATAAAAATCTCTTTTGGAAAAAGTTCGTTTTGTAGTGATTGAGTGCTTTGAAATGAAAAGGGAAATTTTTGTGAAATAACTAGTTGTCTCGTTTTGAGTGCATTGGAAAAGGACAAAAACTCTACTTTTAATTTGTTGAATTAAGAAAGATTTGTGCTTACAAAGTATTTGCATTCTCAAACTCTTTCTTAGTTTAGAAGTTCATCGAAGAGAAAAAGATTGTTTAAATCATCTTAGGTGCATTTTTAGTGATTTTGAGTCGAGTCTTCATACCACGAGTTTCATCTCCGCACCTTTTGACTTAAACAAAAACCACTAAAAATTAACGCTTAAAGTAAAATTCACCTAGTAACATTTTTATTTCTAGGGCTCTGATAGCTAGATATTCACGTATTAAAAACGGTAAACCTCGGATTAACCATTGTCGAGGAGCCTAGGGTCACTTGTTGGTAAACCTTGGATTATGTCAAGGAGCCTTCAAGGGGATTGAGCTTGCTACTCTGCCCTTGCGTGCGTATCGGATCGCAGACTGTTCCCCCAGGTATATTTGTCTCAGTTGGTAACCTTAGTGGCCATATTCTTTAGGACTCTTCTTGAGGTGACAGTGGTGGGAAGATCCCACTGTACCTAGAGCAGACGTCGGCTAGACTCACTTGTATTTTCTGGGGGGTTCACTTCACTCGAGACGGTTAAGTGGAGGAACTTGTGCCAGTCTATTCATTAAGCAGGTTTCTGGGGTAACTGTTCCAACCACCATTTCTATGTTGAACTCTGCGACGTTGGATTTCATCACCAACTAGTTTTTTCAGTACGGAAAGTTACTGTTTGTGTGTGTTTGATCTCCTAGATTCTTTAGGCGTGTGATTCAAATTTGTTTGGTTCTTTAGAGACTTTAGGTGCTTTTCATTGAGATTTTACTTTGTTTGTGTGTGAAGTAGTTAAAAGTTTTCAACTGTGGCTGAATTACCAAGACAGTCCCGTAGACTTTGGGGCCAGTCTCCTGAGTTTGTAAACGTGGCTGAGTTACTGAGGAAGTCTCGTAGACTTCGGGGCCAACCTCCTGAGGAAGTACCGAGCCAGCTTGAAGGCTTGAAAGTCCTCGTGACTCCTAGAGACAGTGGAGTTGGGTCACCTAAGGAAGGAGAATCTTCTTTGATAGTACATCCTGATTTTCAACCGTTAGTAGCAGATTATAATCCACAGTCAGTGTCTGTTTCCGAAATTGCTGGTAGCTTTTCATCTACTAGTGATATAGGTGAGGAACCTGAAATATCCGAGCCTGAAAGTGAATTTGCTGCTACTCTGACATCGAGGTTTCTTTCTCCAACTTCTAGTGGTCCTGGTTCACCTAGGGTAGAAAGAGTAATCACCCAAGATCTTCCTTCTGGACTTATTGCTATTGAAGAACTTGCTCCGGAAGAAGAAGTAGGCATCCCTATCCCTGAAAATCAACCTGTTATTGAACTAAGGGAGCGTGAATCAATTTTTTACAGTCCACCTAGGAGCAGTTCTTGGTATATTTATTTGACTAATTTCTTAGAAAACTCAGGGTTAAGTTTTTCACCACCTCGTGCTCATTATCACCCAACACCTAGAGGTTTTTATACTCCCGTAAATATGTCAGGATAGTCATCCATGTTTACTCAATCACCCGAATCCTTTTTGTACGGCGGTCCTTCTATTCCCTCTGGGTATCAGTCACTTTCTGGTACTTTTTTGGGAGCATCTCCTCGACCCATTGAGCAAGGGTTACTAACTGGAAGCAATGGTACTAAGCCATTGAGCGTAGAAGACATTCTCATGATGTCAGGGTCTATTCCCAATCCTCAACCTCAAGGTGGCCAGTTACCGCCTGGGGGGCAGCCTCAATTAACACCTGGGGGGCAGCCTCAATTAACGCCTGAGGGGCAACCTCAAGGTACACAGTTTGCATCTGGGGGGCAACCTCAAGGACAATACATACCTATGGGACAGTACGTTCCTCAAGGTCAACCCCAGACTCAATATGTACCCCAAGGTCAACCCCAGTATCAATTTATACCTCAAGGTCAACCCCAGTATCAGTATGTGCCTCAAGGGTATCAACCCCAAGGTCAATACTCGAACCAAGGTTTCCAACCACCCTCTGGTCAAACGTATCAGGGAAAATTTTGAGAACCCCCCCTAAATTTACATGTATAATAAATGGGCGAATCTCCATGGTATATAAGAAAAATGGAAGGCGATTTTATCAATAATATGATATGTATATATAATTTTTTGGCGAATCTATATCACCAGGCATGGCGAATATTTTACTCAATTATAAAATCTTGTGTGTATTGAATACACAAATGAAGTCATTGCATTTCTTTAAAATATATTTTCAAATCAAAATTACCAAAATTACATATTGATAACCTAGTGGGTGTAGGATAAAATTCACCTGTGCCATTCATAGAAAACATGAGTAAAAACCTAATACTATATATAAAACCAAGAAAAAATCAAATTCATCACTTCTCGGGACCTCGTAAACACCCTGCCAATACACAAGTATGTCCCTGTTTGCAATTAGAAAAATTACCCAAATTACAATCTGTTTACTCCAGCATGTGTTAGAAAAATTACCCAAATTACAATCTGTTTACTCCAGCATATGTTGGAAAGTTATAGAAGGATGACTAGTGCAATCAATCCATTCCTTTTAGCCCTGGATTTGTTTCAGTTTAAAACAAAAGTATACAAATATACCTATCCAATGTCTATGCTTTAACCATTCACTTTAAGATGTTTTTAGAATATAATTTCCTAAGTCTATTTAATATCTTCATTATCATAAAAACCAACCTATATCCATCTTAACTCCACATCTACCACTCTTAGGGGGATGAAATCTATTTATCCCTCTGAGCACTTGGTAGACCCAGAATTAAGATGGATCTAAGATGATAGAATTTCCCCTTTAAATAGTCTATGCTCACATGAGTACAATGGTATTACCATGGGTCAATATCATGGGTTATCATAAACTTGGAGCTTAAAAATTACTATTACTAATTTATACAAATTAATAAAATTAATAGTTGATTTTTATTTTATTTTTTATTTTAATCAAGCTAAAATGTTTAACATACATTAAATTACAACATCCATTTTTACTCTTGATCGGATCAAATATTTTTTCACTCTATGCTAGTTTTCATATCACGATATTTGATACCTCTTGTAGATCCAGAGTAAAGATGGACCTATGCTGGTTTAATTCCCCAATTTAAATAGGCTTCATTCCAGGTGAATACCATGGGTAAATACCATGTGCCATTTTGGTGAATACCATGGGTCAATACCATGTGCCATTTTTATTTTTATTAATACTAATATTAGGGTTAATAATGTTTTTTTGCATGATATTAATAACAATCTAGTCCATGGTATTTGTCCCATAGTATTTTGACCATAGGTTTCAACTAAATATAACGCATTTTTTGAGTGTTCGTAAATATAAGGTGACTTATGGAGTAAATATAAAAAAATGTTTTATTTGTTTACCATACCTATCATTTATTTATATTTTTATTAATTTACCATACCTCTTT
Source organism: Pinus tabuliformis (assembly GCA_031772625.1). NCBI lineage: Eukaryota > Viridiplantae > Streptophyta > Pinopsida > Pinales > Pinaceae > Pinus > Pinus tabuliformis. Next base: position 597,135,224 of record CM062805.1, on the reverse strand, counting down.
TACAAATATGGTATTTGGCCCATAGGATTCACTTAAATAAAACCTCTTTCTTGAGCCTTCATAAATAGAACGAGGGTTATGGACTAAATATAAAAAGAGGTTTTATTTATTTATCATGCGTCTAGTTTATTTATATTTTTATTTATTTACCATACCTTTTGAGTAAGTATAAAAAGACGTTTTATTTATTTACCATACCTCCACTTTACTTATATTTTTATTTGTTTACACCCTTGCATGTATATAAGGTGACTTATGGAGTAAATATAAAAAATGTTTTATTTATTTACCATACCTCTCATTTATTTATATTTTTGTTAATTTACCATACCTCTTTTATAAATATGATATTTGGTCCTTTGGCCCATAGGATTCACTTAAATAAAACCTATTCTTGAAAATGGGCGAATGGATTCACTTAAATAAAACCTATTCTTGAAAATGGGCGAATGGAAGGTTGTAACTCCTAATTTCAAGGGCTAAATTTACCTTTTTTACCCTCTCCCTTAAAATAAGGTGGGCTATTTGAGGTGATTTGTAAAAATGTACTATGATACAAAATATTCGCCCACTAAAAATTTAAAACCCCTTAATTTCGCCAAAGGGCGAACATTCGCCCCTAAACTTTTCTATGAAACGTATGTTCAAGGAACGGGAAATGTACCTTTTAATTATCAATCCTACCCTCAATCTGGTTATGGTCCTCAGTATTCTCAACCAGTTATGGGTCAGTACCTCGGAATGAATATAGTGTGGGATCCATCGCAAGCTCAACAGGTATTGCAGCCAAGTGTACAGTTGTCATCTCAAACTGGACAACCCTTAGTTTCTGGTTCACCCCAGCAACCAGTCCAGTCTAATATTCAAACTTCTGTACCTTTGGTAGTTTCTCACCCTGGGCCTAGTACACCTCGTACTCCGCCTCAAACGACTGCTACAATTGCCGCAACATCTGTTCAATCTACCCCACCTACTTCTGGAGTATCGACAGCTCCGGTTTCTACTGTTCCTGTATCTACTCCTCAAACATCTTTACCACCATCTGGATCTACGATTCAAACTTCGGTTCAGATGCCTGTAGGACAACTTGGTTTAAGTACGGTTGTCACAAGTCAACCACAATTCACTTATCCACCGTACCAGGGACAGTACCAATTCAGTCCTACTGTGCAGCAGCCAGTCTATCAGTATCAACGGTACCCTGGGTACACTTATCAACAACCTCAACAACCCCAGTATGGTCCGGTTAATCCTGGTTTTCCGGGAGGATACAATATCCCGAATGCCATTCCTATTCCTAGTTATCCTGGATATCCTCCTCCTGGGGCTGGTCTCATGACCCAGAGTTTTAGGGATCCTAATCGGCAATTACCGTTTATCGCAACTTTGGACTTACCTGACTTGTCGCGCCTAACGAACGATCCCATTAATTATCTTCCGTTTTGGTCGCGAATGCCGAATAAGTTGTCCAGTGACATTCCCAAGTTCGAAGGTAAATCAGGAGAGGACCAGTCAAACCATGTGATGACTTACCACCTCTGGTGTGCGTCTAACTCCATTACAGATGATTCAATCCATCTTAGACTTTTCCAACGCACTCTAATTGGTCTCGCGGCAAAGTGGTACATTGAGTTACCGCGAGGCACTTTTTATAATTTTATTCAGTTAGCTAACTCGTTTTTAACTCATTTTCAGTTGTCAGTCCGATATGACAATGGCACAGAATTGTTAACTTCGCTAAAACAATCGACATCCACTTACATTTCAGATCATATTCATGAGTGGAGACGTCGAATGCGTTTAGTGAAGGTATTTATTCCGGATCAGATCTTGGCCGAATGGTTTGTAAAATCTTTGTTGCCAAAGGTCACTGAAGATGTTGCTAAAGCCGGAGTTGTTATTGAGGAGCAAGTGATTTCTCAAGCACAGTACTTTGACTTGGTCTATACTCAGTCAGGTACATTACACGAAAAAATCCCCGATCTTCCCAAGCAAAATCAAATCATTGCAGCTCCTTCGGGATCTCATGCCGCCGATGGTATGATTGGCACGGTTAACACTAAAAGTAAGAAGAAGTCTTCCAAGAATTCTTCCCCTATCATAGCCTTGTCTGATTCCCCAATAGGAGACTCTTCTGCAGAGATTTCCGCCGATATTCACCTTTTAGAGTCATCTACAGCCAAATCAAAATCCGGTGGGAAGAAAAAAGGAAAGAAGAAGAATAAAACGGACAAAAGTTCAAAGGAGAAACCTGAAAAGGCAGAATCCAATGATGAAAAGCGCAAACCTCGTTATCCTTGTCTCATTTGTGACAATGAACATTTTACAAGAGACTGCCCTCATTGTACAGAGGTTGCGAAGATTGTCAAGGGTTCCCAAACTCCTGTTGTTTTGAAGGATCCTTTTCCGGCTCAAGACAGTAAGATGATAGGTTCATCATCGAATGCCAATGAAGAACCCATACTGATGATGTCCCATGTTCGGATTGCGACTCAATCGCAAGATTATGGTAGTAAAAGTCCTGTTGATGGTAAAGAAGCAGAATCTTCTCATTCTAATCCATCAACCTCAGCTCCAGGTTCCAATCCACTATAGATCGAGAAACCTAATCCAGACTTGGTAATCAAACCGCCCACCAAGGGTATACTTCGAAAGTCCGCTTTCAATCCACATGCGAGAGTAGCTCAGAATTATAACATTGTTGAGGATTTAGCTGTTTCACCCTCAGCAATGTCGACTTTGGAAGTGCTGCAATCATGTCCAGCACAACGTAAATTACTTTTGTCGGCTATAGGGGCTGTTGATGTTCAGGACCCGACCCTAATAATTTTCGATCTAGAAAATAGTACACCGCGTTTGCCTCATCAAATGGCTTTCCAAATACCAGTGATAGTCAAAAACAGGCCTATTCATTGGACTGTAATTGATGAGGGAGCCTCAACATGTATTATGTCGATACAATGTTGGAGATCACTTGGTTCTCCTTCGCTAAATCAATCCCCGATGATTCTAAAGGCCTTTGAAGGCCGTGGGTTTCATCCTTTTGGCATTCTATAGGATTTGCCTATAGGGGTTGAAGGAAAAACCGTTAGTCTAGATGTGGAGGTGGTTGATGCCCCTTTAGATTACAACCTTCTCTTGGGTCGAAGTTGATCTTACGCTATGACAGCGGTTGTTTCATCGGTCTTTCGAGTAATAAAGATTCCACATAATGGAAAGATCGTAACAATAGACCAGCTGGCTTACTTTTCATCCGACCCAGCCTCTTCGGAGAGTATTTAGCATGTTGGTAAAACAACTATCCCATATAAGGATGTTGGAGTAGGACTAGTTAAAGATGCCGGTTTACTGGGAACTTTTCCTTTTCCTCCAATCAACGCATCATCTTCATTTGCAACCATTCATATGATTACATCAGACACCATTATTTACGATGATCCTTGGATTGTCCCTTCTCAATCTGAGATAGACTCATTTGGTAATGCCATGCCTTTGAGTCCATATGAAATTGCCTATGAAGTCGTGCAGTCATTTGCCAACCCATGTTCAACCAAAAATGACTTAATGAATGTGGTCTGTGAGGAATCACTTTTCACATCAACCTCGGATTTAACTACGTTTTCTGAACTTGTTCACTCTGATGAGAAAATTCGTGAAATCCTATGTGTAGATGATTTACCATGGGAAGATCTCCATCACAGATCTTCGTTTTTACCTGAGGATGATCATTTTGAAAATGATTTCTCATCAATTTTTACAACTGAATATGTCAAGGAACCTCAGAATCCAATGAAACATCCCAATTCAGAGTTAAATTTGGGAAACATCTCTCGAACTATTCCTATTGACATTTCGGTTAAGCCCAGAATTGTTGAGAACATTCATATAGGTGCCTTGTGTACAGATGACGAAATTCAACTATATAAGGCCCTATTTCAAGAATTCCGCGACGTGTTTGCCTGGTCCTATGAGGAAATGCCAAGAATTGATCCCGCGATTGTTGTTCATGAGATCAAGACTTACTCGGACGCTAAACCCATCCAGCAACGTCTGCGTCAGATTCACCCACGAAAAGTTGCTGCGATTAAAGTAGAAGTTGAAAAATTATTGAAAGCAGGTTTCATTTATCCGATCCCGTTAACAGATTGGGTATCGAATATTGTTCCGGTTAACAAAAAGCAGGGAACAATAAGAATATGCATCGACTATAGGGATATTAATCGAGCCTATCCAAACGACAATTACCCAACTCCCTATATTGATCAAATCATTGATGATTGTGCCGGCAGCGAAATATTCTCCTTCATGGACGGTTTTTCCAGATATAATCAAATCAATATTCTACCTGCCGATCAACCAAAAACGGCTTTCATTTGTCCATGGGGGACATTTGCTTATTGCAAGTTACCTTTTGGGCTCAAGAATGCCGGAGCAACTTTTCAAAGGGCGATGTCTTATGTGTTTCATGACATCAAGCACATTGTGCAACCCTATCTCGATGACTTGCCTGCTCATTCATTACATCGAGCTGATCACCTTGTCCATTTGCGAGCAATCTTTATAAGGTGTAGGCATTATCGTATTCGGTTGAACCCACACAAATGTGTCTTCTGTATAGAAACGGGTCGATTGTTGGGGTTTGTAGTTTCGAAAGCCGGCATTCGCGTTGATCCCTCGAAGGTCAAAGCTATCATCAAATTGCCTCCTCCTTCGAGTCTTCGCCAACTCCAAAGTTTGCAGGGGAAAGCAAACTTTTTACGACGATTCATTCCTAACTACTCCGAGGTCACAAAGGGTTTTACCCGGTTGTTGAAGCAAAATACTCCATTCTATTGGGATGAGATAGCTCAGAAATCTTTTGATGCACTCAAACACGCGTTGACCCATGCACTATTGTTGCATCCTCCCAACTACAACCAGGATTACTTCTTGTATCTCGCCGCCTCTCATTCCACCATCGGAATGGTTTTAGTTCAGGAAGATGAATTCGGAACTGAACATGTGATATATTACCTTAGTCGAACTTTAAATCCAACTGAGCTAAAATACTCACATGTGGAGAAATTGGCATTGGCAGCTGTTCAAGCTGTCCACCGTTTTCGTCACTACATTCTACTACGTAAAACTATGGTAATTTCGGATTGCAACCCTATGATCTACATTTTGACCAAGCAATTGCTAGGGGGCAAGTACTCTAAATGGATCGTTATCCTGCAGGAGTTCGACTTGGAATTTGAGAAATCTAAGTCTAAGAAATCTTTAGTTTTTGCGGAGTTAAAGTGTGACTTCCCGCGTGCTGACACGGAAACTGTGGAAGAGGAGCCCATTGCGAACAAATCCTTGTTTCTAATCAGCACTTTAGATCCATGGTATGGGGATATCATCGTTTATCTCCAGACCCAATCCTTTCGGCCAAAAATTTCAAGGTCAGAACGTCGAAAAATTCGATTCCAGTCCCAACAATTCAGGATTATTGGACATACTCTTTATCGTCATGGGGCGGATTCCCTTTTTCGACGTTGCTTAACTCACGAGGAAGTTGAAAGGGTTCTAAATGACTATCACTCTGGAGCGTGTGGCAGTCATATGTCTGGGTTTGCCACAGCCCAAAAGATATTGCGCGCTGGCTACTTCTGGCCGTCTTTATTCAAAGATTGTATTACGACGGTCTAAAAATGCCACAACTGCCAAATGTTTGATCGTAAGATGCGCGCTCCACCTGCTCCCCTCCACCCTATAATTACCATTGGTCCTTTTGCCAAATTAGGTATCGATTTTATTACATGTAACCCTCACTCGGCCGGGGGGCATGCGTATATCATCCTTGCGGTAGATTATTTTACTAAGTGGGCCGAGGCGATGCCTACATTTGAGGCAGATGGCAAGATAGCTACAATTTTCATTTTCAATCATATAATTGCTAGGTTTGGTGTCCCGCAAGCAATAATTACTGATCATGGGCGTCATTTTCGAAACGTTATGATGACCGAACTTACAGGCCAACTTGGTTTACGTCACGATAGGTCAACCCCTTATTATCCACAAGCGAATGGTCTGGTTGAATCCATCAACAAAGTTTTAGTTATCATGATCCGACGAATCATTGGGATTCATCGGTCGAATTGGCACAACATGCTATTTTCAGCGCTTTGGGCGTACCGAACTTTAGTAAAAACATCAACAGGGTTCACGCCTTTCCAACTAGTCTATGGTTTGGAAGCTGTGTTACCCATTGAATGCGAAATCCCGTCACTGCAAATGGCCATCGAGTTACTTCCAGCCACTTCCGAAGAGGAAAAGCGTTTTTTATACTTGGCTCAATTAGATGAGAATCGACGTGATGCTGCATTGGCGATCGAGACTCACGCAAAACGAATGAAAGCTCAGTATGATCGAAATGTGACCCCACGAAATTTTTTGGAAGGAGATCTAGTCTTAGTTTACGATCAAGCTAATGATAAATTAGGCGCTGGAAAATTCATTCCTATGTGGCATGGTCCCTATGTTGTCAAGCGAAAGCTAGCCAAAGGGGCCTATGAATTGGTAGACTTTGACGGGGACTCTTTGGGTAAACCCAGAAATGGCCTTTACTTGAAGAGGTATTATGCTTAAAAGAATGGGTATGGAGATTTTTAGTTAGATTAGTTTTTCTTTCCAGCTGGTGTGTTTTAGTTTAAACAGTGTGCTTAGCTTAGAGAGTGTTTTTCGTCATTATTCCTGCTTATCTTGGTTTTACTCTTGATATTGCAGATGTCGATGCCTCTCCAAACATACATTGGTTTTGCTGATGGCGCTTGTCGTAATACATGGAACATCTCTTCTGCAGCTTGGGTTATCTATTCGCCCTCTGACGAGTTAGTATCTATGCATGGGGTAAGCCTCGGTCAAATAACAAACAACATTGCCGAGTATAGTGCAGTGATTGAGTTATTATCTGAATCTATTTCATTTGGGATTCGGAGTTTGGTAGTGAGGTTAGATTCTGAACTCGTTGTATTACAGCTTAATAGAGTGTATGCCATTAGAAATCAGTGTTATTGAGATATTTTTGAGAGTGCGTCTCTTGGAACGTGAATTTGATTATATTGAATATCAGCATATTCCAAGATCTTTAAATACATTAGCAGATGCAATTGCTTCTCGAATGTTAAATAGACATTTGCAATAATCATACATGTAAATTTAAAACCATTCCATAACATGATTTACAAGATAAGCCGGTAATAGTGATATATATATATATATATAGGAGTGTGTCAAAAAATACATCGTCCTCGATCATAGGTTGAAAAACACCTTATGATCGGCAAAAATGATAAGTACAAAAAACAAAAATGTCACATGTGCCCACAATAGGCGATCATCCTATCACTGGTGATGATCTCTATAAGAAACCACTGCATGGGCCACCTTGCAAAGGAACCTCCTAAAAGGTCCTGGGGCCCCAATCACATAGTGCTGAAGTCGACGAGGAATGTCATCTATAGTGGTCTCAGGAATGTCTCCTGTCAAGCGCTCGAGATGACCCTCCAACTCGGCCAAAACCTCTGCTGATTCGTCCTGTGGGGCTGGCGCAGGTGCAACTGGTTGCTTCCTCTTGTAAGGCTAGAGACTGGCTGTTTGCTGTGGACCCACATCTGCATTTGAAATTTTTTACTATCAGTTTTGAGACGATGGAAAAATAACAAAAAAAAATTAAAATAGGAAAAATGTTGAAAAGGATTTTACCTGACTCATCCCACTGCTCTCCTGGTGGAAGAACCATGTCTCGGTCACCACGAAAATCTATCCCAATGTAAGGGAAGTCCTGAATAGAAAAGACCTGGTTTTCCAGCCATTGGAAATACTCAGGTTTGAATCGAGCAACCTCTGTCCTCTCGTCCGGGTGACGGGCCATAACTGTGACCCATCGCATCAGTTTGGGCTCTCGGGGAAGCCCAGCTCCAAAAGTAAGGTGCTGTGGGATCAGCATAGGAACCCTCTCCAGGCCAAAAATCACAACCAAAGCCCCATAACCAAAGGTCTTTAGTTGTCTGTTTTTGGCCCTGGTCAGTTGGCCTTTCAGATTGGCCAACACAGCATCGCACCAGTTGAAGATGGTGCCCCGAAAGCAATCAACTGCCATACGCATCTGGGATCCGGTGGCAATACGTAATGCAGTAGCTCCGCAAAGTCTGGTGACAGTGAACGCAATCACCATGAGCTCAGCACAGGATATGGTCTTTATGTCTATCCCTTTGTCTCTAGCCTGGCTGTTACAGTACTCTAGCCTGAGGCTATCGATAGACTGGCCACCTGGCCTAGTCCCAAACAGAGTCAAGTCTTCGCCTCTCTTAGGCAAACCAGTCAAGAAATATATGTCCGCCAGCTCGATTTCGAGCTGGTGGCCACCAGTGAAGAAGCGCTGGTCCTGTATGCTCCATCTGTCAACCAACCACTGTAAGAAATCCACCTGAGCCCTCATGCCAGGAATGGCCCAGAATTTGTACAAGCCACACGCCCTCAAAGCATCAAGTGAAGGCTGATGATTCCATGCGGCAACATCCACATCCTCATGCTCTCGTTCACGCCAATCTAGCATGATGTACTCTCTGCATCAAGTATAAAGACAAATTAAATTGCTAGAAATTATTTTGGTGGTCTATTTTTGAGAATTTTTGGGTTAAAAACCCTTGCGACGGGGACCGCACCCTCCAGGTTAGACACAGTGCGTGGGACCACACTTTGTCTACATGGAAGGTGCGGACCCCAAGCTTTTTCCCAATGGAGAAAAAGTTGGGGTCCACAGGCCCGCAATGGTAAACCTGCGGGCCCCCGCGTGCGGGTTTTGTGCCTAAAAACCCTCCCAAAAATGAAATAAATGACTAAAACAAAAAATTAAACGGTTAAAAATGAAGAGTGGGATGATGTGGATTACCTGGAGAAGACGGCGTTCGATTCCGACGGTTGGATTTCTCGCAATCTTCACGGGAAGTTTTCTGAGCAAAAGCACTATTTTCTCACCCAAACTCAAACGGTAAAAATGAATTGACAAAGACCCTTTTTATAAGTTTTTTGAGTAAATAAATTGCAAATTTGTTTATGTTTCACTTTGGAAAGGTATTTTTGCAACATTTTTATCCATTTCAAACAGGTATGAGTAATGTTTGTGTTTTTGTGCAGAATAAAGGATTATTCAGGCAAAATCTATCATTTTCGCCGAAAAAACATATAGAGTCACCTTTAAGCTCTTTTTGACTCCTGAAACATGAAAAGATTGCCGAGTGTTTCTTTTAAACTCATTGAAACGGAATTAAAAGACGGTCCACTTACAGCTCTTTTCCGACTGTAAAAACATGAAAAGATTGCCGGATTTTTGTCGTTTCAAATTCGATATCGGTTAAAAACGACGTGTCATTGATCACTTTTTTACTTTTTCGGGTCAAAGGCACTAATAACGAAAAGTACTCCTTGGTTGTAAAAGATCAAGCGGTTCTCTCAAGTATTATTTTATACTTTTTTTGGGCTTGGGAGACACAAATTTACGAAAAAGGTCAACCCTGGAGTCTTCTTAAGTTTTTTCAGACTCTCTAAAATTGAAAAACGCTGAGTTTCTCCTATACTGGACTCGTTAAAATTTCACAGTAAAGGACCTGTTCAATTACAAACAGGAACGAATCACTCCTTCTTAGGGTTCGAATTTAAACTAAGTTGGACTCATCCGAAGGATGAGCTTATAATCAAGCAAATGTTATCCTCCTCAAGCTTGTCAAAAATAAAGAGGTACTTGCCAGAAATGGTGGGGGAAAAGAGAGAAAAATGAGCCTGTTTGTCATACTTTGTAACCAGTCTTGAACAAAACACTTTTATTCACCTGGGTTGGGAAATCCTTTGCCTAACAGTTGATCAAACCACATTGAAAGTCTTCAGCCGGTTTCTGGGTATATACTTTGGGTCAATTGTCACCAAACCATCTGTCGTGTCGTTATGTGTTCAAGAGGTCACTGCCAATAAGCCATTCATCTGCAAAATATCTGTCATCCATCTTGACCATCCCTGAGTCAGTCCTTGCAACTAAATTTCTTCAACTTGATCTATGATTTCGTGTTGTGGGCTTGCCTACGACGGATTGCTTTCTATCGACATCAGCTCATTATCTAGAAAGATGATGTAGGAATCATCAGTACCTTGAGATCTGCATGCCTCAATGGCAGGTTTCTCACCTTTGACAACAATTTACATCATTGAATTTCGATCAAAGGATTCCGTGACATGTTCGAAATCAACACATTTATTCGCATCTCATGGATTGTATTGGGTACTTTGAGAGCTATTGACATCACTGGTGGTTTCTCTGACACTTGTTAACAGTTTACATCATTGACTGGTAATCAAGTGGTTTCTACCATGTTCGACATCAACACATTCATTCGCATGGATAGAATCGTACTGTTTCGGGAAGTAGAAATGAAGACCCTGGATCTAGTTTCCACAATCCAGGCTGCGAGGAATTTTGTATTCATTATATAATGGGCTATTCGTAAACAGATGGCTGCGTCCATACTATGTCCACATGAGTCTTTACTTGTGATGTTTTACAAGATCATTCCTATATCAGAGCAGTAGTTAGTTTTTCTAGTCAGTTTTGATCTGAGTATGGGAATGCCTACCTCAGCGATGATATGATCTCATATATATATCTTGCATTGAATGTTTTTACAGGTTCCAACTGGGCTCTCCACAAGATGATCCTCGAAATGATAAAGTACTTCGCTCTTCCTAAATGATAAGAAATCCTCATCTACTACAGACTTTGCACTTTAGGGGGCAATCTGTTACAAAAAAATATCGTCACCATGACTATTTGCAGTCAGTATGGGTCTATCATCACTTGTACTGTCCTCCTAAGCAAGTCTCAGACCTCAACTCTTCAAATCAAGCTTTGAAAATGAGAGAAAGACATTAAAAATCAATGTAACTCTGGTTCCGCACTTTCTCTCATTGTCACATGCGGTCCCGCACCTTCTATGTACAAAAACTGCAGACCTGCCCGATCTGTCCCTAACGGTGTAGGTGCAGACCCCTGTGAAAGTCAAAAGGCGCAAGTTTTATCTTAAAAAACTCACTTTGGGTTAACTCTAGAGGTTTCTAGAAGGAATTTCGACGTGGATTGTTCTCTCTGAGGTGGTTCATGCATCCCAAAAGAGAAGGAGCTAATCCCTTGATGAGAGGAGCTATCCCTTTGAAGGAGGGCTTTATCCCTTTGAAGGAGGACCTAGTAACCTCCCTCCATTGCACTATAAATATAGGCATTGGGCTGGTTGCTGAAGAGGTTAGAAGCTGAACATTTTTTGAGGGTAAATGCTGGTGAAATCAAGATTTCGTAGTTGAGCTTAAGAGGAGAGATCACATACCTCTTTGGTTACATTGGGGAGTGAGTGAAACTTGTCAAAGTAGAGGAGACTTCTTGCTGGACCCTGGGAGGAGCTTGTACAGCGTCAAGGCAAAGGTTGTAAGGTTCTTCTTCTTTTGAATTAATACAATCAAACTCATTTTTCTCAACAAGTATCTCATGTTATTTATTTCATGGACTCCTTGACTTTCATGTTAAATATGTTTTATGCAATTGGCTTTTCAGGTGCTATTTAATTTGTTTTCCTTATTTGTGTTTGCAGATTCGCAACAAAGGAGCTCATTTGGATCAAAGGAGCGAGGGCATCCACAAGCTTGCGTTGGACCTAAGGTAGGCCCTAAAAACACTTGTTTGCCATTGTTAATCAAAGCATATTTAGAGAAAGATAGTGTCTGGTTGGTTTGCTTGTCATTAGGTCTTCTTTATATTCTAGGAAGGTCTATCTTGCCCGTAAGATCGACTTATTCCGTGTGACAGGTCTTCCTCGCGAGGCTCAACCCTCATCATCTACAGGTTCTAAGTTAGTTGTTGAGGCTTTGGTCCCTTCTCACGTATCTTAGATAAAAATATAAGGCAATCCTCCATTGCATGGTCAAACTGAGAACAATAGAGGCATGACAAATGCATCAGATTTGGGTAGTCTCACACGTAGTGCCTTGGTCTTCCACAGTTGTAACAAATAACCTGCCCTTGACCTCTACTAAGTTCTCCTCCAACTCGACCTAGTCCACGCCCCTGATACTCACCTTGCGCTCCTCCAACACCTTGGTCCGGAGGCCGTGTTTCTACCTTCACCCTGTATGCAAGTGTCCTATCCATCATTAATTCGTAACTCTAGAAATTGTGCTCATCATGACCCATTTATTGATAGAAGTTGCAGAAGAGTTGTTACGGTGTCTGTACAAATTTTTGCAGCAAATGGCAATTTTCTATCGCATGTTTTCCAACTACCTGAAAGATAGTACACCATATAATGGGCCCTGTACTTGGCCCTACCGTAGCTTCCAGCCTCAAAGGCACTGGTCCCGCTGCTCCAGAATAATTTGTGAAATCTTGACAGTGATCTTTATCATGCGGTTAGCTTTTGCACTTTAGGCACCACACTTCTTCGTGAGCCTCTGGCCGAGTTGTTATGTCTTTTCTCAGACTCAGAATTTTGAGGCAAAGGTTCTAAGACTACACATAAATATGCTAAACTCCCAAATTAGCATCCTACATTGGTGTCTCGTGCAATCTCATCGCGATTTCCAGAGCTTCCGTCTGGGTCCCAATCTTCTGTTGTGATAGCGAAACCCTTAGATGAGGTAGGAGTGAGGCCAAAAACCATTCACAGTGCTACCCATCAGTCAGATTCATGTTAGCCTCATGGATTGTCACTTCAATCTCTGATCAAACCCAGGGTGTCTCACCAGGCTTCATCATGATCTCTTTGAATCCCACAATTGATTGTGCTTCAGACTTAGGTCTACTGAACTCCTTATTTAGCGCAGTTTGGATATCTGCCAACATAGACATCGGGTTATCCATGCAGTACTTAATGTACCAAGTTAGTGCATGGTCCTGCAAAGCACTAACCAATGTCACTTTCTTCATTTGATCATCCGTGATACCCTGAGCTTCCCATACAGCCTTCGCGACGAACCAAAACTAGTCCGGATCTTCATTTCCCATGCCCTTGAACACAGGTAGCTTTACTGAGTTTTCCATTTTGAACAGTGGCAGAGGTGGCGGTTGTGTGGGTGAGGGTGTCAGCGGTGGAGGTGAAGATGGAGGTGGTGTGGGTGGATAAGGTATTTGCGGGAACCCTTGCTTTATCAACTAAATAACGCTCTGCGGAGAAGCCTGTGTTGCACCCTCATCAGCACTTAGAGGAGGTTCAATCAATGAGCTATATTCAGGGCCTTTTCTTCCTTCATCCCTAAAATTCCTTCCACTTCGCGTAGCCCCAAACATCAAGGTAGCTGCATAACCTAATTTTAGCACAATAACATCTTAATTCAAGTATTTAACGATTTTAAATACTTACCTCGCAGCCCTTTGAAGAAGCGGCGCTCTGCTTCGCTATAACTAACCGAAGTATCAACTGTGAACTCTATCACAAATCCTCCTATGATGCGATCGAGCCAATGATTGATAGTGCACGATCTTATCTATAGAGGCTTCCAATCTCCGCAGTAACTCCGGGGTCTAGACAATCTGACCGTCAAACTTCCACCTTCTTTGGTTGTCTCCCAACTTTGCGATCCACTCGTATAATTCAACCAGGAAGGAATAGAAGAAGATTTTGTGTATCTCTGTGTACAGATATCTGTCCAACCACTGTTCTTTCGTCAATCGCGGATTCCTGTTTTCTTGCGCTGTGAATTGTTGGATCTTTCTATCCAACCAGTCTTCAATCTCCTTCTTAGTTTGATTGCAATGATGTGACATCACACATCTCATTATGTAGATCCTAGTCCTGGCAACGGAACCATTTGTTGGCTTGATGGGCCCTGACCTAGGTTCAGCGTTAAGAAGCCAAGCAAATCCCTACATTACTGGTCCTTTCAACATCAATCCGTGGAGCGCGGACTGAAGTCTCAACTGAATGAGTATGGTGGGATGCAATAACCAAGTTTCCACACCCTAAGATGGTTGTGATGTCGGTTATATTCCCTAACCCTTCCTTCACGCAGACCGATAAGCCCTAAAGGGCTTATCAAAGTATTTCTCTTATTTGTCCTTGAAGCCTCCATGAAAGTCTCTAACCATCCTTTGTGGACCCTAAATAGATATATCAGGCACTTATGTGCCTCTGTAATTACTCTTACTTCTATATTTACTTAGGTTCTCTTAGTTTCATATTGTCTTAACAAGTAATTATAATTATTGTGCGTAAATATATATTCTTACTTGCATTCATATAACAAAGAAAAACATATAGATTCATGCATTAGAGTAGTATTAAAACCTAAACCTAGTATTCAACATAACATAATCACATGCAATTAATAGAAGTAAAATACATAGGTAATTCCAGAATACTTCTCTTTATTGATAATCTAGATTTCCAGTTGAGACTCTGACTACCCTACGCACACAGCTGCAGGAGTCCGCACACTCAGTTGCAGACTTCTACCCTAGGCCTCTGTGCACTCAGCTGTAGAGCCTCTTCTTACGCTAAGACTCTTCGCTCTTAGCTCTCACAGACCCATCAACTTACTCAGAACACTCTAAAAAACTTATGAACTACCTTAGACTCTTCTAAGACTCCCTTTTTTTACAATCCCATGGTCCGTGGACCAAGGGAGGATATCATCAAGACAACACAAACTCTATAAACTAAGGACAGAAACCCTTTTTGACTGCTTACATCTTCACACTCCGCAGCTACAAAATGCGGAGACTTTACATTCTTTACACAAAACTTGGGCCTTTAGCCCCAAAACTTGGGCTTTTAACTCAAAATTGACCCCAAGGGACCCGTTCCCAACAAGCGACATAGAGACCATGAATTTGCCCAAATTCGAGTTTGTGGTTACCTTCTCTTTCCCTTCCCATAGAGGGATATATGTCAGGATCCTAGTGAGAGGATCACCCTCATCAACATCCAATTCCTCCACTCCATCGTAGATTTCTTCTGCGTCCAAATCCATGGGTTCCTACAACTACTTTTCCATGTCCTTTCTTTCTTTCTGTCGACCCTCCGTGGGGTTCTTCTTGGGTGACTGAATCACTGGTATAGGTTGTGGTTTCTTCTGCTTCTCCTTAATAGCCGATTCCTTTGTCCTAGGAAACCTCAATGCTGTAGGCATGGATGGCATAGCTTCCATTGACATAACTTCAAGGGTCTCTTCTTAAGAGATAACGACTTCAAAACTTGCTGGTGCAAACATTTGTTCAAGGATAAGCTTTTGGCTATACTCAGGTAGTTTCACAAATGCTGGGCTTGCAACAAAATCCTCCCAAGTCTATCGATTCATAGAGTGAAAACAAGAGGGCTTATACCAATCTTTCATAAAGAAAAGTGTTCTTCAGTAGTCTAACATGATAGATTTATAGGCGATTTTGAATTCAAATCTGATCGTTCCCTCCATTTTTTTATCATAAATGCATCTTTGGTGGTAGATATCCAAAGCTTTTCACCATAAATGTCGCCTAACCGCTCCTCCTAATGGGATTTTCGCTATCCAATCATGAAAAATGACTTCAACAACTAATTTTGGACCCGACTATGCGACATCAATCCCCATGGCGCAACTCGTCCATCCTAGCTTCATTTTTTACAGCTTCTTCCACTGAAACTTCTTCTGTCATACCACTTGCGTCCATTGCGTAGCATCCTTACTACATTTTCCTCTTCTTCAGGAAGTGTAGTTTATAGTCCCGCGCTCTCTTGCAACTTCCTGGAGCACTAAGACCATCGTTCTACCATATTGTCATTACACATGGGCAAGAACCCATGTATACAACTTCAGTCGACCTCCATTCACCCTTCCCAGGAATAATTCACCATTCAGCTTCGCAAGCTAAATTGCGCCACCATCCATGATTTCCTTAACTACATAGGGTCCCAACCAGTGCATTTGAAATTTACCTGAGAACTTTGTGAACTTACTATCATAGAGTAGAACAAAATTGCTCACGTGAGTCATTCCTCCAAGGTCTTATGATTCGTCATCTCTATCAAATCCACAATTCACAGTCTTGGTAAAATATATTCCGTGGGCATCACCACAGCGATCCCATAGACCAACCTAAACGGAGTTTCGCCTACCAGCTTCTTGCACGTCATCCTATATACCCATAGGGCTGCTGGTATGTGCACATCCCAATCAGTCCTCTTCACATTACAAACCTTTGTCAACACATTCTCTAGAATCTTATTGAACTCTTCCACTGTACAATTAGCTTGGGGATGATAGGGCATACTCTTATTGATGGTACACCTGGAATTATTCGAACATCGTGCTGATTGTTTCATTCAGGAAATGCGTACCCCTATCACTCATCAATATCTTAAGGCACCCAAACCATGTTAAGACATATTCAAACAAGAACTTCATAGTTGTAGCAGTAGTACAATCCTTCACTAGCTGTGCTTCCACCCATCTAGTCAAGTACTCTATCACAGTAATAATGTACTGCATGCTTTTCTTCCTTCCTAGTGGTTGTATCAGACCTACAAAGTCAATTTTCCATCTGTCAAATTATTTTCATGAAACCTTATGGTTTAAGGGAAGTTCATTTCTTCACGAAGGCTTGCCCGTCCTTTGACAAGCATCGCATGCTTTACAAAATGCCTTAGAGTCTTTATGCACTATCAGCCACCATAATCCTATGCACAAAATATTCTGTGTAGTTGGTCTACCTGCATAGTGTCCTCCCGCCACTCCTCCATGTTCTTTGGTAAGGATAGTAGCGCACTTAAACTCTGGAACATATCGGCGCAATATTTCATATGTTCCCATCTTATACAAATGTCCCACTATAACAGAAAAATCAAGAGCGTGAACCACTAGTTCCTTCTTCTGTTGAGTAGAATAAAATTCCGGGGTTGTTCTAGTAGTTAGAAACTGAATTATATTTGCAAAATATTCATCCGCAATGTGTACAATGAAGAGTTGTGCATCTGACAATCCCTCTTCCAAATTGGTTGGTTCTTCGCATGTCTCAATCTTGGATAGATGATCTGGTCCCGCATTCAACCATCCAAGCTTCACTATGACTTCAAAGTCATACTCTTGGAATAACAACAACCAACGACAGATTCCCCCCCCCCAACATAGGATTGTTGACCATGTACTTGAGAGCAGAGTGATTTGTGTACATTTTGAAGTGTGCACCAAACAAATAATGCTGAAACTTTTGTAGCACGTAGACCATCGCCAACCCTTCACACTCTCTAGTGGAGTAGTTCTTTTTGGATTTTGATAGTTTCCTACTGGAAAATGCTATTAGATGATCAATATCACCGTCACTAGGCTGGGTCAATACCACACCCAATACAATACATGAGGCATCTACATGCGCATGGAACTATTTCTTCCAATCCGTAAATACTAAGATGGGTGCAGTCACCATCTTGATTTTAACACATCTAGACTCTATTGGCACTCCTCATCCCAACAAAAATTTGCTTTGTTCTTTAAGAGTTTCTCCATCGACACAGTTATCTGGGCATAAGGCTTGATAAACTTCCTATAGTAGTGGGTGTGGCCCACCATTGCATGCATCTACTTAACATTATTGGGAGCTTCTAAATTCACAATCACTACTATCTTCAAAGGGTCCACCATCAATCCCTACTTGCATACTACATGGCCTAGAAAAATTCCAAAAGGCACATAGAATATACATTTCTTCAAGTTTAGTGCAATCTGGTATCTGCGACATATATCCAGCATAAGGCATAGACTTGTAACATGGATCTTTACGAATCTAAACATAGTCTAGTCATCAAAATATACATCCAAGAATTTATGAATAAATTCCTTAAACGATGTGATTACTACCTTGGAGAAGACCATGGGTGCATTCTTTAGCCCAATTGGCATTACTGTATATTGAAAGCAACCCCACTTCGTCATGAAGATTGTCTTGCCGCGGTCTTCTAGCGTGATCTTAATCTGATGGTATCCTAAGAACACATTAGTGAATGAATAAGCTTCCTCTCCTCCAAAATTCTCTAATACTTCATCTGTAAATGGTGTCGAAAATGGATCATGCACACTTGCATTCTTCAACTTCCTCAGATCTATGCATATCCTAATTTCACTCTGTTTCTTCTTTTCCTAAACTACCATGGGGCTCACCCAATCATATTCTTCAACTGGTTCAATAATTCGGGCCTCCAACATATTATCAAGCTCTTTGTGCACCTTTTCTTTATACTTCAGATTGAGCCGATAAGGTCTTTGCTTGATCGGCTTCGCATCAAGTTTCAAAGTAATTTTCATAACACCCAAGTCTCCTACAATACCATTCATATCTGAGAATGTTTTTGGGAATAGATATTGGTATGTAAAAGTTCAACCACCTTATCGACTTTATCTTCTTCTCAATAGTCTCCTATCTTCATGAACTTAGGCTTTGCATCAGATTCAATATTTACTTGCCGATTTTTTAGCGGCTCAGTTACATCAGGGTTCTCTATCTGAGGTCGTGCAACCTCGCATTCTCCTTCAGTTTCAGGAATGTTTATTTTTCTTAGATCATCCTCCTCTTCTTCAGCTGTCATATTGTAGCATTCTAGTGCATGGCGCAGCTGTGTACTCCAGTTTGGCTGCACCCATTCCACAGGCTCTTTAGCTGTTCTAAAAATGACATCCTTAATTTCTGTAGCGCCTCATCAATGCATTCAAATCCATCCTCAAAGATAAAATTTAATAAGAATATTCCTTGCAGAATATCCCATTCAGCTGTCCCATGGCGTAGCTCTATTTCCAAATACTAATTCATGGGAATAGTGTCTAATGTATGGTAGAAAACATGAAGCCACTCTGGTTGAGGTTCTTCACCCCAAACTTTAGTCCACCCTGCCAGATGTTTGTAATGGTCATCCTTCCCAATGTACTTCTCAGTCATTCATGTGTTAGCATATCCAAACCTTAGCTTCATCATCCGTTTGTATTCCTTCTAGTCAGCGAAACTCTCCTTGTGTGAACCCCACCATCAGGCGGGCGTAGCGCGCAATGCCAATTCTAGTATCTGAAATCGATGTTCCTCGGGCACTTCTTTTTTAAATTCATCCAAAAAGAGATTAACACCATTCAAATCATCATAGTGTGGAAGCTTTCTTATCTATGTGGATACACATTGTAGTTATTTTTTCATCATATTGCAGTGCAGTGTAGATACTTCATGCAATAGATTATGCCAGTGCTCGAGTTGTTCATCCAAGTCTGAGGTGCAGGAACTATACCTATCGCACGTAATTCTTCCATCGGCCATAGGATTAATCCTTTCTCCGTCTCGCACTCTAATCTTGTATATTTGGTCTAGATCATCATCATCCTCCACAAAGTTGCAAACAAGCTCAGTATAGCGCACTCCTTCTGCAGGGTCTAGTGGCACAATAAACCTGAGTGCCTTCCCCTCAAATGTCATATTTCTCTTTTTCAGGTTAATCATCACATCCATTTGAAAGGCCCAATCAATTCCTAGTAGCATCGGATATGGATTGTTGTCATCTACTATTCGTATTACTTCAAAATCCTCTAGAGAACTTTCTCCTTCAATATCAACTTTTACCCCATACAAGCGCCCCATAGGAATAATCCTTTACTAATCAGCCATGCGTAGCTATATAAGAGACCATTGCAGTGCATGTCTCCCCATCCTTTCCCAAGTTTGTTTAGGCAACACATTTGCATCTGACCCCAGATCCAAGATTACTTGGTCCATTTCATACTCTCATATCTGTGCGGTCAGCCTCATCTCGTGCCTTGTCTGCTTCTTATGCTTACCTAGCTTCCTTACAATGCGTTGTTCTAAAGGAAGCTTAATCTTACCTGCATAATTTTCTATTAGCTCTTGGAGTCCTTCTACTACCTTCTTATCATGCAGCAACTTCATACAAGTCTTTAGAAAAGTATCTAACAACGAAGTATCCAAATCTTGCACTTCACTGTTCCCAACTGATTTCTCTTAATTTCCAGATGTAGAAGCTTCAACGAAGTTCTTTTTAGCCTCCATAAAAGTTTCTTTAGCCTGGTTGAGGTCAAACTCAACTTCCTTTTCAGTGGCCTTGGGCACCAATCGTTAAGTCTCTGGCTGCTTCCCACTATCTTCAGCCATGGACATACCACTGTGCATTATTATATTAAGATTGTGATTTTCTTCGCATTGTTCCGGCCTCATCATCTGGATATTCTGTTTAGGTTGTTGGGTCCGTGTCTCCATTTCTTGCATATTTTCTATCAGGATCAGGCAATCTTATATCACATGGTCGAATTGTATGCAATATTGACAAGATGGATGCGTTGGGTTCCGATAGTCGCATGCAAAATGTCCATCTTCACCATAGTTATATAAAATAACTTTTCCATGGCCTCTACCAACCTCCTCCTCTTCCTCTTCCATGACCTTGGAATCCTCCATGCGTTGCACTTGCGCCCTGATTCAGAGGCCGAGTTTCTGCCTGCATTCGATAGGTAAGGGTTCTATCCATCATTAATTCATAACTTTGGCAATGGCGCTCATCATGACCTATAGACTTGCATAAATTGAAAAAAAAATGGTTGAGGGGTCTGTACAAGCTTTTGTAGTAAGTGACAATTGTTTGTCGCATGCTAGCCTATAACATGTCAAATAGCGCACAATGGCACTGCTTCTCTGTTCAACCCAACAATATTTTCTAGCTTCAGGGGGACAACCCCCCCCGAATAAGGTAGTTCTGACAAACCAGGAAATGGTCGTTATCATTCCCATGGGCCTTGTATTTTAAGAACCAAAATTAAATGCACACCTCAGGATGGGCTTCCTTTCCCTTCAGTCTCTGCAACTCCAGGTGTAGACTTGCCAACTATGAGTGAATCTGTTGTACTCCAATATCTGTATCTTGTTTTGGCAAGTCTTCCAACCTCATCGCGAGTTCCATATCTTCTGGTTGCATTGCTATCTTCTGCTGCGACAATGGTAATCTTATGTGGGGAAAGAATGAAGGAATGTACCAATATTTGTGTTGCTTGTCCGTGATGTTCATATTAGCCTGTCAGATAAGACATTTTAACCTTTCATTGAAATCCCATGAAGATTCATTCACCACTTGCTTTATCTCCTTAAACTCTGTAATAGACTGTGCCTGAGATTTAGGCTTCTTAAACTCGGATTCAATTATTGCTGAGTATTTTCCAATGTCGTGATAGGGTGATCTTGACAATACTTGATATACCAAGTCAATGCTCTATCTTGCAGCGCTGTAACTAGTTGTGCTTTCTTCAGATTATTATTAGTGATCTATCATGTTGTCCATACGACATCTACAAAAAACCAAATCTATTCGAGGTCTTCGCTTCCTACCCCTTTGAAGATTGGCATATTCATTGCATTTTCCATGTTGAATGGTTGAGGTGTGGAGGTGGAGGTGGAGGTCAAGGTGTAGGTTTATGTGGTGGAGGTGGAGGTGGAGGCGGAGTGGATGGATGAGGTATCTGCAGGATACCATGACTTACCAACTACAACACACTTCTTGGTGTTCTCAGAATCATTCCTTCATCATCACTCAACGAGGATCCCAATAGCGGAATATATTCAAAGCCCAATTCTCCGTTCCTGCTGAACGGTTTTCTTCTTCATGTAGTAAAAAACATTAAGGTAATGGAATAACCCATTTTTCACACAACAACATCTTAATTAAAGTTTTCAAGCATTGTAAGTACTTACCTCATGGCCCTTTGAAGATCCTATGCTCTCCTTCATTGTAAATAACAATTGTGTCGATCGTGAACTCAATCACAAATGCTTCAAGTGTTCGATCAATCCAGTGATCGTCGACCCATGTGATGTTGTTCTCTGAATCTTCCAAGCACCTCACCAATTTTGTAGTCCACACAATAGGGAGATCAAGTCTCCATGTACCCCGACTTTCCGCCCATCTAGAAAACCACTCGTACAATTCACAAGGGAAGAAACATAAAATGTTTTTGGTTTCATCTGAGTATAGGTATTTACTCAACCACTGCTCCTTAGACAATTGCATATTTATGCTCTCCTAAGCTGCAAATGCGTGTTCCTTTCAATTGAGCCACTTCTCAATTTATTTCTTGGTAGGGAACAACTTATTTGACATCATACATTCCTTAGATTGATCCCAGTCCTGACAACGGAACCATTTGTTGCCTTAAGGGGGCTTGACCCAGGTTTAGAGTTATTCCGGCCAACCAACAAAACCTTAACTAATGGCCCTTTCGGAAACAACCTACGTAGCGCAAGCTGCAGTCTCACCTGCGGTATTGGGGGAATGCTAGAACCAGGTTTCTGCATCCAGAGGCCTATGTGATGGTCTTCCTAAGCTTCTTATAGCTTAGATATTCCTTGATGTAGAATTATTCCTTCCGATGGTCAGTTATTGCAACTCTACTGAAATGACCTCCATACCTTAGCGAAGGTACTTGATTGTACTTAACAGATGTAAAAGACATAGATTCACTACTTTCACTCAATAAATAGTATATTCTGAAGTGTTTATGACCTGGATCTACCTTCTCACAAATCTACCCCTTCCAAGTAGTTAACTACATCATATTTATTTAACAACTTCCCGAGCTCTGCAAAGGTGGTTAATTATACTTATTATGCATAAATATTATAGATCTATCTGTTTCATGCAGAAATAAAGCATTAAGTCACATAAGACAGATCACAGAGCGAAGATACATAGCTTGACATGAATAAATAAACAAGACATAGATGCACAGATTTGGCTCAAAATATTCTTTATTATGAATAAGCATTCAATTACAGACTTCTCCTCCCTGCGCACTCAACTTTAGGGGTTCGCACACTCAGTTGAAAACTTGCCGAGGTCTCCGCGGAGTCAGCTATTGGAGCCTTCCCCTTTCGGCTAAGTACAGGAAATAGACTTTTCTTGCCTTAGCACCTTGCCCTTACAATGATTATCTATCAAAAGTTATTTCTTTAGACTCTCTATGACTCAACTATATATAGCCTTTTCATTACAATACCATGGCCTGCGGACCATGGGTGAGTCTCAACACTGACCTATCACCTACCCATACAAGGGACTAATTCCCCTTTAACTCTTTACTTAGATTTGCACTTTGCTTCCTCAATTGGAGGAGACTTTACATTCTTTCACAAAACTATTACCACAAACTAACAAAATTTGACCCTAGGGATCACATCCCAACAGCATGTACAACTTGAAGCATCCATGTAAATGGGACAAAGGTCTCCCCTATGGCCAACACAGCTAGAACAGAGATATCCGTAGCTCAACTAGCCATAACCCCTTTCAGGTGGGGTTGGGATTCCAACCACTATGTCCCATTGATGTGGCCATACCGTTTACAACTACTGAGGTAGCTTTGACCCATGTCCAGTTTGAAGCTGAAAAGGATAAAAGCTTCATTAAGTGAATCCAACATATCTTCTAGTAGGTCCATGACATATTGGACAAAGCCAATGCTAAGTACAAGCAGCAACATAATCAACATCAAGTGCCACACAAGTTCCAGGTGGGTGAGAAGCTTTGGCCACATTTGCAGAATGAGCACCTCGCCAGGCCCTACCGTAAGCGTTGGCCACTTCAATATGGGTCATACACTATCACCAATTATGTATGGGAGAATGATTTCAAGCTCGAAATTCCACCTTTCCTTAGCCTGCACCTAGTGTTCAATGTGGATTGCCTTCAGCCATACTTTCCACAATTACTGGACACATCCGACATTGCAAAACAACTCACACCAATAGAATAAAACCTAGACTGCATTGAACATGCCACAACTAGTCAGATCATGGACATACAAATCAAGAACACTCGTCAGCAGAGGATCCATCTATATCGAGTTATCAAAGCAGGTCAACTCCTTCACTAGGGCAAGTGGTTCACCAAGGACTAGGTTCAAAAAAAATTTCCTCACCTCATGGAGGCTCTGCACTCAATGGGGATCATAATTTCTTCCTAAGGATGGAGGACTGATCCAAGTGGATATTGGTGGCCACTCACCTATTCCACCTAGACCTCTAGACAGTTTCATCAGTTTCCTTGTTTATAGCAACGTTTATTATTTTTAGCAGTTTTTAGGGTCTTGAACTTCCAGAGTAGTTTTGAACCCCTAAATGACGTTTTTTTGATGTCTACGACAGGCTCGTAGCCATAAGCAAGGGCCTTTGGAAAATCCTGTATTATTGGGAGAGATCTTTCAACCAAGGTATTGTATGTGCCAAACAAAGATAATATGACCAAGTTACGACCTTGGGAAGTTGGCTTCCCAACTAACCCCAACGGGGGCCACAAACTATTGGAGTCCCATCTCCTATGGTTAGGGTTTTGGTTTTTTATGGTTTCCCTTGTTGTTCAATAATAAAAATTTCCTTAAGCCTCATTGTAACACATTTAAGAGGCATGTATCCGTCACATCTCTTCTCAGAGATAAGCTACCATCGCTTGAGCTAGTTTATTTCCATTCTGTTTGTAAGCATATTCAGTTCCTTGATATTAATGAAATGAAATGTTATTTCTACTAAATCTCTGTATTTGTGGTTATATCTATATTTTGTTGCATTCCTTTTTAAGTTTGGATCACGAAGACACACTATCTTGGGTTCCTTCTCAATCCTAAGTTAGCCATTCGTGATTCTATCTCTTTCTCTTGCCTATGCATTTTGGTTTTATGGAAAATGACCTTTGCCATCAAACAATCCTTCATGTAAGCCCATATATTCCACCATGGTCATGAGACAAGCTTGCATGAACTAAAGGTTGAGCAATGGTTAACAAGAAGGGCTAAGATCAAAGCTTCACCCTACACATTAGGTGACACTGTGTTAAGGTGAGTTTAGATGCATGTAAGGTAAAGCAGGAATTGTCCCTGAGCACACACTTAAGTATATTTGGTCGATGCCACAATGGATTTTCTTGAAGCTTTGTCCTCATATGGCATATATATATATATATATATATATATATATATATATATATATATATATATATATATATATATATATATATGGAAGCTCTCGAATCCGATGGCTTTATAAAGAAATTCTGCCCCCTTAGATTTCTTGCCACAATGTGGTTGAGGGAAGTGCCTTTCTTTCATACATTAGCATTAGTATATTATTGGCACATTGTTCTCCCACACCAATGCACTGTTACATAACAAATGCTACCAACACTCACATAGGTGTGTTAAAACTGAGCTTACTGCACCTGTGTATACATACATACATACATACATATATTTACACGTTACTCTACCATGGAGAAAATCAGTGTAACCAGAATGACTAGAATTATTCATGAGAGCTCAATGCCTTCGAGCTTGAGAAAACTCAACCATCCCAATTCATGAAATCTACCAAGATTGACAACCAATTTCTATTATCACTACAACACCAAGAAAATAGGAAATATAGAGTGCTTATCAATGAGAACACAATTCTCATCATGCCTATAGCATAATGTGATTATCACATAATGTCTAGGGTACTGGAAGCATAAAAATTAGACCATCAAGCATACAAAGGAATTTCGTTAGCAAAAATAGAGGAGTGAGGCTTTATCCCTGCTTGAACAATAATAATAAGATAAAAACACATACCCAAATCCCTGGGAATACTTACTCGAAACCCTAGGGAAGCAACCATATGAGGTAATTGTGTTGATAAAGCCTGAGAAGAAGAAGGACACCATCATTACTCCACTTAGAAGCTAGATAGTACAAGAAAGAACTTTCAACATTCAAAACAAGCTTACATCGCTACAACATGAAAGAGGTTTTCACACTGCTTGCTATTATGAGGCAAACAATACACACACACCATTTGGATTGAGATTTAAGTTGAGAACCACAATATAATAAATTTCTCAACATGAATATATCACATAGCTTCAACACCTTTCAAGGGCGATGTCGATCAACCTAACAATCAACTGAGTGAACACTAATAATGCACATCATGTCTCATACAACAATAACACCATTTTGAATCAGAAATATAAACATATTTTATTGTGAGTAAATAGAATAAGGATCACTTATTTTAACAATACATAAGTGTTCCAACTAAGAGTGGGACTCCAAATTTCCACCCGAATATAACCAAGCTACATCCATTAGTACTTGTAGCTGTCACCCCCAAGATTGATTCTAAAGCTTGAGGTGGAGTGCTTTCAGAGGGAGAACTTCAACAAATGCAGAACTAAACCAAAATACTACAACTCCACCCTAACTTCACTCCCAAGGGAAAGCCACTACTCTCCTTCTGATGCTTATACTTAGAAATTTTTCAATAGGGATCTTCGGCTATTTTATAGCTCTCTCCATCACTCAACAATGTAGCTCAAGATCTTTCCTTCTCTACCTCTTCTACAATAGTTCTAAAATGTCACTATCTATGCCCCTCCCACAACTGTTGCATGATAGGAGGTTCACTCCCTTTTCATATCCTACCTGTGTGTGTTTTTGACCCCCCCCAAGAGCACACGCATCAATCCTTCAATAATCTATGGGTCGTCCCTTTCATTCCCACGAATAATTGCCCTTCCTCTCCGTGATTTAGCAACAGTCTCCTCATGTATAAAACAACCCATGTTGTATTAATGTTTTCAACCTATTCTTTCTTGCTAAGGGAGTGAAAGGACACCTACCCCTATCCCTTTTTCTTTCATTTAATTTATGGCACAGTCATCCCACTCAACCAACCAAGAATGATATTTGAAACAACAATTCCCTCAAGCAATCTCCTGCCTCAAGCAATGGAATTTGCGTTCGTCTCTCAACATTTTTAAATAATTAGAATTATCCACAAGAGATAATATTAGTGAGGGGATTTCGCAGGGTCATATGCCTAAGAAATATATTTTTACTCCCAAAAAACATCATTTAATGCAGAAAATTTGTCCCAAAATGTTTTAGAACCTATTTCTCCAAACTGAGTTTTGATAATGAGATTTGCTCCTATAAGTTGATTCCCTCAAATTTTCAACTATTAAAGCATTGATATGGATAAAAAATTATATAATTATCTAATTAGGATCACTATATATGGTGGATAGTTAAGGCCATCATGTTATAAATCAAAAGGTATAAAAACTAGTCATTATATTATGCCCTTTTTACTACTTGTTCTTTGCTTTGGGCAATATATCATCTATGATGAGCTAGTGAAAAGAGGAGAGTAGTATGAATTGGAAACAAATAAGTATATTTTTCTAGTAAATGGAAAAATATGTGATTCCTTAAGTGAAATCAAAAGTATTGATTGCTTGATCAAAGGGAAATAAGTAATCATGGAAAAATTGAATTATGTAATAGAATGGAAAAGTATGTAAGTTCACGTACAAAGGATGAATTTCGAGAGAAATGAGGTTGGATTTTACACTAGGAAATTCTAGATTTCCTTTAAAAATATTCTAAATATTCTTGTTGATTTCGAAGTATATTATCAATATCATTCTAATATTTGGAAATTCCTTTTAGTATTTACTGTTAGTTTAGTTACATTTAGTGATAAATATCTAGAAGTAGGTGATAATGCCTCTTCTAATTAGCCTATTTTCAAGGTGCAAATACATTGATAAATTAAACTAATAATTTGAAAAAATTATACATGTTTTGGATGGTACTTTTATGATTTCTATTATATAATGCATTGAGTGGCCTCATTAATGCAAAAGAGATTGCTATGTTTTAAGATGTCTATTATTGATTTTTCAAATTTATTTTATAGAGCATGTAGATTATACTATTCTTAATTTAGACTTAATGAAATCCATGATTAACATATCCAGGGTTAAGAGATAGTTTATATTGACACTCTCATTTTTCAAGCACTATATATAAAATTTTTATATTATGTTTCTTAATGAGGCTCGAGCACAATTTAGAGTTCGGTGGAAAAGGTATTAAGTATTGGAAAATGTATTATTAGTCCTTGCCATCGGGAAATGGCATGGGACTATAGTAATCAGAATCACGATTTTTAGCATTAATTCATTTAACGAGTATGCAGTTTATACACTGAGTTTGCGGCGTATACAACCAGTTCCATCTGTTAACTATATGGAAATTTATTTCATCATCTTATTTGGCCTCTTCCCGAGGAGGAGAGGCCAAAAGCATATGTTATTTTCGACTTCTGTTGTTTTTATTATTTGGGAAGTGGAGACTAATGTTAGCATTAGTTTTACCATTATTAAATGTTATGAAATGTTGTACTATGGTATTATAAGTTAAAGTCATTTGCGGGTTGAAGTTGCCAGGTGGGTTGAAGTTGTGAGGTGGTGAACTGTTGAAGTTGCCCAGTGGAAAATGCATGTTGTTGCTGTGTCTAGTTAATGGTGGAAGTTGCTTGCTACAGTGTTTGGTTTACTTTTAGAGGCAACGATATGAAAGTGCAGATCTCAGAACCAATATATCCAATGCGATTCCCTGCTATGGGCGGTGCTCAGGTAGCGATATGAAAGTGGAGATCTCAATATCAAAGTGAAAATCTCAGGCAACGATATGAAAGTGCAAATCCCAGAGCCCATATACCCAATGTGATTCCCCGATATCGGCGGTTCTATGAGAAGAAGGCCAGTAGATCCGCAAAGGGTAGTGTAGACCCAGTATGGGTGGTTCTATGAGCAGAAGGCTGGTAGATCTGCAAAGGGTAGTGTAGACCCGTAGTTTGGCAGAGAGGAGGGCCTCGCCTTGTGGCTACTGATTCTCTGCATGGTAGAGAGGAGGGCCTCACCTCACTACTACTTCACCCGGTCAAGCCACGCCTCCTTTCACCATTATTTGTGCATCATATATGAAAAACTCTTCCTTGCTCGTATGACAGTCTTAGTTGGGTCTGTTATGTTCAGACATATTTATTCCATGATTGCTATGAAAAACCTTATGTCCAAACATGCTTTATAACAAAGCCCATACTTCAGTTATGTCTGAACAGGCTTTATAACAAAGCTCATAATTCAGCTAATAGATAAAGGCTTTATAAAAAATCTCATACTTTAGCTAATAGATAAGGGACAAAAAAAGGACATAAAACAAGGAGCGGAAATAACAACTCATACCGCTTAGACAGAGACTAAGATTTGAAATGGAAGCTGCAAACTCAACCAAGACTAAGATTCAGAATGGAAGATGCAAACTCTATGATTTTCGCATGGTGAATCTTCATCCAGTTTTGGAACTTAGTAAATGGCTGCAGCTGAAATGGATAATGGATTCTCTGTAGTGGAAGATGCACTTCCTCACACTCCCTCTATTGAATGAGTTTTCACGAGAAGCTGGGAGCTATTTTAAACCTTTGAATTTTTTTGAATCTAGTTTTCCCAAGAAGCTGGACCTATTTTAAACCTTTCAATTTTATTTGAATCTGGTTTAGGATCAGTCACTAAATACAAGTACATTGGTTTTGTCTCGCACGAAAGGCAGGTTATGAAAACCATACCTAAGAATGAGCCTGCTATAGCCATTCCTTTTATCTTTCCCTTCTATCTACTCTTTCTTATTAAACTAGTAGTAATGGTTAAACCCCTATCTATGTTCTTGCTTAAACCCCTATTTATTCTCTTTTTGCTTCTGAGATGCGCCCAAGTAGCACTTGACCCATTAATTATTGCTGCGATAGGGCCTCTAGCTTCATAGGCCCTTCCTATCCCTCCTTGTTACTTAGCACCTTCCTATCCTTCCCTGTTACATAGCACTTGACCCATTAGTTCTTGTTGGAATACAGCTCTCTAATATGACCTTCTAGCTTGACCAATTCCTATTCTCATAGGCCCTTGCTATCCTTCCCTATTACCTTCCCTGTTATTATAAGTCGTGCCCAAGAGAAAATAGAAAGTTAAGCTATTGAATGACCCTTGATTTTTTCCCCTTAAATTCCTCTGGAGGACTTTCTAAAGCCAGTCCTTACCTACCCAAGGGTGATTTCAACTTGCAGGGCAGTTTTAGCTTAACAGGTTTGAACTTGCAAGAAAGCACATCGAATTGGAAGGGTCAATTCAATAGGGTAGTTTCTTTCCACGCACGATGTGATGGCTGTTGTTGCTGTGGATTTGTTTGAGTTTTGGGAAATTCATGTTCTCAGGAAAGCTAGCCAGTGATCACCCCCACCTTCGATTTTTGAGTTTTGAGCAATTCAGGGTCTCAGGAAAGCTAGCCAGTGATGACCTCCACGCTCTCAGGAAAGCTAACCAGTGGTTACCTCCACCTTCGATTGGATTTAACAGGAAAAATGGCAGGCTACCGTCTACCAGCTTTAACAGGAAAAATAATAACAAAGATACATCTGGATCATCATTCTGGACAAGTGGTCTGAGCATAAACCCATGTGGTGTACTTGTGAAAGTATGCAGGCATGGTTACCATGTCTCGAAAACATCTAATATCATTGTGTTAAATGTGGCACTTTGATTTATATTTATTAATAACATTTTTTTTTTAATTTAAATACTTTACTAAGTTTTGAGATTCAGCTTGTAATTCATATTTAGGTGGATTAATAACAAGAAGGATTTCAGACTCTAATTACTGCTATTTTGATGGCGCAAAACCACTGATCGTACTCCCAAGCACTCTCACCAATGATCTGCTTGATCTCCTTCAGTTTGGCGTAGCTCTGTTTCTCCGAGTTAGGCATTTGGAACTTGGCATTTCTATACAAATAATTTCTAATATCTTCTGCTTTGCATGTTCTCCCCGCCCAAATGCACTAATGTCCACACCATTTTGCAATTACACTAAATCAACAGGTGGAGGTTGTTTTCTTCTTAGAGACTGCAGGAATTCCCAAGTGCTCTGTAGGTGGGTGGTGTTTTCTTCTTCAAGACTACAAGATTTCCAAAGTCTTTTCTAGATTTCGGTGGGATTGGCTTTGTTGGGACTTTACACAAAACCATTGGGCCTTTACATAAACCATTGTAAATGCATTGCTCCCCGAGTCCCATTATTACCCTTCGCTGTTTTTTCTAGGTCTATGCAATATTCAATGTTTGAATTCGAATTTTCAACTACCCCATCCTAATTGACACAAGTTCCAGAACCTAATAAATGGACATCTTCTTTGATCGAAGTTTATTTACAAATATACGGGTTTTATGGTATTCACCATGAACCCATATGAGCGCTTGTGAATACCCAGTTCATTTTGCCTTTTGTTTACAACTCATTACAAGCATGTAATCTGATTATAATGGGCTGCAGATAAGCATAAGGTTGAACCTGAGAATTTGTAACCAAAGGGGGAAACTTTCGGGTTTGTTCTATAAAAGGGGTGCATGCATAATACAGATTAGGGCTTCAGGTTCTGCAATTTTTACAGGCTTTATTTCTATCTGAATACTGGGATTACCCATTTTTGTATATAGTTGAGATTGCAGAGATTGTAACTGGAAATGAGTTCCGAAGAAGTGCAAAACCAAGCTGAGCAGAGGATTTTTAAATTATTGGTAATTTATTTGTCCTTCCGGTGTGCATTGCTTGAACTGTTATTTGTTATAACTACAGGTTTCAACAACTGCTTTCAACAAGGTTTTAAGCAGAGGTCGTCCTCTAAACAAAATAGCTTGGTCTCTTTGCCAGATTCACTAGGACTTCTGAAGGATTTCAGACTCTAATTACTGCTATTTTGATGGCACAGAACCACTGATCATACTCCCAAGCACTCTCACCAATGATCTGATTGATCTCCTTTAGTTCGGCGTAGCTCTGTTTCTCTGAGTTAGGCATTTGGAGCTTGGCATTTCTATTTTGAATGAGAGGTTGTATGTTTCCTTTAAGGAGATGAAACATGTTTTAAATTATTGGTAATTGATTTGTCCTTCTACAGGTTTCAACAACTGCTTTCAACAAGGTTTTAAGCAGAGGTCATCCTCTAAACAAAATAGATTGGTCCCTTTGCCAAATTCACTGGACTTCTGAAAAAATTAAAATTCTTCAATGTTTTAGGAACCAATACATCTAATATTTCATGTTAGTTATGAAGTCGATGGATGTTCCTACATCCCTTGCTTTTGCAAGTGGTGATGTGAAGGCATAAGCTCCTGTTCCCACTAATGAGGGCGTGCAATTGATCTACAGGATGTAGAGTTTGCTCTTTACGGTGAGGCTGCACATTTATTTATGATTCTATGCATCCATGGGCTTAGACTATCAATAGTACTCGTGGATAAGTTGTTGCTGAATCAACAACATCTACTTTTGGATATAATGTCTCTGCTACCATAGCCCTTCTTGTTGTTTCTGTTGCACCTACTCTAGTCTCTTCAGGATGCTAGCTACAACCAATTGATCTATTTGCCAATTTGTCAACCAACTTGATCTATTTGCCAACCAACTTCTGTAGTTTCAGTAACTACAAATTTGAATAAGATTTTAAGCAAAGTTTGTCCATTAAACAAAATAGCTCCCCCAAATTAAACACTCTTTCAAAGCAGCCGCAACCCTCCTTGTTTGAAAATAAATTGATTCTTTCAATGATACAATATGAAGTAAATTATTAAACATGAGATCTATATCCTCTTTCGCATGTTACACTAAAACAAGTCCGTTTCTATTTGTAGATGACATATCTATTTTTAATGTTTATAGATTGATGTTAAACTAATTGTTAATGACATTACGACTCTTCTTTATTTTTCCAAATTTGTTTGGTTTGGTTATTCAATCTACAAAGGGAGACATTGAATAGTTGGACTATACTCTGAAGCCATAATTTAAAATAAATAGCAAAGTAGAAAATCTGTCAAATGAAATAGATTGGTATGGTATCCTACAATAATCATTTTGAAAATAAGTATTAATCCCTTGGAAGTTTACTATCTTTTCTAGAACTAGCTTCTTAGGTAGTGGTTTGGTCACATGAAACATTTTAAGCTTGGGATTTATGTGATGTGTAATGGAGATTTCTTTTACTAGTATTTCATGCCGTAATGTTCTTATGATGTTGTGATGAAAATAAGTGATGTATGTTAGTTTCCTTATCTAATATATTGGAATTTTATGCTTGCTTACTATTGTTGGATTTTATTTCATTTTCTCTATTTAATTAGGAAATGAGTTTATTATCAAATGTATTGTAATGAATTTATTAATATACAAAGTGGATATTTCAAGTCCCTAATGCATATTATATTTGTTTTGGTTATCGAAGAATTTAGAATTTTTATCTATCTCTTAAAATTCCTACATTGGATAGGTTTTCACTATGATAAATAAAATTTGTTCCCTTCTTTTTTCTAATCACTCCATTTAGCAAGAAAATTCTATGTTTACCTTGGTTATTTTGTATTTGAAAGAATAAAGGTAAATATATATTGTTTATCGATAACAATGATTTAATGGAACATAAATTGTTGTATCTTCATATCTTTACTATATGAAGTGGCTATGTATTTATAGTAGTCAATATTATTCTATATCCCTTCCTTACAACATATCTCGACTATTCCAAAAGAAGTTAATTCCTCTTGGTCAATGACCTTATTTCTAATTTTATTTTATCTTGGTGATTTTTCTATGTTGCTTTTGTTCTCTAGAGGTCTTGTGTCCTCCATCATAAACTATTATGATTGGGTATATAACATGCTATTTTCTTGAGAGGCCTTTCTTCCATAGGTAGAAACTTATGAAAATAATTTTAAAATCAATATCATGCACATGGAGGATAAACACATAATCCATATAAATTGAAACTATTAATTTTTCTTAAAATTTTCAAGCGTCAGAACACATTAGAATTGTGATGACATAGTGACATAATTGAAAAAAATAATTGGAAACTTCCAACTATTGTGTCATTTTTGCAACATCTTAGTGATGTCTTTACAACATTCATGATGACTTTAATTTAAAAATATGTTCCATCTTCCAACATCTCTATGACATCAATAATCGTTTAGAAGATTGATATCAAGTTTATTAATTATTTCTCATGAATGTCACACTTCATGAGTAGGGAAGTTGATTTGGGATAGTAGGATGTCATAAGATTAACATCATGTTATAAAAGTAGTTGTATATCAAAATTATAGGTGCTCACTAGGATTGTTGAAAGGACATTGACATAGTGTCAAAATATAGATGTAATAACACAAAAATGATTATTCATTGTAGTTTCAAGTGGTCCCTAATGTGTGTCAAAATTGTGATGATAAAATAATAATTAGAAAATGTGATATAGTTAGGTTACAACTATGCATACAATAGAAATATTTAGCTTTTGATGTGATGATTTTAAAGTTAGTGTCAATAAAGTGTTATAATTTTCACTAAAAGTAGAAATGGTAATATAGATAAAAAACTACAACTATCCATGAGAAAGGAATTACCTTCACAACAAGACCCATTTAGCTAAATATTTTTGATAACCTATTTCGACCCAAAACTCAAAAATTCCATATATTTCTAGATCTCACCCACTATAAAACTTGTTCTTTAGAGTGACATGTAGGTAGTTGTGCATGTTAATTCTACTCCCTAGGTGGATGTGTTGATTCCCAATTTTTTATGCACTTGACCACCAAAACATGATGTTGGTGTTC
Organism: Pinus tabuliformis; assembly: GCA_031772625.1. Classification (NCBI taxonomy): domain Eukaryota; kingdom Viridiplantae; phylum Streptophyta; class Pinopsida; order Pinales; family Pinaceae; genus Pinus; species Pinus tabuliformis. The sequence goes on along the minus strand of CM062805.1, from coordinate 597,100,623 downwards.
TAATATGGTGTTATAACATATACTCAACATGGGTCATAGTGAAGAAATGACTCTCTTCCCCAAGTATTACATGTAACGAAGGGTCACTTATACTTGATATGAAAAATATATTCAATGGAAGCATAATATATGGACATAACCAGGGGCACAAACATTAAGTGTTAGTTGAAAATAGTTCAACAATTAAGGAACAACTAAACTATGTATAGAATAAACAATCAAAGAATGATAAAATTTTGTATATAAGAAAATCCAACTCCACATGAACATGATATTAATAACATATCCTAGGAGCACAATTCCATATCAGCTCAACTATTCTGTACAAATGTTTATTCAACAGTGCCAATGCTTTGAATGTGTAAACCTAAAGATTTTTAACAATTTGCAAGTTAAATTTATATGTCTTTTGGGTAGAGGATCAACTTACTAAACACATTAACAAGTCAATTTTAACCACAATTTATAACCAAACAGAGACAAAATAAGCATATCTGAAACAGATAACACAAATCATGATAAAGGAGTTCACCCCTCTCCTGGGCTACATCTCCTGGTTCAGCTTCCAATATAGAGCCTCTTTCACTAAAATGCTCAAAAGTGTGTTTACATGCTTTACAAAGCTCAAATAGCAGAACTCATGTCTCCAATGGATCCAATATTGTAAAAAAACCCAATTTTGGTTCTTTCTGCACCTCATTTGGACAAACATTGAGTAAATATTGATTGTTTCAACTTTTTACTCCATTCTACAGCTAATGCTCCTCTAATTCGGCTTAAACCTGGCTTGAGCGCCCCAAACGCGAAACCAACGCACAAACCTATCCTACATTCCTGCTCGATAAGCCAAATTGCAGGATGGTTAACTCCACTAATAAGCCCCCAATTCCAAATTTTTTGGTTATGTGGTGGCCCTAAGACAACATAGGGGGCCAATATTATAGGGATGCTATCTAGCACCCAACTAGGCATGTGCTCTTGGTTTTATGGGTCGCCTGTGACCATGGCCTGGCCCCGCCAGTTCTCCGTGCCTGTGGTTACATGGGAGGGTCATACGACCTGGGGGTTGGCCCCCAATGGGCTGACCCTTCTCCTTCCACTGTGCCTGTGGTTATATGGTACCATGTGCCTTGGGGACACCCCCCTATGGGCTGGACCTTCTTCGATAGCCTCTGGTCTTGCACATTAATTCCAATGGTGTTTATTTCATGGGATGGTCTAAGGCCTAGGCCCTTAGACACCCGTTTGCGGTCCTGTGGCATTGGGGTGGCTAGGGGATAGGGCTTAGCCTAACCCCCGTCCCTAATGTCACATCATATACAATTTAAATATAAGCTTGGCACATTTCTTTACAAGAACCACTGGTGGTACAGTGGTGGAGCAATGTGGTTCCACCATGAAGGTCCCAAGTTCGATACTTGCAGAGATAGTTCGGCCTAATACAAAAAATTTCACGCATGAGTGGAGGCCATGTGGAACTCCCTCATTGGGCCACATTAAAAAAACCATTAACCACTAAAAAATCACCATTCCACAACCAATCATAATGAGACAAGTGGCAGTCAATGATTGGTCGACCAAATGCTTAGTTAAACCTAGTAAAATGCCTAGCCAATGTATGGACTACTGGCTAGGTGTACTTGCAACCCAAATTCAAAGTTTTCAGTTGTTTCCCAAATCGATCAAAACACAATATCAAGAGCATCCAATGTTAGTTTTGACTTAAAGAAATTGCATTGGATTCAGGGTGACGACATATTTTCTTTGGCGCTAGTTTCAATCCAATCTAAGAATTTTGAATTTTGACCATTAATTTGGTCCATCGGATCACTCCTCCCCATTGGAAGCTTTTGGACCTCCAAAAGCTCTATATCAGTAAAAAAATAGATGAGGGTACAGCTCTCTCACCCTTCCAGTTTTAATCCACTAAAATTTTCTTGAATTTGTTGCTTTGATATTTTCATGAAAGTACATCACTTTACTTGATTTTGGAGTAATGGAATTTTTGTCAATGATGACATCTTTCTGCAATTTTTCAAGATAAGTAGAGCATAAAACTACCTTTGAATGAATATGCACACTCTCTCCTCAATCTTCAATCAATGGAAACTTGAACAATTTGAAGTTCCTTTCACCTTGAACACTGTCACTGTGACGATGCTTAGCATGTCTAGCCTTGCACTTGGCTCGACTCTTTACGAAATGTGATCGCCATTGCCATGCACCATCCTTATTAAAATCAAAAACATTATGAAACCCACAAGAATATTTGTTGGGAAAAATGTTATCTTTTTAAAATATCCTTTTCATTTTATTTTTGACCTCTGCATGCTTTAACAGTGGCGCCTTGTTCACACCAATGTTCAACAATGATGCATCCTACTGCAAATTCACTTCATTTTGTTTACCTCTTTTAGGAGGAAACTTTTTAGACTCCTAAAACATCTTATCACATGAATTAGAAATCTCAATCAAATCAAATTTCAAACTTGATTCATATCCTTGTGAGGTTTTAGATTCCTCAACACCTTCATGTTTGATCATTAACAATGCAAAGTTTTGACTGGCATTAACAATCCTCTTCATTTGTCCCACATTTACAAGAGATGTGTTCGACTTCTTGTTGTGTGCTCTAATAATGTACCCAATCCCATTCTTAAATTCTTAAACAAATGATATTTTTTCTCATGGCAATGAAAAATATCTCTCCTATCATATAGATATGGGCTTCCCAAAACAATACCACATATATCAATTGGAATTACATCAAGCTCCGCCTCATCTAAAAACTTTGCAGTGATTAAAAATTTCACTTTACATCTTTTTGTCACATGCAATTTTGCATTGTCACATATCCAAGCTAGAGGATAAGGATTAGGATGAGGAATGGTTTCTAAATTCAACTTCTTGATAATGTCTTCTGAGATAAGATTTACTTGTGAACCACTATCAAAGAGTGTATCTATCTTGGTATGTTTTGAAATGAATCTAATATGAAAAATCTCTATTCTTGTTTTTTCATCTTGAGTTTCATTGAGACAATTTGAAGAACTAGAACTTGCAATATCCTTACCTTTCAAACTCATGGCAGTGATCTTTGTTTCATCCTCGAAATCAAAACCTAAATCATGTTGTGTAGTTGCAGTTTTCTTTTCCTTCCCCTTGTTTTTAAACTTTTTGGGTCTCATCTTTGGATGAAGTTTCCATAAATTATCTTCATCATGGCCCTCTTTGGAACATTGTTTGCATGTAATTTTTTCTTTCTCCATCTTGATTGAAGCATTCTTCTTTCCTTTTCCTTTAAACTTACCCTTTCGTTTTTCTCTGGACTCAAAGGAACTCTCACTAGTTTCTTCAAAAAAAAATTTACCGCTTTCCTCTAAATGAGTTTCATCTCCATAAACTTAATATAGTTTTGTAGGGTTAAACATGATAATGGTATGTCTCAAGTAACTATGAAATCTTCCAATGTATTTGAGAAAAGTATCTTGAGAAGACAAATCTATACCCAAAATCAAAGCCCTTTTTCTAAATTCTTGAGTATAGATTTTAACATTTTCCCTCTTATCTTGTTTAAAGTTTTTCCAATCCATAATAGCTTTCTGCATGTATGCTAATGGATAAAACTACCTTATTATTGCAACAACAAAATCATTCCAAGAGGATAAAACTTACTACGTTTCTTCATGTCTGTTGAATTTTGGATTCCCACCAAATTAGTGTTTCACCTTCCAATTTAAGAGAAGAAAGATGAATTTTGGTTTCATCATCTTTTATTCTTTTTATCGTACAATACACTTCAATATGAGGAATCCAATTATGTAATCTCTCTGTATTTACCTCTCCATTGTACATAGGCAATTCAAACTTAATATGAAGCTTTAGGAAAGGAGTTTTACCATGACCTTTTGGGGAATTTGGAGGTGTTTGTGAAAGGGTAGAAGAAGTTGAAGATGAGGATGAAGATGATGGAGGTGAAGATGGTCATTTGTCACCATTCCCTCCATTCCTTTCTGGAGGCTTGTCTCCTTTTCCTTCATCTCCTTTTGAAGGATTTGAGCTATCTCCATATAGTATCGAATTCCTCTCCTCATACAAAACCTTAACCCTCTCAAACATCTCAAAGAATGATTTTATGAAATTTTTCTCATCTTCTAACATCTCTTTAGGACCTTCTTCATGTGCCATGACAATTGAAGCTTGAGGTGTGTTTGTTCTCCTTGAAACAATTTGAGATCTTGACTCTAGAAGTTCTCCTTCTCCTATTTTGAGCTTCAACCTTGTAAGAATCAGAAAAACACTTGAAAACAAATCAAGTATTCACAATAACCTATTGCTCTGATACAAAAATGATCTGAATGTGTAAAATTGAATGTTTTTAACAATTTTCAAGTTAAATTTATATGTGTTTTGGGTAGAGGATCAAATTACTAAACAAATTAACAAGTAAATTTTAACCACAATTTATAGCCAAACAAAGACAAAATAAGCATATCTTAAACACATAGCACAAAGCATGATAAAGGAGTTCACCCCTCTCCTACGCTACATCTCCTGGTGCAACTTCCAATGCAGGGCCTCTTTCATTAAAATGTTCAAAGATGCATTTACATGCTTTACAAATCTCAAAAAATAGAATTGATGTCTCCAATGGATCCCAAACTATAAAAGACCACCATTTTGGTTCTTTTTGCACCTCATTTGGCAAAAAATTGAGTAAATTATGACTCTTTCAAGTTTTTACTCCATTCTACACCTAATCATCCTACAATTTAGCCTAAACATGGCTTGAGCGCGCCAAATGCAGAATAGATGCACAAACCTAGCCTACATTCTCGCTAATTGGGTGAAATTGTAGGACGATTAACCCTGCCATTAAGCCCCCAATTCCGAATCCTGTCGTCATGTGGTGACCATAAGACCGCATAAGGGGCCGATATTCTGAGGTTGTTGTCTAGCACCCAGTTGGGCATGCACTCTTGGTTTTATGGGTCGCATATGACCCTAGGTTGGCCCCCACTAGTTCTTTGCGCCTTTGGTTACATGGGAGGTTCATATGACCCAGGGCTAGGCCTTCTCCTTCTACCATGCTTGTGGTTAGATGGCACCATTTTCCTTGTGGGTTGGCCCTTCTCCACTAGTCTCTGGTCTTGTGCGTTAACTCTAATAGTGTTTGGGTCGCAAGTTGTGGCCATGGTATAGACTAAGGCCTAACCGCTTCACTCCCCAACTCTAGTCCCGTGGAATTGGGGTGGCTAGGGGCTAAGGCTTAGCTCGACCTCCTTCCCCCAATGGCATGTCATATAAAGTTTAAATATAACCTTGGAACATTGCTTTACAAGAACCACTAGTGGCGCATTGGTGGAGCACAGTGTTGCCACCACAGAGGTCTCAAGTTGGATCCTTGCAGAGGCAATTCGACCTCATACATAACTTTTCACGAATGAGTGGAGGCCACATGGCACTCCCTCATTGGGCCACATAAAAAATCCGCTTAACCAATAAAAAATTGCCATTCTACAACCAATTAGAACAAGGAAAGTGGCAGTAAACAACTGATCCCCCAAATACTCAATCAAACCCTGCCAAATTCCTAGTAAGCATACAGACTACTGACTGGGTGTAGTTGCAACCCACAATCAAATTTTTAGTTGCATCTCAAATCGATCAGAACGTGATATCAGGAGCATCTGATGTCCATTTTAAGTGAAACAAGTTGCATTGGATTTAGGGCAAGGATATCTACGCTTTGGCACTAGTTTCAAGACAATCCGAGAACTTTGATATTTGAGCGTTAATTTGATCCACCAGATTAGTCAAAAGACTCACTTTAAATAACAAAAATATGAAAACCGCTACTAGAGATGCACACAAAATTCATCCAAATATATACCTAAAAAATTGATAGCCTATAACATCAATAAGAATTTTCTATTAAGTAGATGTGTAGTTCCACTAAGAAAATGATGATTGTTGGAGCATCCTTATGGAGAGTTTCCATTCCTACATGTTAAGAAAACTTGATGTAGCACAACATCATAGGTGAAATTATCCAGTTATTCGGAATAATGCACACCCATATGAAAATCTCCAACCTCATCCAAAATGCCCATAAAGCTACCATACCTTTGGAATGGGGGAACACACACTTTCTTAACCAACCAATAAAACTAGAATGCAATTGTTGCTACACTAGTTTGATACATAACAAAAATCACACCATAATTCCACACAATGTCCTAGGCTTAATATACCATATAAGTCTTCATTGATCCCTTCAAACTTGCACATTTCGATCACATTCACCATCATAATCATCTTGATATACCTTGTAATTATTAAATAGATATTGAAATTATTTGTTCACCTTTTGTTATTTGATATTATTTTAGATATGAAAGAGGTCATTTATTTTTTTATGTCGAAGAAGTGCATCTAGGTATTGGGATTTTAAATACCTCTAAGCCATGGCAATAATGTTCATGACCATCAAAATAAAAATTCAAAAAACCCTCAATCCTAGGTACATGTTGTTGGGCCTTGAAATTGCCGTTCACTTCCATTACATTTTTACTTATATTTCCATATTGTCACCTTCACTCCACCTCTATTTCATTACATTTACCTTATCATTATCATTATTGGGTCACATTTATGTTTTTCCAAACTTTTTTAATTCTTAGTATTTTTAGGTGAATTTATGGTTAAAAATTAGAAAATAATGTGCATATGCTTATACCTAACAAGTAGGATGAGATTGTTGATATGTGCAGGTTAAAAGGAAGCTTCTGAAAGACCCTTATGTGGCCTCCCAAAACCAAATTTGAATTTGAGTGGAGAAGATCATGGGATCATAAGAATATGTGTCTCATTTCCTATTTGTATTGAAACTCTAACAAGACATGTGTCTTATCATTTCCTATTTTGATTGTAACTCTAGAGATATAGGGAGAGATTCATGGACTCTCGTTAATGAGATATCTTCTCATCTTTTTGTATAAATAGGAGAAGTTTTCTCCGATCACTGGGATGTAAAAAGTTGGGGAAATGCTCTTGTTTTGGATATAGAATTTGGATTTGGCACCATACTCATGAGTGATGTTCACTTTGATTTGGTTATGCTTGTATTTGGAACCTCTCAACTTTCCATCCCTCATGCTTTTGGATTGGCCATCTATAATGTGTGAGATTTATTTTTTTTCATAGATTAAGATTTATTTCTTTCATATCTTTTCCTGTGTGAGAGGTTAAGAGTGATTGTTTTTATTTGCTTTCATATCTAGAGGTTAAGAATTATTGTTTTTGCTTTCATTTCATATCATGTGGTTTTGATTATTCATTTCATAGGATCCTGATTTGATATTGCACACATGATCCCTTAGAGTAGATTCCATTTCATGCAATTTCATTTTTTGAAAGAGTGGTGTGCTTTTCAATTCCCACAAGTGTGGTAGATTAAGACTTCAATTATTGCAAGTGTGGTAGATTAAGATTTCAATTCCTGCAAGTGTGATAGGTTAAGATTTCAATTCCAAACATTGTACTATAATTTCCTTTGAATTGATTGCTGAATTAGAATAGGTGAATTTGGTTTGTCATTATTTGGTATAGTAGTTAGATTGATCTAAATTGGAAGTTAATTTCTAGCATATATAGTGCACGCATGTTTCACAAGTTTTACGAAACCCTCGGGTTGACAATTAAATGATAGGTAATTAATTTGCCTCAAAACATGCAATGAACCTTACTCCATGTCACTGCTATAAACTGCTAAAAAAAATTATGTAACATATATAATTTTTAAAACAAAACATTTAAAAATAAATAAATAAATAAATGCTGGTCAACATTATGAAAAAACTCAAAGCATAAAACAAAATGAGACATGACCCTAAGTTAAAAGGCCATGCATAAAATGAGGTTCGAATAAAACAATGAAATGAGGGTTAAGTGCGTAATGTAAAAACCTGCAATTCGAGTGGCTGGTTCAATCAAGTCTCGGGCTTCAATCTCACATCTCAACCTACAAATAAAACTTGACTGTGCAACCATCCTAGCTTTGACTTAATTGTAATGATAATTGGGTGGTCGAATTGTTCGGCAGATTTGGTTTTCTTGACATAAAAAATGTTTGACAGGTGTGATAGAATGATTAAAAATGAGTGTTTGAAAACAACGAAAGCAAACAAGGTTCAGATCTGATGTTTCTTTCTCTACTGCTCCGAGCTTCAATAAACCTGCAAATAAAACTTGAATTCTATCAAGCTTGTGTGTTTATGGTTTGACACCAATTTGTTGAATAATAGGTTGACAAAGAGATATGATACTTTTGGAGCAGGCTAATGAATTTCATTTAAAATCAAATATTGTCATGGCATGTGACAATTGCAAATTTAATTAACTCAACAAAAATCTTGAAAACCCATCTGTCCATGCGAAAATTGGGCTTTCTCTTCATGAAATGAGGAAGAAATCTTGACAAATATCTACAGAAATCGATTTTTTTGTTGCCAGAGCATCACATAAATCGCACTAGTTTAGACACACATTATTAAAATGCATTTTTTGAGAAAACAAGGACGAACCTAAAAAACCTGGGACATAAGTTTCTTCTGGAATGGGATGAATTTAGTAACCCAAACACCGTTTCCCCTTATTCCTAACCGTTCAGGAGAAAATCGCGGTTCTTCGGGACCCTGTTTGGTGACTACTTGAGGAAAACAAACTCTTTCTTTTTATGCATGAGGTTTTGCTGGTAATAACACATTTAATTCACTAAGACTTCTAATAAAAAAATGAATCCTTCTCCTTTGTTTTGAATGCTATGAAGCGTGAATACACAATCAGTGAAGTTAGATTTGTGGTTGATACATTAACACAACTTGTGCCATACATGCAGATAGTGACTGATGTGATATGTGGATTTCTATGAGAAACAAAGGAAGATAATTTCAAGGCTTGAGCTTCAAGTGCACCAGTAGGTAATGCTGCAAGTCCAACCTTCAAAACCTGCAAATGAAAAATCCAACCACCAAAAATTGATTTTGGTTTCCGAAACATTTCTAGAAAACGTAATTGTTTTGAAAGACAATTTTAAAACATTTTTTTTCTAATAAAACATGGTGAACTAGAAAAATCCAAGACATGGGTTTTTTCTGGAACAGGGGCAGTTAGGTAACACACGAACCATTTTCTGGATTTTACAACCAATTGAGAGAATTTCGTAGTTCTTCGGAGCCCTATTTTGCTGTCTACGTGAGAAGAAAAAACGATTTTTATATATACACAATGAACGGTTTTCAGCCAGGAGGAAGAATGCAACTCAAAATGAAATTTTGTTGTGGCATTTAATCCATATGATACATGATCAAATAATCCAAATCGATTTAAACTTTCGTCTCTTTCATCCTCTACGCAGTTTGCTGATCTTGACTGTCACTTGCATGATGCAATTGTACTGTTAATGGTATTGGTCTGTCTACTTGATGGATTTGGAATCAGATTAGCTATTACTCTTGTGCCAACTTATATATCCGATATTGCACATTGACAATTTCTCTGGTTCTTTTGGGATGTTCAATAATGGCTTACAGAATAATTGGAAAATTATTTAAATGAATTTTGAACATTTGGCACTAATATTGTTGCTGTGTATTTTTTTTTAATGAAGATTTAACTTGAAAGACACAACAAATCTTTGTGATGCCAATCATTTTTTAGTGCATGAAGTCATGTGACAATAGGGAGTTAATTTATTTTTCATGGTTATTTCTTAAAAATGGATTGTCATCAATATCATGAATTGGATTGAATATAACACTTTTGATTTTCCTTAGTCTGTTTCATTTGACATTTTGTGTAAGAATCAGAAAAGAACTGATCATTTCTTTTTAAACACACTTATGTTCTTTATGTCAAGTTTTTTTTTGGCAGGTTTGGGATGATTGAATGATCATTGAAGGAAACTAATTGTGCACACAATTGGTCTTCAAAGGACCGATTCCATGAGAAACATAAGAACAAGTACATCCCTATATCCATCAAAGCTATTACCTTTCCTCCCTTTTGAATTATAAATCCAACTAAGCAATTCAAAACAAGCCACAGTTATTTTTCCCAACAAGGATTAGTTGTTCATTTTCCTTTATTCACATACACTTTCCGTCTACTCCACAAATAAAAGCAAGAAGCTTACTTTCATGCTTATTACCCATTGCCATCTTCGATTTTCATTTTCCTTTCCTATCCTTTTTCATTTCGCAAATAAACCCGGCTTCAATGAAAATTATTGAGTCCATAGTGCTTTGGGTCTAAAATCCTTGCAAAAACACCATGAGGCTTGCATGCCTTAATGGCAAGTCCTCATGCCAACGAACAATGGGAATACATGAATGTCCCTTGTTTATCGAATCTTCTAGGTACTCGACAACAACAAAATTATTCGTACTTAGCAAGATGTTTTTGGGTATCTTGACACTCATTATCATCAATGGTGAGAGTTCTCGTGTTGACAAGTGGCATCCATTAATGGCCACTAAGTCAATAATTTCCTGCTATGTTTGACATTAGAACATTTATTCACATAGCAGGAATTGTGCCAATGAGTTTTGAAGACATGAAGACTATCATTTTTAGCATTTTGGAGCAAATGTAGAAGATATGAAGCTACAAAACCAGATGGTAGCTGCAGAATCAGACAGTAGCTGCAGAATCTTATGACAACTGCAGAACCAAATAACAGCTGCGAAATCCGATGGCAGCAGCAGAATCAACACTATTCCATAGCAGATTCAACAAGTTTTAGTAAAAGCAAATAAAAAGTCATCTTGACTATTTTCTCCATGATTTGTCCAACCACTTGAAGAAGATTATGATCATAATTTTGCATCCACCACACATGAAACTCATCCATTTCTAAAGGGTAAGTTAAGGTATGTCATTTTCTAACTTTTTTACCGTAAAATTCCTTGAAAAGCTACAATGATAATTTTTGTAAAAAACATTTCTCTTCCTCATCTCATAAAATTTCCAATATCATCAGTTGGGGGGGACACATTCATATTCATATTTTTCCATATTCATATCACATTCAAAAGCCCACATACTTTCAAAATATATTAACTATTACATTATTGTTATAAGCACACAAAGGCTTGTCAAAAGTACCAAAAAGATAATTGGATACAAACACAATCATAGTTGTCACACAAGAACCAACAATGATGCAATCTAATAAAGAAATACTTTGCAACAATAATCAAATTATCATTATGCAAAGTTCAAAGATCAAAATAGAATGCAACAACAAAATATGGTTGTAACACAAGAACCAACCATGTCGCAATTCAACTAAAAGACTTTGCAAAAGTATGAAGTTATCAAATGATATCATGCAAAGTGAAGCCAAAGCTCAAGGATCGAAAAGAATTAATGTAATAGATTGCATGAGGATATGCAGTAGCTTCAGTTGGGGGGTATGTTGGGCCTTGAAATTGTCGTTCACTTCCATTACATTTTCACGTATATTTCCATATTTTCACCTTCACTCCACCTCTATTTCATTACATTTACCTCTATTTCATTACATTTACCTTATCATTATCATTATTGGGTAACAATTATGTTTTTCCAAACTTTATTAATTCTTAGCATTTTTAAGTGAATTTATGGTTAAAAATTTGAAAATAATGTGCATATGCTTATACCTAACAATTGGGATGAGATTGTTGACATGCGTAGGTCAAAAGGAAGCTTCTAAAAGACCCTTATCTGGCCTCCCAAAACCAAATTCGAATTTGAGTGGAGAAGATCATGGGATCATAAGGATATGTGTCTCATTTCCTATTTGTATTGAAACTCTAAGAAGACATGTGTCTTATCATTTCCTATTTTGATTGTAACTTTAGAGATATAGGGAGAGATTCATGGACTCTCATTAATGAGATAGATTCTCATATTTTTGTATAAATAGGGGAAGTTTTTTCCTATCATTGGGATGTGAAAAGTTGGGTAAATGCTCTTGTTTTGAATATAGAATTTGGATTTGGCACCATACTCATGAGTGATGTTCACTTTGATTTGGTTATGCCTATATTTGGAGCTTCTCAACTTTCCATCCCTCATGCTTTTGGATTGACCATCTATAATGTGTGAGATTTATTGTCTTTCATAGATTAAGATTTATTTATTTCATATCTTTTCCTGTGTGAGAGGTTAAGAGTGATTGTTTTTATTTGATTTCATATCTAGAGGTTAAGAATTATTGTTTTTGCTTTCATTTCATATCATGTGGTTTTGATTATTCATTTCATAGGATCTTGATATGATATTGCACACATGATCCCTTAGATTAGATTTCATTTCATGCAATTTCATTTTTTGAAAGAGTGGTGTGCTTTTCAATTCCCGCAAGTGTGGTAGATTAAGACTTCAATTACTACAAGTGTGGTAGTTCAAGATTTCAATTCCTGCAAGTGTGATAGGCTAAGATTTCAATTCCAAACACTGTACTATAATTTCCTTTGAATTGATTGTTGAATTAGAATAGGTGAATTTGGTTTGTCATTATTTGGTTTAGTAGTTAGATTGATCTAAATTGGAAGTTAATTTCTAGCATATATAGTGCACGCATACTTCACAAGTTTTACAAAACCCCTGGGTTGACAATTAAATGATAGGTAATTAATTTGCCTCAAAACATGCAATGAACCTTACTCCATGCCACTGCTATAAACTATCCATGGAAGGAAGAAATTATAACTTCCCAACAAGGATGGTCTTTGGAACTTTTTTAATGCCCAAGGTTGAAAATTGGTAAATAAACATAAAAAACTATGTAGCTACAACCAAGCAAAACAACTATAACAAATGAGAAACAACATCATTATAACCGTAGAATAATGTTAATGGGAAAATATTTTCTCTTCTTATTCTTAAAAAAAATCACAAAAGATTATAAAAATGGCTCCCTTGCCCATGATAGGCAAGAGAGTGGAACTCATAGATTGTACTCTCCTATATAGATAATATCTCTTTACAAATTCCCTCTTAATAAAGTTCCTAAGGAGTTGTTCAGTTACTTGAATCAAGGAATTCATTATGCCTAAGTACTCCATAACTCGACTCATAAATAATACGTCAATCATAACCTCATAGTTCCATTAAACCACAAATGATCTCTTAATAATTCCACTATTGCAAAAGATGATTTATATGAGCTAACTAACTATTTGATGGAACTAAGGAAAACCACACATAAGATATGCACCCAACTTAAGCTATGCACTCATTTATATAAGTGACAAACTTAACATAAGTAATGTAATAATACAAATAATTAACACTCATGTGCATAAATGACTCACCTAACATATGTGAGGTACAAACACACATAAAAAATAAAATTTACATAAGAAACACATTGAGACACATAATTGGTGCATGGATGAAAATAAGTGACACATGGACACATATAATAAATGCACTACATAAATAAACAATATGCACAAACACCCCCTCCCCCTAACACACACACAAGGATAACACTCATGCACATAAGTGGCAACCTTGCATATAAGTAACATGTTGACACACCTAACCCACATACCTACATAATTAGCAAACATCCACACTCATACACTCACAAAACCATTAACACATTTACCCAACAAGATAAGTGATGCTAACATATAAATGACATGTTCAAACCAATAAAAGACACACTCACATAAATAAGTGACATTGATATATAAGTGATGCACTCACACACAAAAGCAACACAAGATACAACCACATAAAAAACCAACTCATACATTTAATATGAATTTATATAACTGACATATTTATGCACCCATAATAATGATGTCCTAAAGCTCATAACCTACACATCTTCATAATTGACAAACTCACACACCAACATAATCAACATGCACTCACCTAAACCAACCTCCTACACATAAGAACACTCAAATATATAAACAATGCACTCACACACATAAATAACACAAATCTCAACAAAATAAATATATTGTTATTACAATTTATTCTTTAAACTTTAATACACACCATATACCTACCCATATACTATATACAACCCATCATAAACTTTGTGCAAAATTCATTTTATTCTTTAAAAAAAAAAACAAATACCCTAGATAACCAATTTTAACCCACTTAAAAAAATAACAAGCTTAAATGAGGATATAACAATTACATCCATTTTCTATAATGACATGGCTTGATGATTTCATTTCTCTTATCATTGATACACACACATTAGCTATAAAACTTCCAACCACTTCGAGAGAAGTTTGACATATGCCTTACAATTCTAACTTACTTTCATGTTTCTTAATAAAAATCAATTTTACTATTTTTAAAAATTAATTTAAAAACAATTTGCAAACCACTTCCAAGTGATTGTTGCTATGACAGGATGTCCCAATTTATACCAAACACTTATTTAAACAATTAAAGTTGGTAAATGAAGATATTTCACATCATTCGATTCCAAATCTAATCATATGTGCAAGCAAACAAATTCATCATAGAAAATTTCTTCTGCTTGAAATGGTTGCGCACACTCTATCATAACCACTATTTACACTCTCATGATCTTAAATAATTACATGTACTATTTACACTCTCATGATCTTAAATAATTACATGTTTCTTTCATGGGAGCAAAGAGTTCTTTCAAGGACCAAGTTTTTCCTTATGAACATTCCTTCAATTGTGCTCTCAAATCTTTTGTGGGGCATCCAAATCAAAGGTTGTTAGTTGTATCAGATATCTCCTACTAAATTTCTCACCACTAAGTTGTAACAAAGTCAATGACACTTCTCATCTCGTGATATTGAGTCTTTATTTTCCATGGTCAAAATCAAGGGAATATATATTGGATGATGTTTCGTTTCTACAATTTTATTACACAATGAATCTCCTTTTTAACTAGAGTTTTTACATAATTTTTTATCAGGTTACGTCTGGGTAGTTTGAACATAGATCAAGATATATTCTAGAATGTATACGAAAATTTCGGGCAGAAAATTTGGAGAAAGTCCATAAGCCTAAATATGTTCTAGAATGCATATAGAAAATTGGGGAAGGAGCACAAGTCAAGATACATTTTAGAATTTATTATAAAATATTTGGAATGAAATTTTTTAAGGAATGGAATGTGGTAGATGCGTTGAGTTATAAAGGTTTAACAATATTGAATATTTTTTAATTAATTTATATTTATAAAAAGTATTATGAATATTTAAGTAAAATGAGGAAATTGTAATGGTAAATTAAAAAGGACTAATAACCTTTTGTTTATTTTCTTGATTATGTTTGTTATTTATATATTGTTAAAACATTTCAAATCAGTTTACATTTTAATATAAAAATTTGTACCATTCAAATTGATGAACATTTTTTCTAATATATAATTTTATTTTGCAAAAAATCATCCCGTGTATTTCACTATATCATATTTAAATTTTAAATTACAATATAAAATATATGGTTTAGTTTAATATATATATATATATATATATATATATATATATATATATTTTATTTTACAAAAATTCCATCTCATGTATTTGAGTATATTATATTTAAATTTTAAATTACAATAAAAAAATATATGAGGTAGTCTAATTCATAGGCAAAATAGTCTCTTTTCATGGGAATGTACCAAAATTACTTAGGCAAATCAATTTCAAGATCTTTTGTTGTTTAAAATATATTTTTGAATGCATAAATAGATTCAACATCCTAAAAAACCCCTAGGGCACTCGAATTATGTAGATTAAATAATTTAAACTCAAGTTTTAAAAATCTCAAATTTTGATTAAAAATAACCAGAAAAATAGTTGTGAAAAATGCCATTTCTTCTATAAATTAAACTAGACCTAAATATATAAATATTTTTATAATTTTATTTTGATTAACTTTATTTTATTAAATATGTTTTCTTAACATTATCCTATTAATATACAATATTAATGAATTTTATATACAAAATTATAATAATAAAAATTTCATATTAAAAATTACAGACATAAATAATAAAAAATATTTTACAAATAATAAAAAATAAAAATAAAATTATATAAAATTATATATATATATGTGGGGTGATATTAACTTTTGTTCTGTATTTAATTGTTCTTTAATATTTCTAATTTCATATTAAAATTTAAACAAACATTTTCAAATTTACAGACATTAATAAAAATTAATAAAAAACAAGGGCACATGAGAGTTACCTCTGGAGGTTAGGATGCAAATAACAAGGAAACGTATGCCAAAGGAAATGATGTGAAGACTTTAGCCGTATACAAATAATATTTGTATAATATTGAAGACGCTTCACATTCTTAGTAATTTGCCGAGGACAAATTGAGGAGGACAGAGGTAAACAGCAATGAGGTAATGATTATTGTAACTTGTGTTAAAGGGTTATCGTGGATGACAACAGCTTTTGAGTAAACTTTAGTTTCAATGAAATTGAGTTATTCGGATATTGCCACATTCCCCACTACTCCGGTTCTCATTATTAAGATAGAAATTTTATAAAAATGAAGATATTTATTGTAAATTATAACTCCGTAATGATTTACAATCGTTTTAATTATTTAAAGGAAGAAATTTAAACATACTTATTAGGTAGTTTTTGTTGTCATGTGTTTCCATGTTATAAAGAAGAAATTAATAGTGACAAGTGATTGTGCCATGTGTAAGAGTTTTTGTCTTCTTTGTCTTCACTTTCCAAATTATTGGTCTATTACATGTTTTAACTAATTGTGCTAAGAGAGTTAAAATTATTAGAAATATGTGTGGGTTAATATTAATACATTATTTAGATATAAATTAATTTATTTATCAAAGAAAAGTTTTTTTTGGATAAATCACATGAGTTTTTAGATCAAGTTGTTAAAGAATGGAATGTAAGATCAACAAACCACATGTTTATAATAGAGATGCAATAGTAAATTCAAATGGCTATGAGAATAAATGATAATAAAATAAATAGGAATTTTATATAATATATTAAAATAAACATTAAAATTAAAAGAAAAAGCTCCCATTATTATTAATATATTTATATCTAAATTATATATGTTAATAAATTTTAAATGAAATTGAAGAGTTTCTTTTTTCTTTTTTGTAAGTAAGCATGTATAAATTATATTATGTGAGCGAAATTTATAGTATTTACAACCTTGAGTTTCGTCTTTGCCTCAAAGCGAGGAAACGAGAGAGATAAGACAATAGTACTCTGCCCTTGGAGGGGGGAACCAGAGCTTACATTGCATCTCAAAAAGATGGAACTATATGAGTTGCATAGGAGGGCAAGGCCACGTGGTGGCTGGAGAGTGCAATAATCAAAGATGATAGTCTCATGATGAGGCAAAGAAAAAAGATCCTCAGTCTCTGAATTGGCACTCTTAGGCCAAGCTGCAATGCTGCTATCACACTAGAAATTGCCAAAGTAAAAACATATTCTGTAAGGCATTGACTAAATGGAGAGAAAAACTGACCTAGAGTTTCTCAAGATGTCGGGGGGTGACGTGAACTGTTTTGGAGCTAGATATAAGCCGATATGGAGCCGCCATGTGCCCGAGAGATTCCACAATTGTGCATGGAACTGATATCCTCTGGGATCTCCTCGAGAATGAAGCACCTGTAAGGGCAGGGCCTAGTTTGGGAAGAAGGGGGAGAATTGGTCACGGGTGAAGGAGAAATAGGTGGGATGGGAGGTGGGAGAGCTTTGTGAGTGGGAGGGGGAACAAACTTGCAGGAGGGGAGTGCGTAGGGGACACAATCAGGGAGGGGACATTAGGAGGGTAGTCAATGCCTTGGTCCCTATAGGCTCCACTTCAAGGAGGTAGACAAGTGGCAAAGGGGCATAAAGAGATAAAAAATTCAATGGGTGGCTTTGTCCTTAATGTCTTCCCAATCTTTCAGTTGTCAAGCTAGAAGGCTGCACAGGGCCCAGAGGAATGAGAACCCATGGTGCATTTCCTCTTCCTCCATTGTCACATCCTTCCTATGGATATGCTCTGGAATGCAATGGTCAAACAAGGTGGAAATGGAATTGTCATCCAAGTTAGTTGGGGGTCTCCCTCGACCTCGTCCATGTTGTGGGCAATAACCTTGCTCTCTATCACTACTCATGATTGGAATGTATGTGCAGGATGGCACACCAACAAGGGCGGGAGGAGTGGAGCTCAGTGGAAGTGCAAGAAACCAAAGAAGGAATGGTAGGGAGGTCAAGTCACAACAAGGTAAAAATCTTGGATAAGAAGCAAGGTGGTCCTCACAAACTCAGGCAATAGGGTGCATGGAATAATTAGGTTCAGCAGGTTTCATGTGAATTCAGATGCCCTCCATGTGCCAGAAACCATTAGTTGGTTAGGGTGATCACCCTCTGGTCACCTGGCTTCGGAGAAAATGAAATTGAAGAGTTAACTATGGTCGAAGATTTGAATGGAGTCGAAAAAGAGGTAAAGTTTTCTAACTTATTATTCTAAAAGTAAGACAATGTACAACACTTAGGTCTCCTTGTTTTAATTCTTGGTGGATGCATAAGATTTTAGGAAAACCAATCATTCATGTTTCCTTCAGAACCTAAATTTCAAACTCCACAGTCTCTCACACTCCAAGACTTGTTCTGCGTTGTAGCAAAATGTGGAAGGTGTACATAGAGATTGAGGGTCTTGATCTCGCCACATCACAAATTTTGATCCTGGTCCCACTTAACCTTGAAACCTAATGGGCCTTTTCTTATGGAGTCGATAATGTTATTGAGTGAATGATGAGGTCCTAGGTGGTCCCACCTCCCGAAGCCCAATTGTCAATGATTGGATGACGGTTCAATGGTTGGAATTGGGTCTTGAATGATCTAGAATAAAGGTTGGGTGCACCTATACTTTGTGATTCCTAGGAAAAATCACCAATTGCAATAGCTCCATGTTTCTTTATTACCTTTTTTGAGTGGTTTTGGCCTTTGCGACTTCACTCTCATTTGAATTCTCTATCTCTATGAGTACAAATCTAAAAAATAGAATTATGGGTATCAATTTGAAGCAGGCCATGTAACCTGTAGCCTTTGAATTTGTCACTTTCCCATAGGCCTTTCTGACATAGAGTGGTTTAAACACGATCCATTGAATATAAGTCATATTGTTAGGTTAAACAAGAAACTGCATATGTGATAGTAATTCCTACTATAGTAATAATATAACTTGTCAACATTACATATGATCAAAGAAAAAGTAAAAAGTAAAGACACATGGTATGATATTAATATTTAGAGCTTCAGATAATTACAAAAAAATGGTTTATTATTCACAAGCCTAAGTGAGGAGAGCCCTGAGTTTCCAATTTCTTCTCTTTTATATCCTATCTCAAAAGCAAAATATCCCCTTCAAACAAAACGGTTGTAACTAAAAGTTTTTCCTAATGCTATAAATGAGAAGACACCTCATACTTATCAAATATTTACATTTGTCCTCTAGGACACATCAACATAACTAACATATTCATGGGGTGTAAAGATATTTTACAAAAACACTTGAATAAAATAAAGGAAAATAGTTTTGTCAAGGTGCTCCTGCATCAGACTCCCCCATAAAAAAATATTTATTGACTCATGTCCATGCAGTCTGAAACAATATTGCATGTTTTAGGATCTTTACATCAGTGATCTAAACTACATGCTCATCTGGAAGACCCTTCCATTTGACCAGATATTTGTAGTTCCCTCTTTCTAATCTTGTTAGAAACCCTTGGTCAAGAATCATTTCCAGCGGTGGCTTTTGAGTTGTATGTGACTGAGCTTCCCATTGAGTCTTGTCTTGCTCATTTTGCTTCTCATCTTTAGGTTCCTTATAGGGGTATAGGTCTACAACATTAAATATTAGAGACATCCCTATATTCAAGTGTAGTTTAATATCATAAGAATTTGATGAGAAATTTCTCAATACCTAGCAACCTAACTAATCGTCTTTTTTTTTTTTTCTTATTGTACTCATTTCTTGGGAGTATTTACTTCCTCAAGTGTGCTAAAACTAGGTCCCCCGCTTCAAAACTAACTTCTTTCCTCTTGAGGTCAACTTTATGCTGGTATTTATGGCTTCTTTCATGTAGCTATCTATTGACCTATTCATGTATCATTTGCATGGCTGTAGAAAATTCTTTTGTATCACCACTTGTAATTTCTTCTTTCCCCAATTTTTTGAGTTCAAAAATACCTCTTATATGTATGCCATAAACAATTTGAAATGGACTTTTTCTTGTACACCTATTAGGAGAATAATTATAAGAAAAATTAGGTTATGGGAGAACTTGATCCCATTGTTTATTGTGCTCATTGAAAAAAAACAATAGTACATTTCCCATACTTCTATTAACCACTTCAGTTTTCCCATCCGTTTTGGGATGATAGGTGGAGTTGTATGCGAGGCTTATTCCATGATTCTTCCATAAAATCCTCCAAAAGGGTCCAAAAAACTGTGTCTTGTTTTGAGACTATGCTCCTAGGTAGTCCATATAGTCTCACGACTTCTCTAAAAAAACAAATTGGAAATGTGAGCAACATCATTTGTTTTTGGAAGGGTGCCAAGTTGGAAAATCTATCCACTCCTACAAAAAATGAGTCATTTCTCGCTTGAGTTTTTGGGAAACCCAGAAGAAAGTCCACACTAATGGCTTCCCACAGCCTCTTTGGTATGTGTACTGGCTGATATAACTCAACATTCTATTGTTTTCCTTTATCATATTGATAGATTCTTCATTTTTCAAAAAAAAAATTGACATCAGTCCTCATACCTTGCGAGTAATAAAAAGAACTCAACTAGGCATATGTCTTGTCATAGCCAAAATGAATATCTAGTCCTCCATTTTACTTTTCTTTCATCAAATTGTCTCTCATAGATATCTTTGGAATACATAACTTGCAACCCTTGAACAACATTCCTTCCTGAAAAGACATTAAATTTTAATTTTAAAGTCTGGAATAAAGCTAGTAATAATAATAATAATAATAATAATAATAATAATAATAAAAATAAAGGTGGTATGAAAGCGATTTTTGGAGAACATTGTGAGATGAAGAGGTGAAGTGTCCATGGACGTTTTACTGCTTCATCACATAATTTTGTCCATAAATCCCTTTTACACAATGTGTAGCAACAATGGAAATATACAGTAGAAAAAATAAAAGTTTCAAATTAAATAATTTTTAGTTTATAAAATTATAAAAATATAAGAGAGGCTTTCAAATTTAAAATCAAATATATATCAATAAATCAAATATGTAAAAAAAATGAATAATAAATTTTAATTAATAATAAATTGAGACAAGACCCTGATGGTGGTGGAGGAGCATGGCGTTAATAGTGTTGGAGGGTTGGGTTTGACCCTCCCACATGATAGTTGGATGGCACTTGTAATCCTAGAGACTAGTGTTGATGGGATCCCAAAAGGTTCGAGATGGGTGACATTTGGTAAACAACTTGGCAAGTTGGCTCTGTTAGTTGTGGTTCTAGGTTATGGGCAATTGCAAAGGTGGTGAGAACAATGTTGAGTATGCACAGGATGTCATCCTATGCATTCTCTTTATCTTAGTGATCCCTGCATCTAATATTTCAATCAATTCATGGGGCCTACATTGAATCTCCATTGGGAAACCAACTCACAGGGTGTGGGATCCTAGAGTGAGGGTTTGTTGGAATTTTTCTTGCAGCTAGTTAGTTCTGTTGTGGGAGGATGCTTTCTTGCGTTGACATGTTGTTTAAGGATGAAAGGGAGATTTGGGCTCTTCTAGTGCCTCTTTGGTAAATTATTTTTCCCTTGTCCTTGGATCATAGAGAATTGTTCCAGTAAGAATCATAGGTATGGGGTGGTTTTGTTTCAATTATGTCTACTGTCCATCAAAATTTGCGGAAATATTAAGGGGTTTTCTAGTTGACCGTGGTAATTAGTATGTGTCTTTGAACCCTGGACAATTTGGAGAGGGGGGCTAGGGTTTTGATTTCTAGGTTGTTTCTTTCTATTTTAGGGGTCTCTACCCTTTGGTCTCTTAGGGAAATCTAGATAAAATGTGATAGTATTTTTTTTAGGAGTGAGGTGTCTACGGCCTTGGTGGATGAATCAGTGGTGCCAAGAGGTATTCTTGCTATTGTACTTTGAAACTAGGAAATAGTGTTGGTCTCTCGTGCTTGGGTAATAAGTTGACCTAATTCTTCGTTAGCTATGGTATTTGAATCCATGCTTTCGAAATTTGGGTAGGCTCGGTGGGGTCTTGGGCCCTGTGGCCAGCTTGTAAGCTATGGAGGCCGAGCGAGGGACACTGAAGGTAATGGGGGTCTAGACGCGACATTTGAAGGTGAATTATTTGACGTCTGGGTATGCTCTCCTAGTCGATTGGATCTTCCTCCATCTATGAACTCTTTGGACCTATAGATAAATAATGTCATGACACTTTTGGAAGATCTAAGGTGTTAGTAGCATGAGGACCAAAATGAAGTGATAATGTTTATGAATGGTTTGTAGTAGAATTAGTGGGACATCCTCGACCACTTGGCTTATTTTAAAAGGAGTCAAAGGAACACAAATGATCGTCTTGATCAGGTTGAGGGTCAGATTACTCATCTGGAGTTTCATGTTCATGGGGATCCTAGACATCCAGATGCACTTAGCGTGAGGCATGCACCAACACTTCCTCATAATCCTTGATGGTGGTGGGTTGTAATTTCATTCTCTACATTTCCTGGGCTCTAATGTCATTTTATTTGTAGTTACTATGTAAATTTTGGCAAATTGTTCTGAGTTTTTGTATTGCTTTCTTGGCCAAAAAATCTAGTAGAAGTGAGGTAGCGAGAGCAATGATATTCCTGAATATCTCATGTAATGCTCTAATGAATTAATAGAAGTTGCTTGACCGACAAAAAAAAATTGATGACAAGGATTTAAATTTAAATTCATAATATAAATATAATTTGTTTTGTGAATAGATATTAATATTTATAAGATAATAAATTGTGTGAATAAATCATAGTAATAACTAATAGAATTGAATATTCATTAAGTAACTAGACCCATCTTAGCTCTGTATCACGTTCACACTAAGAAAAGAGGTTTGTAGCTTAAGATATTTTATCCCTACTACAACTTTATAGATGAGGAGTTAAAGATGGATCTAGGCTTGTTTAATTATTAATTATTAATTTTATTCTTTTATTTTATTTTATTTTCTTAATTTTATTTCATTTTATTTTTATTTTTAATTAATTTGACCTTGTTAAAATACTTCCATAATATAATAGTGTAGGACATTACAACATCTCTTCCATATTAGGCTGCAGAGCGACACACTTATTTTTCATAATAATTTATAGTAATTTTTTTCTCATGTTATAACTTATTTTTCTTTTTGTAAAACAAAGGTAAAATATTTTTTGAGATTTAAAGCCATTAAATAACAAAAATTGAAATCATTATAACGATTATTGGATATGAGCTAATTATATTATTGGTAAGAATTAAATTTTGTTCAAAAGAAATATAATCAACCATTCTAACCACTCAAAATAAATCTAAATGTTTTCACTGTTTAATACTATGAATTCATAGAATGCCATAGCTCTTCACAGTGATGACAAAAATGTTATAATTGAACATTAATTTGTATACTTTTATTTCAATGAAATAACACATATGTAATTTTCTAATGTGAATTTAAAAAAAGAAAATCTAATTCACAATAGTTTATATTAACTATTTAAAATTTTGTATTAGTTTTTTGTAACATCCCCTGGTAAAAACTTGTAAAAAAATCTTTTGTTTTTATTTTTACCGTTGCTAAGGAAAAGCTACTTGGTTAGAGATGTTTATTAAAGAAAATCTTTAACTATATGTGTATGTTAAGTGATGATGTATATAACCAAGTCATAAAAGCCACAATGAAAGCTATGCATAGAGGGCTCACTAGTGGAGGAGGTTGGAATATTTACATGGAAGGTGCTTACCAGTGCAAACTCTTCCTAGGGGAAGGGATCTTTTAAAAAAAAGAAAAGAAAGAGGAAGCCAAGAGGGTTGAGGAACCTGAGGTTGTTAAAGAGAAGGATTGTAAATGAAATACAAATTTGCAATGAATTTCATAGTTTGGAAAGCCAGTGGAATTCAAGTGCAACTTAGGGACATGAATTGAGAGTGCTAGACTATGACTAGTTAGGAATAGATAGTCTTAGGAATTGTAAAAAAAGCTATTCCAAATCATAAGGTGTGAAGCTGGCTCTAGGGGAGACGTAGTTGTGGGTGGTCTCACAGGGTGGGTAGAGCACTTCTTTCTTGTGGTTTTGTGGCTAAGTCAATACACACTAAATAAATAACAGATAACTACAATTCCTTTTGGTTGTAAAAAATCCTAAGTTAGTTAGGACTCTAGTTAAAGTAAAATGTGTTGTTGTATATAAGTGAATTCTTTGCATTAATGATATATTTTTATATAAGTTTGAGGTAGAAATTGTATCTTGTTACTTTTCTTTCAGATTTGAGTTAGACCCTATATTAAGTCGAGGAAAAAGGACAACCTGGGTTCAGTCCCTCTGTCCAGAAAAGGATAGCAAAATTTAATTAAATTTGGAGATGGCCGAAAATAAAATATAAAAAAAACAATACTACTATAATTTCATGAACTCCATCGACTATCCAGTATCATACTGAAAACAATGAGGTACAACTTATTAATATGATTTGACGGTTCAGTCTTATTTAAAGAAGTACGAGATAGGAACTATCTTTGTTTAACCTTGGAAGACCTGGGTCTGTTGGAATCCAGAGGCACAACAAATAAAATAAACACACAGCAGATTATCAAGAACATAAACACAAGAGTTTAACGTGGTTCACCCAACCAATCTGGGCTACGTCCACCAAACATAGGCATCAGGAGTTTATTAATCAAATTGGATATTACATCAAGAAATCCTCACAAAACTCTCACACACTCTTAGCAAACCATCCGAATGGTTGCCTGTTATATAGCCTAGAGAATCTAACAGCCTCATTAATTCCCTCACATCAAATATAGGAGGCATTAACTCCCTCCCAACAAACTGGGTTAATATAGGACCTGAATTCTATTGTTGTCATCAGCTGAGATTTTTCCTATTTTGCTCCAAACAGAAAATCTCAACAATCTCCACCTTGACAACAATTCCCCTGATGCCCTGTTATTATTATTTTATCTTTTCTGCAAGCCAAGAGAAGCCAAACACCAGCGTAGCTTCTCCAAAAAAACTGGTTTCATGAACATGTCTGCACAGTTCTCCTTTGTATGCACCTTTTCAAGAGAGACTCCCCTTTCAGTGATAACCTGTCTTACAAAATGGTACTTAATTGGAATATGCTTTGATTTACTATGATAGGCCGGATTCTTAGCCAAATGTATTGCACTTTGACTATCACAAAGTAACCTGATGTTGTCCTGTAACCTACCAAACTCACCAAGCAAACCTTTCAACCAAACCGCCTCTTTGCAAGCATGCGAAGCAGCAATGTATTCTGCTTCAGTAGTGGATAAAGCAACAATGTTCTGTAGCTTTGACATCCAGCTTATAGCTCCACCTGCAAGAGTAAAGACGTACCCTAAAGTTGATCTTCTCTTATCCAAATCACCTGCAAAATCGGAATCAACATATCCGCAAACAAATTCACTACTCTTATTGTAAGAAATACAATAACTACTTGTGTCTCTCAAGTACCGAAGCACCCATTTTACTGCTGACCAGTGTTCTTTACCCGGATTTGCCATGTACCTGCTGACAACCCCAACTACATGTGAAATATCTGGTCGAGTACAAACCATCGCATACATTAAACACCCTACTACATTGGCATATGGAATTCGAGACATATAATCCTTTTCTTCATCTGTATTAGGACATAAACTCGAAGAAAGCTTAAAATGGGAAGCTAAAGGGACTGACACAGGCTTCACATTATTCATACCAAACCTCAAAAGTATTTTCTCAACATACTTCTGTTGTGATAGCCACAGCTTACATTGCTCCCGTCTCTGAAAATCTCCATGCCCAAAATCTGTCTTGCGGCTCCTAGATCTTTCATATCAAACGTCCTTGCCATCTGAGTCTTCAACCTGTTGATTTCTTCAATGCTTTTGCTTGCTAAAAGCATATCATCAACATACAACACTAAGATAATGAACATGCCATTATTTAACTGCTTAAAGTAAACACAATGATCATATTCACTTCTTACATATTTCTGACTCAACATGAAAGAATCAAACTTCTTATACCACTGCCGAGGCGACTGCTTCAGGCCATATAATGACTTCTTGAGCCTGCAGACAAATTTCTCATTGCGATGCTGAACAAACCCTTCCGGTTGTTCCATATATATTTCCTCATCTAAGTCTCCATGTAGAAATGCAGTCTTAACATCTAACTGCTGCAACTCTAAATCAAGCAAAGCCACTAATGCTAACACAAGTCTAATTGAAACAATTTTAACCACTGGTGAAAAAATCTCATGAAAGTCAATACCGGCTTTTTGAGAAAACCCTTTTGCAACCAGCCGAGCTTTGTACCTGTCTTCCGTATCATTCACACCCCGTTTCAGCTTGAAAACCCATTTACACCCCACAGTTTTCCTGCCTTTCGGAAGCTCAACCAGATCCCATGTACCATTCTTACTTAAGGCCATCATTTCGTCCTTCATGGCTGCTTTCCACTTGTCACTATTTGAACCTTCTACAGCTTCCTGATAACACAAAGGTTCATCATCATTAGCAATCAAAGAAACTGAAGTAACATGATCATCATACCTTCTCGGAGGGCGTTTGATCCTTGTAGACCTCCTTAAGAAAGTTTCTGGTGCTTCCACAATTGGTTGTCTATCAACTGTAGGAATTTCTTCATGATCGCCATCTGAGACCTGTTCATGTCCTCCATCTGAACCCTGTTCATAATCTGATTCTGAAACCTGTTCATGACTAGAATCTGAACTATGGTCATTATGACTATCATTAGAAATGCTGTCAAACTGAATATGTTGGAAATCAGATACATCATCCTGTTTCAATCTTCTATCTACATCTAACTGTACAAGAGAGAATTCATTAAACTTTACATCTCTGTTGATGATGATTTTGCGGGTAGTAGGATCCCACAATCTATATCCCTTTGTTCCATCACCATACCCAACAAAAACATACCTTTTCAATTTCGGATCTAATTTAGTTCGCTGATGTTTAGGCACTAGAGCATATGCATCACAACCAAACACTCTGAGTTTAGAATAGTCACAAGGGTGTCCTTTCCATACCTCTTGCGGAACCTTGCAGCCTATCGCCGTTGATGGAGATCGGTTTATCACATAACAAGCTGTTGCCACCGCTTCTGTCCACAACTCCTTTGGCAACCCGGCGTTACTGAGCATACACCTTGCTCTCTCTAGAAGAGTCCTGTTCATGTGTTCAACAACTCCATTCTGCTGAGGAGTATAAACCGTGGTCTTATGTCTCTCGATCCCTGCATCCTTGCAATAGCTGTCAAACTCCTTGGAGGAAAACTCACCACCATTGTCAGTTCTTAAACATTTTATAGTTCTACCAGTGTTGTTTTCTACCAATGCTCTAAACTGCTTGAAAACTGTAAAAACATCAGACTTCTTTTTCAACATGTAGACCCATACTTTCCGAGAGAATTCATCAATAAACGACACAAAATACGACGAGCCACCATACGACGCTGTAGGGGCTGGACCCCAAACATATGAATGAATATAATCAAGTATCCCTTTACTAGTATGTTTGCCTGTTTTAAACTTTTGTTTACTTTGTTTACCAAACAGACAATGTTTACAGAAATCCAATTTTCCAGATCTTAGATTAGGAAGTAACTTTCGATCAGCCAAAATTTTCAATCCTCTTTCACTCATATGCCCCAATCTTTGATGCCATAAGTGAATGGAGCTACTGTCATGTTCAGATACAGACACATGATCTGACCCATTTCTACCTTCTAACTAAAATAGATTTCCTACTTTCTTAGCTTTCATAACTAGTAAGATGCCTTTGTAAATTTTCATTACTCCACCTTGAATTACAGTTTTATATCCATTTGAATCAAGTGCTCCTAATGAAATCAAATTTTTCCTTAAATCTGGTACATGCCTCACATCAGTTAACATTTTTGTTGTCCCATCAAACATTTGCAGTTGTATGCTCCCAATTCCCACAATATTACATGTTACATCATTACCCATGTACACAACACCATCATCAATTGATTTATATGTTTTAAACCAATCTTTATGAATACACATGTGGTTAGATGCCCTGGAATCTAACAACCAATGTTGATCATGTTTTGAAATATTAACTGACAATACCTCATCACTCATACCTGAACCAGATACTGAACCTGTATCTGTGGTGTTGGCTTCCTTCTTTTCTGTCGAAGAGCCTTCTTTAGCAGCCTGCTTTCGCTTCCAGCAATCCTTTTTCAGATGTCCAGCCTTGCCACAATGCCAGCACTTCACCTTTGGCTTCTTTCCTTTGGATTTTGAACGAGAGTCGCTATGCTTTCCCCCGATGTGTCTCTCTCGTGAGCGACCTCTGGCCATCATTACCTCTGATGTAGAGGTGTCTGCATTCAACCTCTTCCTCGTTTCCTCAGCCAACAAGGCTCCAACAACATCGTCAAACTCAAGGATATCTGATGTACTAAAGCTTATGGAAGTAACAAAGTGACCCCAGGATTCAGGCAAAGAACATAATAGAGTTATTGCCTTATCCTCTGAATCAAATTTCACATCTAGACTGTCTAATTGCACCAATAAGGTATTAAAAACATTCAGGTGATCAACAATTGAGGTACCTTCTTTCATCCGCAAACCGTAAAGCTGCCGTTTCAGGAGAATCCGATTTGTCAAAGATTTCGTCATATAGAGCTTCTCAAGCTTCGTCCATAGGCGTGCGACGGTTTTCTCTGACACAATGTTGAACAGAACATCGTCCGCCAGACATAACCGAATTGCGCTCAGAGCTCTATCGTCCATCTCATCCCAATCATCCTCCGTCATGGAAGGAGGTCTTTTGTTTTTCCCCAACAGTGCTTTCACCACACCTTGTTGAACCAGCAGATCGTGCATCTTTACCTTCCAGATCTCAAAATTATTCTTGCCATTAAATTTCTCAATTTCAAACCGGGCACTTTGAGTTTTCGCCATTTGTATCAACAAAAAACACAATAATCTCCAATATCCAACCAGCAATAAAAGAAAAAATTGCCTATGCCTTTCTGCCTTTGCCTTTAAAAAAAAAAACTGCCCTTTGCACTTATATTACTTTTCTTTAAAAAAAACCTTTCCTTTTACTTGTGCAAATTCCGCCCCACAAAAAAAAAACATACACTTGCCTTTTATTCTAATTTGCTTTCATTTAACTGTTTGATCAACCAGCAAATATTTATAGTGCCGTCGTTATGAATCCAAACAGAAGGATCCAGATCATTTGCGTAGGCAACAAGTAAAAAAGTGCATCAATAAACCTGTGGTCTCTAGATTCTGCGTTGACAAAGGCCAGTCAAAGAGTTAAACACTGGCATTCTGCCACATTCCTCTTCCTAACGAAGGAATCGAGGATTCGTTTCTCTGATACCAGTTATATGCAAATTTTAAATATCACTGCGCCGTTTTATATTACATGGTCATGCTGTTGTTAGTGCATATACCCACGCAGTTTGCCAAAAACAAAAACACGCCGTTTATCACATAAATCCGTGCTGTGTTTTAAAGATATATACACGCACTTGTTAAAGCTTTAACATATAACTATGCCAACTTTTAAAACATATATATCCACGCTGTTATGTTATTGGTGTATATCTGCCGTGTGATAATATATATCATACCAATTGTTGGTAAAATAGAAAAAAGCCACGCCGTTTTTTCAATGGATATGAATGACATTCGGTCATTTAAAAAACACGCGCAGGGACAATAGCTAGAGGTCGCACCAGCAATGTAACCAACAGGCTCCACGCAATTAAAAACATACCAGGTAATAGCGCGCACAGCAACCTCTGCACCAGGTATCAGCGCAGCACCGCACAGCAACCCTCAGCACAGTCCGCCAGCGCTAACAGCGAACAACGCATTCACTTCTCCAATAAAAAAAACGCACAGCAAACGCACCGCGGGTATACACAGCAGTCACGCACGCAGCGCCTCCAGTCAGCTCCTCCAGGCAGCACCTCCAACATGCTCTGATACCAATTGTTGGAATCCAGAGGCACAGCAAATAAAATAAACACACAGCAGATTATCAAGCACATAAACACAAGAGTTTAACGTGGTTCACCCAACCAATCTGGGCTACGTCCACCAAACATAGGCATCAAGAGTTTATTAATCAAATTGGAGATTACATCAAGAAATCCTCACAAAACTCTCACACACTCTTAGCAAACCATCCGAATGGTTGCCTGTTATATAGCCTAGAGAATCTAACAGCCTCATTAATTCCCTCACATCAAATATAGGAGGCATTAACTCCCTCCCAACAAACTGGAGTTAATCTAGGACCTGAATTCTATTGTTGTCATCAGCTGAGATTTTTCCTATTTTGCTCCAAACAGAAAATCTCAACAGGGTCTAGTCTAGGGCCAAGCCGAGTTCTCAGCAGCCCTAGTCAGTCCCTCGGTCTCTACAAGTTAGAGAAAATTATTATTTAGTAAAATTCTATAGGGACTTGAAGAAAATATATCATTATCTCTTGGTAAGGGAGTCTAAACTTATAAAGAACGATAGAGACTTTCCGAAGAACATTTTATATCGAAAATACTTTAGAAATATTTCAAGCTAGATATTTAAGTAATGCACATGTATCTGACAAAATTGAACAAATAAATTGAGACCCTGAAATTTACTGGAGCAAAAAAATATGGAAACGATAATATATAACAGAGGGTATATGACCATTTTCATCTAAATATCATAACACTGCTATGGATACCAAAAAAGTAACACCATTTCCATGTAATACCAGTATGACATGTCAATATACACAAAGTTACATCGATGAACCGACTAATAGATATTAATATAGAAAAACCCAGAGACGAATATGGTTGTAAATAATAGTATCTATGTCAGGAATACTACATGAGTTATAGTATAAATTCATTTTTTTACAGGGAAACCCTCTGTTGAATTAACTGTAGTGAGAAACAGAAGTTGAGTTATTTTTCTGTATTTTTAAAACAAAAGTAACTTTGGATAAACCCCATCGAGAATGCAGAGAACGAAGCTGTGCACTTGTAAGAAAGGAACCATCCGTAAGATGAATAAATTGACCAAGAATATCTATGCTCTTTCTTAACAATAAGAACCAGAATTCTCTAGATTACCTGTGAAAAAGTAGACTTAGTGTTAATTTACTGAGTATACGTAAGTATATGAGGACGGAACAAAAAAGTCAAATTTTTGAGCGTCAAGGGAACCAAGAAATTACCTGTTAGAGAAACCCTTGACTCTTCCTCCCACACAAACATCCTGTAATCAAATATTTAGAAAAGGAACTTTAATGAAATATGGAACAGGCCTATCAGGGGAGGCCAGATTATTACCTGTTATAAAACTGACCAAGTAAAATAAATCTCTAGCAAAAACTATATCGAGGTTGGGGCAACAACCTCAATCAAAAACTCCTTGGAAACCCGACTGTGGGTAATCACTCCTGGAAGATTAACAAAGATGCAGGGAGCTTCCAACTGATCTATTTTCAACATTTCAGACCAGCAAGCAAGGAAAATATTGAGAGTTCTATACGAGAGATAACATTTACCCTAGAATGGTTATAACAATCGTTAGGAAAATCTCAGTCACTAAGGTTGTAGAACCCCTCCCATGCGCAGTGAAGCTCAGCAGAAGGATACTCTCTCGTCCAATGTCAAAAGGGAGAATGGTTACCCTAACCACCTCATCTTCTCAACCATCGATTGAAACTCCATATACTGATAGTCGTAGATCCCATACACTGAAAAGTTTATATCAATGTTAATTCACGAAAGACATGAAAATATAATTTAGTTAAGTGTTTGTTCATTGATATTTTATTGTTGCAACTCAAAACTCACCCCCTTGCGCCTACCTAGTTAAGATACAAATGAACTTCGATATACTTTTTTGACATGGAAATCACACACGCACATTGATATTAGACAAAAAGAGGAAACAACCTTAATATATTTATGTAATGGAGGGAAATTAGTAGTTACATAGTTCTGCACATACTTCATAAAAAAACCACTATCTTGTTCTCTCCCTCCCTCTAACATGATCTCTCAATTACATATGAAAAATATCTTCATAGAGTTCTCTTACAATCTAACAAACTCAATATATTCCTAAATTGTACAATGAATCTCTGAATTATGGCACTCATTTAACTTCTTAACAAATTAAATTATTTCTAGACTCTATCTGGGAAAACATTAGAAATTAAATGGCTTAGGGAACCCAACTTCCATTGGTTAAAAAATTAGGGAAACTACTCCTATAGTAAATGGAATTTGATCCAAATAGGTGAACAATGATCTTAGCTTGTAGATGATTATGCATCATCTTTTTTTCACAGTATTGGTATATCCATTGAAATTTTAGAGATAGTTACCTAATGTATATATTTCTAAACTTTCTTCAACATTTAGAAATTCAGATAAGTTTTAAATACAACATTATTAGCCCTCCTAGTTAGTATATGAAAATTTGTTTGACAATGATATCAATTTATTCTTGGGTCTTTATCAACTCAACCTTAATGAACTTTGAATATGATCAGTTATTGTAAGAATTGAAATCATCGCCTATTCTCTATGCATGAGATAAAGATTTATGCTAATACATTTATTTTGTATTTGAAGTTTCAAAAGTTGTTATTCAAGTTTTCAGGAAGAATAATATTCTAACTTTTAGGAGAAAGTTAGAGCTTTATAGGAATTATAACAAGCCCTTATACTATCCTTATTTTTTTAATAAGATACAAAGTCCATGCATAATAATGGTGTTTAATTAGAGTGTTTATTTTTTAAAATTAAGATATACCTTATTCATTATATTTATGTTTAACTTGTTAAATTTAATTTTGCTCTTTTTATTATTTATAATATATTTTAATATATAATATCGTACTTTCAAATTGACATTTCTTATAAAATTGGGAAAATACTTAAATTGACATTTCATGCTATTATAACTCATATCTATGTTTCCAATATTCTTGTATAATATAAACTTGTTCAACATATCTTTACATCATAGGTTCTCATTTAAGAACTTTTGCAATACATTTGTCGACGCGTTTCGAACCAATGAGTGTGGTTTATCGTCAATACAATTTGAAGAACCAGATCATGGTTGCATGTTTAATAGAGAGAGCAAATCATCCAACGACTATATTTGACTAGGAAGCAACTATATTGGATTGAGCAACTAAACTGGATCAACGACTATATTTGACTAGGAAACGACTATATTTGACCGGCCAACTAGACTAGACCAAGGGATAGGGACAGGGAAAAAAAGTATAATTAGTTAATTAATTTGTAAGTTAGTTTTGTTATATTTATTACCATATTTTAATAAAGGTAATGTTTGTATTTACTTATCAAGAGTATGAATCAATTAGTTATTAATAGGCCTTTTTTAATAAAATTATATAAATAAATAGTTAGTTAATTAATTTGTAAGTTAGTTTTTTTATTTTTATTACCAAAAAAAGTTATTGTTTGTATTAACTACCAAGATCAATAACCTATTAATAGATCTATTTATTATTATTAAAACTATCTAAATAAATAAGAACCTAAATCATTATTATTATATGAAATAATAATAAGAAAAAGAACTTTTATAAAAGTTTATTAAATGGATAACTTATTAAGTTAGTTAAATAAATGACCTCATACTAAATAAAAGGAATCTAACAAAATTAATCTCTTAATTAAAACAAATTGGAAATTAAATCATGAACCCACTCTAGTTGAGGTTCTTCACCCCAAACTTTAGTCCACCGTGCCAGATGTTCGTGCGGGTCACCCTTCCCAATGTACTTCTCAGTCATCCATGTGTTAGCATATCAAAACCTTAGCTTCATCATCCATTTGTATTCCTTCTAGTCAATGAAACTCTCCTTGTGTGTACCCTACCATTAGGCGGGTGTAGTGTGTAGCAGCAATTCTAGTATCTAGAATCGATGTTCCTCGGGCACTTCTTTTTTAAATTCATACAAAAAGAGATTAACATCATTCATATCATCATAGTATCGAAGCTTTCTTATCTATGTGGACACGCATTGTAGTGATTTGGTCATCATATTGTAGCGCAGTGTAGATACTTCATGCAATCGATTATGCCAATGCTCGAGTTGTTCATCCAAGTCTGAGGTGCAGGAACTATACCTATCCCACGTAATTCGTCCATCGGCCGTAGGATTAATCTATTCTCCATCTCGCGCTCTGATCTTTTATATCTGGTCTAGATCATCATCATCCTCCACAAAGTCGCAAACAAGCTCAGTATAGTGCGCTCCTTCCACAGGGTCTAGTGGCACAATAAACCTGATTGCCTTCCTCTCAAACATCATTTATCACATTTTGAGGTTAATCACCGCATCCATTTCAAAGGCCCAATCAATTCCTAGTAGCGTCAGATATGGATTGTTGTCATCTACTATTTCTATTACTTCAAAATCCTCCAAAGAAATTTCTCCTTCAATATCGACTTTTACCCCATACAAGCGCCCCATAGGAATAATATTATGTTGATTGGCCATGTGTAGCTGTATAGGAGACCATTGCAGTGCATGTCTCCCCATCCTTTCCTGTTAGGCCCCTATAATACTAGTGTAACCCCTTATTGTTATTAGTACAACCCACTTATTATATTATTGTACCCATGTAGTGCCCATATTGTTACTATTGTGCCACATAGAAGCCCACTATTGTTATTATTGTGCCCTTACATTATTATTGTTATGTCGGCTCTGATTATGTTATGACGCCTTAGACTCCTATATATAGAAAGGAGGTCTTTTCATTTGTATCATCCAAGAATTGTTCATTTATGTAATGTAAAGGAGTTTGCCCCCTCGAAGAGGCTGAATTCTAAGGCGTTGATCTTTCTTTTCTATCTTTTCTTGAGCTGGTTTCATAACATTTGGTATCAGAGCTTTGGATTCTAGGGTTTCGCTGCTCCAAACAGGTCATCGTGGCATTTTCGCTATAACTATTTTTCTGTGATGTTTCAGAAGTCGCAAAAAAAACCCATTTGAGAAGAAATCACGCTGAACTTTGGGTCCGAATTTCAGAGCTTTTTGCGCGATATTTGCGGAGATATGATCTGAGGAAGTTGGTCTTTTTGCAGACTCCGGAATTACATTCAAAATAGGTGACCTGGGAAAAATCGTCATAACTTTTTCTATGGGGATCGGATTGAAATTTTGTAAGAAGGTACAGAAAGAGGACGGACTGTAGTTTTCTGTATGCATGTTTCCGATCCATAGGTTGAAACAGTTATTCGTGGCACATCATACAATTTCGCTCTACTGAACTAGTCTATAAGCAAGTTACTGTGGGAGATTGTGCATAACTCTTTTTTGGAGAATCCAATTTGGATCAGACTAGTGGCATTGGAAAGAGGGCATAGAGGGCTACTACAGGTAGCAATTTCAGAACTTAAATATCCACAAGTGTAGAGTTACGATCGTTTCAAGATCGAGGTCCTAAAATCAAGAAAAAGCAAGATGAGAAAGTTTGATGGCAAGGATCCGGTAAATTGGATACTTCAGATGGAGCAATATTTTGATCTACATGGTGTACCACTGTTACAAAAGGTATGTATTGCATCTTCATATTTAGAACGGGATCATTTTTTATGGTATAAAGGGCTTTGTTCTCGTAAACAACTTGTTACGTGGTCAATTCTCACGGAGGAAATGATAGCACATTATGAGGATACAAATAGAAACACCTTCTTTAGAGCAACACCACAACAATTGGAAAGAGTAAAAGGGCTTTGCGACATATTCGAAAGTAAAATTATGGCAACAAGGAAGTCTAGCCCTCACAACTTTAAATATGGACGTGTTGTTTCTCCTAGCCTTCCACAACCTACAAGGGTTACACCACAACAATTGGAAGAAAAAAGAGAAAAAGGGCTTTGTTACAATTGTGATAGCAAATGCACTAAAGGTCATAAATGTGTTGAGAAGAAATTATTTTACATAGAGTCTGAAGAGGAGGAAGAAAAGGATCAAGAAACATCAAAAGAAGAGGATATATGCCAGGACCCGACCCCAGAGAAAGAAGAAATGAATCAGAACATATCTTGTAAACTATTGGCAAGAATGACCACTCCTCAAACTCTCCAGATAGAAGGACATATCAAGAAGAAAAAGGTGCAAGAAGTGAAAGATCACATCAAGAAAGAAGAAATGAATCCAACCATATCTTGTAATTCACTGGTCGGAATTACCACTCCTCAAACTATCAATATAGAAGGACATATCAAGAAGAAAAATGTTCAAGAAGTGAAAGATCACATCGAGCGTCAAGAAATGAATCCGACCATACCTTGTAAAGGATTGGAAGAAATTACCACTCCTCAAACTCTAAAGATAGAAGGACATATCAAGAATAAAAAGGTTCAAGCAGTGAAAGATCACATCGAGCATCAACAACAAGTTCTCCAACTTTTAAAGGATAACGCCACTTCGGTGCAAAATCAAATGAAACAACAGGTAGATCAACATCATAGTGAAAAATGTTTTGATGTAGGTGATTGGGTATTGTTACTGCTACATCTAAAGCAAGCTATTTATGAGAAGGAAATGTTGGCAATGCTACATGCACTTAAAAAATGGCGACCTTTCCGAATGGGAAAACTCTTCAAGGATGAGGATGTGGAAGCATTGTTTTGTGCTATTTCTATTATCCAACCAGATTGGATAAATGAAGCAAGGGATGAATGGAAGAAGGGAAAAGAAGTATGGCCACTTATTCTAAGGTTGCAAAAGATCCCAATTCAAACAATATTGCCAGATATTGAAAAGGAAGGAAAAATCATATTGGAACCTGGAGCAGTCACAGAAACAAGAACTCGACAGCTAAGAAATCGATCAATTTCAGAGTATCTCATTAAGTGGAAGAACTTACCCACTGAAGATTCCACATGGGAGGACAAGAATTTTATACAGAAGCACCAAGAACTACTCAAGCGTTGAGGACAACGCTTTTTGAAGGAGAGGGGCATGTTAGGCCCCTATACTACTAGTGTAACCCCTTATTGTTATTAGTACAACCCACTTATTATATTGATGTACCCATGTAGTGCCCATATTGTTACTATTGTGCCACATAGAAGCCCACTATTGTTATTATTGTGCCCTTACATTATTATTGTTATGTCGGCTCTGATTATGTTATGACCCCTTAGACTCATATATATAGAAAGGAGGTCTTTTCATTTGTATCATCCAAGAATTGTTCATTTATGTAATGTAAAGGAGGTTGCCCCCTCGAAGAGGCTGAATTCTAAGGCGTTGATCTTTCTTTTCTATCTTTTCTTGAGCTGGTTTCATAACATTTCCCATGTTTTTTTAGGCAACACATCTGCATTTGACCCCATATCCAAGATTACTTGGTCCATTTCATACTCTCCTATCTACATGGTCAGCCTCATCTCGCGGCATGTCCGCTTCTTATGCTTACATGGCTTCCTTACATTGTCTTGTTCTGAGGGAAGCTTAATCTTACCTGCACAGTTTTCTATTAGCTCTTGGAGTCCTTATACTACCTTCTTATCACACAACAACTTCATATAGCTAACAACGAAGGATCCATATCTTGCACTTCACTGTTCCCAACCAATTTCTCTTAATTTCTGGATGTAGAAGCTTCAGCGAAGTTCTTTTTAGCCTCCATAAAATTTTCTTTAGCTTGGCTAAGGTCAAACTCAACTTGTTTTTCAGGGGCCTTGCGCGCCCATCATTCAATCTCTGGCTACTTCCCATTATCTTCACCCATGGCCATACCACTGTGCATTACCATATTAACATTGTGATTTTCATCACCTTGTTCCGCCCTCATCATCTGGATATTCTGTGTAGGCTATTGGGTCCGTGTCTTCATTTCTTGCATCTTTTCTATTAGGATCGGGCAATCTTCTATCATATGGTCGGATTGTTTACAATATTGACAAGATGGATGTGTTGGGTTCCGACAATCACATGCAAAATGTCCAGCTTCACCATAGTTATAGAAAATAACTTGTCCCCGGCCTCTGTCAACCCATCCTCCTCTTCCTCTTCCATGACCTTGGAATCCTCCATGCGCTGCACCTACGACCTGATTCAGAGGCCAAGTTTCTACTTGATTTCGTTAGGTAGGGGTTCTATCCATCATCAATTCATAACTTTGGCAATGGCACTCATCATGACCTACAAACTTGCATAAATTGAAAAACAACTGCTGAGGGGTCTGTACAAACTTTTGTAGTAAGTGACAATTGTTTTTCGCATGCTATCCTATAACTTGACAAATAACGCACCATGGAACTACTCCTGTGCTCAGCCCAACAATTTTTTTTGGCTTCAAGGGGACAACCCCCCCCCTCCAAATAAGGTAGTTCTGATAAACCAGGAAATGGTCATTATTGTGCCCATGGCCCTTGTATTTTAAGCACCAAACCTCAGTGCACACCTTAGGATGGGCTTCCTTTCCCTTCAGTCTCTGCAACTCCAGGTGTAGACTTGCCAACTACTAGTGAATTTGTTGTACTCCAATATTTGTATCTTGTATTGGCTAGTCTTCCAACCTCATCGCGAGTTCCAGATCTTCTGCTTGTGTTGCTTTCTTCTGCTTCAACAATGGTAATCTTAAGTGGGGCAAGAACGAAGCAATGTACCAATCTTTGTGTTGCTCATTCGTGATTTTCATATTAGCCTGTTGGATCAGACATTGTAACCTTTCATTGAAATCCCATGAAGATTCATTCACCACTTTCTTTATCTCCTTAAACTCTGTAATAGACTGTGCCTAAGATTTAGGCTTCTTAAACTCGGATTCAATTATTTCTGAGTATTTTCAAATGTCATGACAGGGTGATCTTAAAAGTACTTGATATATCAGGTCAATGCTCTGTCCTGCAGTGCTGTAACTAGATATGCTTTCTTCAGATTATTATTAGTGATCTATTATTCTGTCCATACAACATTTGCAATGAACCAGAACTGTTCGAGGTCTTCGCTTCCTACCCCTTTGAAGATTGGCATCTTCATTGGATTTTCCATGTTGAATGGTGGAGGTGGAGGTGGAGGTGGAGGTCAAGGTGTAGGTGTATGCGGTGGAGGTGGAGGTGGAGGCGGAGTGGATGGATGAGGTATCCGTGAGACACCATGACTTACCAACTGCAACACACTTCGTGGTGTCTTCAGAATCATTCCTTCATCATGACTCGACGAGGATCCCAATAGAGGACTATATTCAAAGCCCGATTCTTTATTCCTCCTGAAGGGTTTTCTGCTTTATGTAGTCACAAACATCAAGGTAATGGAATAACCCATTTTTCACACAACAACATCTTAATTGAAGTTTTCAAACATCATAAGTACTTAACTCATGGTCCTTTGAAGATCCGGCACTCTCCTTCACTGTAAATAACAATTGTGTTGATCACGAACTCAGTTACAAATGCTCCGAGTGTTCGATCAATCCAGTGATCGACGACCCACGTGTTGTTGTTCTCTGAATCTTCCAAGCACCTCACTAGCTCTAGAGTCCACAAAATAGGGCCGTCAAGTCTCCATGTACCCTAACTTTCTACCAATCTAGACAACGACTCGTACAATTTAGAAGGGAAGAAACATAAAATGTTTTCGGTTTCATCTGAGTATAGGTATCTACTCAACCACTACTCCTTAGATAACTGCATATTTCTATTCTCCTGAGCTACAAATGCGTGTTCCTTTCGATCAAGCCACCTCTCAATTTCTTTCTTGGTAGGGAAAAACTTATTTTACATCACACATTCCTCAGATTGATCCCAGTCCTGACAACGAAATCATTTGCTACCTTAAGGGGGCTCCACCCAGGTTCAAATTTA
This sequence comes from Pinus tabuliformis, assembly GCA_031772625.1. Classification (NCBI taxonomy): domain Eukaryota; kingdom Viridiplantae; phylum Streptophyta; class Pinopsida; order Pinales; family Pinaceae; genus Pinus; species Pinus tabuliformis. Next base: position 597,060,435 of record CM062805.1, on the reverse strand, counting down.
TTCAGGCCAACCAACAAAACCCTAACTGTTGGCCCTTTCAGCAACAACCTGCGCAACGTAGGCTGCAGTCTCACCTGAAGAGGTATTGGGGGGTTCTAGAACTAGGTTTTTGCATCCAGAGGCCTATGTGATGGTCTTCCTAAGCTTCTTATAGCTTAGATATTCCTTCACGCAAAAGTATTCCTTTCGATGGTCATTTATTGCAACTCTATTGAAATGACCTCCATACCTTTGCGAAGGTATTTGATTGTACTTAACAGACATAAAAGACATATGTTCACTACTTTCACTCAATAAATAGTATATTTTGAAGTGTTTATGACCTGGATCTGCCTTCGCACAAATCTACCTCTTTTGAGTAGTTAACTACATCAGATTTATTTGATAACTTCCCAAGATTTGCGAAGGTGGTTAAATATACTTATTATGCATAAATATTATAGATCTATCCATTCTGTGTAGAAATAAAGCATTAAGTCACACAAGACAAATCACAAAGCGAAGATACATAGCTTAACAAAAATAAATAAACAAGGCATAGATGCACAGATTTGGCTCAAAACAGTCTTTATTATGAATAAGAATTCAATTACAGACTTCTCCTCACTGTGCACATAGTTGTAGGGGCCTACACACTTAGTCACGAACTTGCCAAGGTCTCCGTGCACTCAGTTGTTGGAGCCTTCCCCTTTTAGCTAAGTATAGGAAACATAATTTTCCTACCTTAGCACCTTGCCCTTACAATGATTATGTATCAAAATTTATTTCTTTAAACTCGCTATGACTGAACTATATATAGCATTTTCATTACAATACCATGGCTTGTGGACCATGGGTGAGTCTCAAAATCGACCTATCACCTACCCATACAAGGGACTAATGCCCCTTTAACTCTTTACTTAGCTTCGCACTCTGCTTTCTCAATTGAAGGAGACTTTACATTCTTTCACAAAAACTATTACCACAAACTGACAAAATTTGACCTTAGGGATCCCATCCCAACATCATGTACAACTGGAAGCATCCACGTACATGGGACAAAGGCCTTCCCTATGTCCAACATAGTTAGAACAGAGATATCCATAGCTCAACTAGCCACAACCCCTTTCAGGTGGGGTTGGGATTCCAACCACTATGTCCCATTGTTGTGGCCATACCATTTACAGCTACTGAGGTAGCTTCGACCCATGTCCAGTCTGAAGCTGACAAGCATAAATGCTTCATTAAGTGAATCCACCATACCTTCCAGCAGGTCCATGACATATTGGACAAAGTCAATGCTAAGTACAAGCAACGACATGATCAACATCAAGTGCCACACAAGTTCCAGGTGGGTGAGAATGTTTGGCTACATTTGCAGAACGAGCGCCTCGCCAGGCCCCACCGTAAGCATTGCACACTTCGATATGGGCCATACACCATCACCAATGATGTACGCGAGAATACTTTCAAGCTCAAAATTCCACCTTTCCTTGGCCTGCACCCAATGTTCAATGTGGACCGCCTTCGGCCATACTTTCCACCATTATTGGACACATCTGACATTGCAAAACAACTCACATCAACAGAGTAAAACCCAGATTGCATGGAACAGGCCACAACTAATCGGATCATGGACATAAAAATCAAGAACACTCGTCAACAGAGGATCCATCTATATTGAGTTATCAAAGCAGGTCAACTCCTTCACTAGGGCAAGTGGTTCACCAAGGACTAGGTTCAACAAAAATTTCCTTACCTCATGGAGGCTCTGCACGCAATGGGGATCATAATTTCTTCTTGAGGAGGGAGGACTGATCCAAGTGGATATTGGTGGCCACCCACCTATTCCACCTAGACCTCTAGCCAGTTTCATCAGTTTCCTTGTTTATAGCATCGATTACTATTTTTAGCAGTTTTTAGGGTCTTAAACTTCCAGAGTAGTTTTGAACCCCTAAACGATGTTTTTTTGAGGTTCGCGGCAGGCTCATAGCCATAGGAAGGGGCCTTTGGAAAATCCTGTATTATCGGGAGAGATCTTTCCAACAAGGTATTGTACATGCCAAACAAAGATAATATGACCAAGTTATGACCTTCGGAAGTTGGCTTCCCAACTAACCCCAACAAGGCCCACAAACTTTTGGAGTTCCATCTCCTAGGGTTAGGGTTTTGTTTTTTATGGTTTCCCTTGTTTTTGAATAATAAAAAGTCCCTTGAGCCTCATTGTAACACATTTTAGAGGCATGTAGCTACCACATCTCTTCTCAGAGATAAGCTACCATCGCCTGAGCTAGTTTATTTCCATTCTGTTTGTAAGCATATTTCAATTCCTTGATATTAGTGAAATGAAATGTTATTTCTACTTCATATCTATATTTATGGTTATATCTATATTTTGCTGCATTCCTGTTTAAGTTCAGATCATGGAGACATGCCATCTTGGGTTCCTTCTCAATCATTGATCTCCCATGCTAACTCTTAGCAATTTGTGATGTTATGTCTTTCTCTTTCCTATGCATTTTGGTTTTATGGAAAATGACCTTTGCCATCAAACCATCCTTCATGCAACACCATATATTCCACCATGGTCATGAGACAAGTTTGCATGAGCTAAAGGTTGAGCAATGGTTAACAAGAAGGGCTATGATCAAAGCTTCACCCTACGCATTAGCTGACACTGTGTTAAGGCGAGTTTAGCTACATGTAAGGTAAAGCAACAATTGTCCCTGAGCACACACTTAAGTATACTTTTTTGATGCCACAATGGCTTTGCCTGAAGCTTTGTCCTCGTATGGAATATATATATATATGGAAGCTCTATAATCCGATGGCTTTATAAAGAAATTCTGCCCCCTTTGATTTCTTACCACAATTTGGTTGAGGGAAGTGCCTTTCTTTCATACATTAGCATTAGTATATTATTGGCACATTGTTCTCCCATACCAATGCACTATTACATCACAAATGCTACCAACACTCACATAGGTGCATTCAAACTGAGATTATTGCACCTATGTATACATACATACATACATACATATATTTACACATTACTCTAGCATGGAGAAAATCAGTGTAACCACAATGACTGGAATTATTCATGAGAGCTCAGTACCTTCGAGCTTGATAAAACTCAACCATACCAATTCATGAAATCTACCAAGATTGACAAACAATTTCTATTATCACTACAACACCAAGAAAATAGGAAATATAGAGCGCTTATCAATGAGAACACAATTCTCATCATGCCTATAGAATAATGTTATTATCACATAATGTCTAGGGTACCGGAAGCATAAAAATTAGGCCATCAAGCATACAAAGGAATTTCGTCAACAAAAATAGAGGAGCGAGGCTTTATCCATGCTTGAACAATAGTAATAAGATAAAAACACATACCCAAAACCCTAGAATACTTACTCGAAACCCTAGGGAGGCAACCATATGAGGTAACTATGTTGATAAAGCCTGAGAAGAAGGAGACTATCATTACTCACTATCATTACTCCACTCAGAAGCTAGACAGTACAAGAAATAGCTTTCAACATTCAAAACAAGCTTATATCGCTACAACATGAAAGGGGTTTTCACACTACTTGCTATTATGGGGAAAACAATACACACACACCATTTGGATTGAGATTTAAGTTGAGCACCCCAATATAATAAATTTCTCAACATGAATCTATCACATAGTTTCAACACCTTTCAAGGGCAATGTCAATCAACCTAACAATCAACTGAGTGAACACTAATAATGCACATCATGTCTTATACAACAATAGCACCATTACAAATTAGAAATATAAACATATTTTATTATGAGTGGAGAGAATAAGAATCACTTATCTTAATAGTACATAAGTGTTCCAACTGAGAGTGGGACTTCAACTTTCCACCCGAATATAACCAAGCTACATCCATTAATAATTGTAGTTGTCACCCCTAACCCAGATTCTAAAGCTTGAGGTGGAGTGCTTTCAGAGGGAAGACATCAACAAATGCACAACTAAACCAAAATACTACAACTCCACCCTAACTTCACTCCCAAGGGAAAGCCACTACTCTCTTTCTGATGCTTATACTTAGAAAGTTTTCAATAGGGATCTTCGACTATTTTATAGCTCTCTCCATCACTCAACAATATAGGTCAAGATGTTTCCTTCTCTACCTCTTCTACAATAGTTCTAAAATGTCACTATCTACGCCCCTCCCACAACTGTTGCATGATAGGAGGTTCACTCCCTCTGCATATCCTACCTCTGTGTGTTGTCGATCCCCCTGAGTGCGCATGCATCAATCCTTCAATAATCTATGGGTCCTCCCTTTCTTTCCCACGAATAATTGCCCTTCCTCTCCATGATTTAGCAACAACCTCCTCGTGGATAAAAGAACCCATGCTGTCTTAATCTTTTCAAGCTATTCTTTCTTGCTAAGGGAGTGAAAGGACACCTACCCTATCCCTTTTTCTTTCATTTAACTTATGGCACAATGATCCCACTCAACCAACAAAGAATGATATTTGAAACAACAATTCCCTCAAGCAATTTCCTGCCTCAAGCAATGGAATTTTCATTCATCTCTCAACATTTTCAAATAATTAGAATTATCTACAAGCGATAATATTAACAAGGGGATGTCGTAGGGCCACATGCCTAAGAAATATATTTTTACTCCCAAAAAACATCATTTAACGCAGAAAATTTGTCCCAAAATAGAACCTATTTCTCCAAACTGAGTTTTGATAATGAGATTTGCTCCTATAAGTTGATTCCCTCAATTTTTCAAGTATTAAAGCATTGAGATGGATACAAATCTATATAATTATCTAATTAGGATCACTATATATGGTGGATAGTTAAGGCCATCATGTTATAAATCAAAAGGTATAAAAATTAGTCATTATATTATGCCTTTTTTACTACTTGTTCTTTGTTTTAGGGAATATATCATCTATGATGAGCTTGTGAAAAGAGGAGAGTAGTATGAATTGGAAACAAATACTTATATTTTTCTAGTAAATGGAGAAATAGGTGATTCCTTAGGTGAAATCAAGAGTATTGATTGCTTTATCAAAGGGAAATAAGTAATCATGGAAAAATTGAATTGTGTAATAGAATTGAAAAGTATGTAAGTTCACGTACAAAGGATGAATTTTGAGAGAAAGGAGGTTGGCTTTTGCACTAGGAAATTCTAGATTTCCTTTAAAAAGATTCTAAATATTCTTGTTTATTTCGAAATATATTATCAATATCATTCTAATATTTGGAAATTCCTTTTAGTATTTACTCTTAATTTAGTTACATTTAGTGATAAATATTTAGAAGTAGGTGATAATGCCTCTTCTAATTAGCCTATTTTGTTGGTGTAGATACATTGATAAATTAAAGTAATAATTTGAAAAATTAAACATGTTTTAGATGTTATTTTTATGATTTCTGTTATATAATGCATTGAGTGGCCTAGTTTATATTGCTATGTTTTAAGATGTCTATTCTTGATTTTTCAAATTTCTTTTATAGAGCATGTAGATTATACTATTCTTAATTTAAACTTAATGAAATCCATGATTAACATATCCAGAGTCAAGAGATATTTTATATTGACACTCTCATTCTTCAAGCACTATATATAATCTTTATATTATGTTTCTTAATGAAGCTCGAGCACAATTTAGAGTTCGGTGGAAAAGGTATTAAGTATTGGAAAACATTTTATTAGTCCCTGCCATCTAGCAATGGCATGGGACTATAGTAATTGGAATCACGATTTTTAGAATTAATTCATTTAACGAGTATGCAATTTATACACTATGTTTGCGGCATATATAACCAATTTCGTCTATTAACTATATGGCAATTTATTTCATCATCTTATTTGGCCTCTTCCCAAGGAGGAGAGGCCAAAAGCATGTGTTATTTTCGACTTTTGTTTTTATTATTTTGGAAGTGGAGACTAATGCTAGCATTAGTTTTACCGTTATTAAATTTTATGAAATGTTGTACTATGGTATTATAAGTTAAAGTCATTTGCGGGTTGAAGTTGCCAGGTGGTTTGAAGTTGTGAGGTGTTGAACTGTTGAAGTTGCCCAGTGGCAAATACATGTTGCTACTGTGTCTGGTTAATGGTTCAAGTTTCTTGCTACGGTGTCTAGTTTACTTGCAGAGGTAGCGATATGTAAGTGAAAATCCCAGAGCCCATCTATCCAACGTGATTCCTCGGTATGGGTGGTGCTCAGGCAGCAATATGAAAGTGCAAATCTCAATATGAAAGTGAAAATCTCAGGCAGCGATATGAAAGTGAAAATCACAGAGCCCATTTATCCAACGCTATTCCCCGGTACGGGTGGTTCTATGAGAAGAAGGCAAGTAGATCCGCAAAGGGTAGTGTAGACCCAGTATGGGCAGTTCTATGAGCATAAGGCTGGTAGATCCGCAAAGGGTAGTGTATACCTGTAGTTTGGCAGAGAGGAGGGCCTCGCCCTATGGCTACTAATTCTCTGCTTGGCACAGAGGAGGGCCTCACCTCGCTACTGCTTCACTCGGTTGAGCCACCCCTCCTTTCAGCATTATTTGTGCATCATATATGAAAAACTCTTCCTTGCTCGTAGGGCAGGCTTAGTTGGGTCTATTATGTTTGGACATATTTATTCCATGATTGCTATGAAAAACCTTATGTCTAAACAGGCTTTATAACAAAGCTCATACTTTAGTTATGTCTAAACAAGCTTTATAAGAATGCTCATACTTCAGCTAATAATAAAGGCTTTATAAAAAATTCATACTTCAACTAATAGGTAAAGGACATAAAACAAGGAGTGGAAAGAACAACTCATACTGCTTAGACTGAGACTAAGATTCGGAATGGAAGCTGCAAACTCGAATGTGACTAAGATTCATAATGGAAGATGCAAACTCTATGATTTTCGCATGGAGAATCTTCATCTAGTTTTGGAACTTAGTAAATGGCCACAACTGAAACGGATAATGGATTCTCTATAGCAGAAGACGCACTTCCTCACACTCCCTCTATTGAATGATTTTTCACGAGAAGCTGGGAGCTATTTTAAACCTTTGAATTTTGTTTGAATTTGGTTTTCACAAGAAGTTGGAGCTATTTTAAATCTTTCAATTTTATTTGAATCTGGTTTGGGATCAATCACTAAATACAAGTACTTTGGTTGTGTCTCGCATGAAAGGTGGGTTATGAAAACCATAGCTAAGAACGAGCCTGCTATAGCCACACCTTTTCTCTTGCCCTTCCAGCTACTCTTGCTTATTAAACTAGTAGTAATGGTTAAACCCCTATTTATGCTCTTGTTGCTTCTGAGATGCACCTAAGTAGCGCTTGACCCATTAGTTCTTGCTGCGATAAGGCCTCTAGCTTCATAGGCCCTTCCTATCCCTCCCTATTACTTAGCACCTTCCTATCCTTCCCTGTTACTTAGCACTTGACCCATTAATTCTTGCTGTAATACGGCTCTCTAATACGACCTTCTAGATTGACCAATTCCTACTCTCATAGGCCCTTGTTATCCTTCCCTATTATTATAGGCAGTGCCCAAGAGAAAATAGAAAGTTAAGCTATTGAATGACCCTTGATTTTTTCCCCTTAAATTCCTCTGGAGGACTTTCTGAAGCCAGTCTTTACCTACCCAAGGGAAATTTCAATTTGCAAGGCAGTTTCAGCTTAACAGGTTTCAAATTGCAGGAAAGCACTTCGAATTGGAAGGGTCAATTCAATAGGGTAGTTTCTTTCCATGCATGATGTGATGGATGTTGTCGCTGTATATTTGTTTGAGTTTTGGGAAATTCACGTTCTTAGGAAAACTATCCAGTGATGACCCCCACCTTCGATCTTTGAGTTTTGGGCAATTCAGGTTCTTAGGAAAGCTAGCCAATGATGACCTCCACATTCTCAAGAAAGCTAACCAGTGGTGACCTCCACCTTCGATCAGCTTTAATAGGAAAAATGGCAGGCTATCGTCTACCAACTTTAACAGGAAAAATAACAATAGACATACATCTAGATCATCGTTGTGGACAAGTGGTCCGAGCATAAACCCGTGTGGTGTACTTGTGAAAGTATGTAGGCATGGTTACCATGTGTCAAAAACATCTAATATCATTGTGTTGAATGTGGCACTTTCATTCATAATTATTTATAACAATTTTTATTTTTTATTTTTAGTTTAAATACTTTACTAAGTTTTGAGATTCGGCTTGTAATTCATGTTTAGGTGGATTAATAACAAGAAGGATTTCAGACTCTAATTACTGCTATTTTGATGGCGCAGAACCATTGATCGTATTCCTAAGCACTCTCACCAATGATCTGCTTGATCTCCTTCAGTTTGGAGTAACTCTGTTTCTCCAAGTTAGGCATTTGGAACTTGGCATTTCTGTACAAATAATTTCTAATCTATTCTGCTTTTCTCTGCTTTGCATGTTCTCCCCACCCAAATGCACTAATGTCCACACTATTTTGCAATTACACTAAATCAACAGGTGGAGGTTGTTTTCTTCTTAGAGACTGCAGGAATTCCCAAGTGCTCTGCAGGTGGGTGGTGTTTTCTTCTTCAAGACTACAAGATTTCCAAAGTCTTTTCCAGATTTCGGTGGGATTGGCTTTGTTGGGACTTTACACAAAACCGTTGGGCCTTTACATAAACCATTGTAAATGCATTGCTCCCCGAGTCCCTTTATTACTCTTCGCTGTTTTTTCTAGGTCTATGCAATATTCAATATTTGAATTCAAATTTTCAACTACCCCATCCTAATTGACACAAGTTCTAGAACCTAATAAATGCACATCTGCTGCCCACGGGGCTTTGGATTGACGAATGGGTGCTTTGTTAAGGTTGCGATAGGTCAGTTCAAACTTAGGTTAATCTTAACTTAAATGCACATCTGCTTTGATCGAAGTTTATTTGCAAATACATGGGTTTTATGGTATTCACCATGAACCCATATGAGCGCTTGTGAATACCCAGTTCATTTTGCCTTTTGTTTACAACTCATTACAAGCATGTAATCTGATTATAATGGGCTACAAATAAGCATAAGGTTGAACCCAAGAATTTGTAACCAAAGGGGGAAACTTGCGAGTTTTTTCTATAAAAGGGGTGCATGCATAATACAGATTACGACTCTAGGTTCTGCAATTTCTATAGGCTTTATTTCTATCTAAATACTAGGATTACCCATTTTTTTATACAGTTGAGATTGTAGAGATTGTAACTAGAAATGAGTTCCGAAGAAGTGCAAAACCAGGCTTAGCAGGGGACTTTTAAATTATTGGTAATTGATTCGTCCTTCTGGCTTGCTTTGCTTGTACTGTTCTTTGCTATAACTACAGGTTTCAACAACTTCTTTCAACAAGGTTTTAAGAAGAGGTCGTATTCTGAACAAAATAGCTTGGTCTTTTTGCCAGATTCACTAGGACTTCTGAAGGATTTTAGACTCTAATTACTGCTATTTTGATGGCATAGAACCACTGATCATGCTTGCAAGCACTGTCACCAATGATCTGCTTGATCTCCTTTAGTTCGGCATAGCTCTATTTCTCCGAGTTAGGCATTTGGAACTTGGCATTTCTATTTTGAATGAGAGGTTGTATGTTTCCTTTAAGGATATGAAACATGTTTTAAATTATTGGTACTTTATTTGTCCTTCCGGTGTGCTTTGTTTGTACGGTTATTTTCTATAACTATAGGTTTCAATAACTGCTTTAAACAAGGTTTTAAGCAGAGGTCATCCTCTAAACAAAATAGATTGGTCTCTTTTCCAAATTCACTAGGACTTCTGAAAAAATTAAAATTATTCAATGTTTTAGGAACCAATACGTCTAATATTGCATTTTAGTTATGAAGGCGGTGGATGTTCCTACATCCCTTTCTTTTTCAAGTGGTGGTGTGAAGGCATAAGCTCCTATTCCCACTAATGAGGGTGTGCAATTGACCTCTCGAATGTAGTGTTTGCTCTTTACGGTCAGGCTATGCATTTATTTATGATTCTATGCATCCATGGGCTTAGACTATCAATAGTACTGGTGGATAAGTTGTTGTTGAATCAACAAAATCTACTTCTGGAGATGCTAACTCTACTACCATAGCCCTCACTATTGTTTCTGCTGCACATGCTCTAGTCTCTTCAGGAGGCTAGATACAACTACTTGATCTATTTTCCAACCAACTTCTGTAGTTTAAGTAACTACAATTTTGAATAATATTTTAAGCAGAGTATGTCCACTAAATAAAATAGCTCCCCGAAATTAAACACCATTTCAAAGCAGGGACTTGCTGTCGCGCAACCCTCCTTGTTTGAAAATAAATCGATTCTTTTAATGATACAATATGAAGTAAATTATTAGACATGAGATCTATATCCTCTTTCGCATGTTACACTAAAACAAGTCCATTTCTATGTGTAAATGACATATCTATTTTTAATGTTTACAGATTGATGTTAAACTGATTGTTAATGACATTACGACTCTTCTTTAGTTTTCCAAATCCGTTTGGTTAGGTTACTCAATCTACAAGGGGAGACATTGAATACTTGGACTATACTATGAAGCCATAATTTAAAAGAAATAGCAAAGAAGAAAATCTGTCAAATGAAATAGATTGGTCGCTTCCATTTTATCCCTAAGACAATCGTTTTGAAAATAAGTATTAATCCCTTGGAAGTTTACTATCTTTTCTAGAATCAGCTTCTTAGGTAGTGGTTTGATCACATGAAATATTTGAATCTTGGGATTTATGTGATGTGTAACGGAGATTTCGTTTACTAGTCTTTCATGTCGTAATGTTCTTATGATGTTGTGATGAAAATAAGTGATGTATGTTAATTTCCCTATCTAATATATTGGAATTGTATGCTTGCTTACTATTGTTGGATTTTATTTCATTTTTTCTGTTTAATCAGGAAAGGATTTTATTATCAAATGTATTGTAATGAATTTATTAATCTACAAAGTGGACATTTGAAGTCCCTAGTGCATAGTATATTTGTTTTGGTTATCGAATAATTTAGAACTTTTAGCTATCTCTTAAAATTCTTACATTGGATAGGTTTTCACTATGATAAATAAAATTTGATCCCTTCTTTTTTCTAATGACTCCGTTTAGCAAGAACATTCTATTTTTATCTTGGTTATTTTGTATTTGCAAGAATAAAGGTAAATATATATTGTTTATCGATAACAATGATTTAATGGAACATAACTTCTTGTATCTTCATATCCTTACTATATGAAGTGGCTATGAATTTATAGTAGTCAATATTATTCTATATCCCTTCCTTACAACATATCTTGACTATTCCAAAAGAAGTAAATGCCTCTTGGTCAATGACCTTATTTCTAATTTTATTTTATCTTGGTGATTTTTCTATGTTGCTTTTGTTCTCTAGAGGTTTTGGTGTCCTCCATCATAAACTATTATGATTGGGTATATAAAATGCTATTTTCTTGAGAGGCCTTTCTTCCATAGGTAGAAACCTATGAAAATACTTTTAAAATCAATATCATGCACATGGAGGATAAACACATAATTCATATAAAGTGAAACTATTAATTTTTCTTAAATTTTTCAAGCGTCGGCACACATTAGAGTTATGATGACATAGTGACATAATTGAAACAAATAATGGGAAACTTCCAACTATTGTGTCATCTTTGCAACATCTTAGTGATGTATTTACAACATTCATGATGACTTTAATTTAAAAATATGTTCCATCTTCCAACATATTTATGACACCAATAATCTTTTAGAAGATTGATATCAAGTTTATTAATGATTTCTCATGAATGTCACACTTCGTGAGTAGGGAAGTGGATTTGGGATAGTAGGATGTCATAAGATTAACATCATGTTATAAAAGTAGTTGTATATCAAAATTACAAGTGCTCACTAGGATCATTGAAAGGACATTGACATAGTGTCATAATATATATGTAATAACACAAAAATGGTTATTCATATAGTTTCAAGTGCTCCCTAAAGTGTGTCAAAATTGTGATGATAAAATAACAATAAAAAATGTGATATAGTTAGGTTAAAACTATGACTACAATATAAATATTTAGCTTTTGATGTGATGATTTTAAAGTTAGTGTTGATAAAGTGTTATAATTTTCACTAAAGGTAGCAATGGTAATATAGATACAAAACTACAACTATCCATGAGAAAGGAATTACCTTCACAACAAGATCCATTTAGATAAATATTTTTGATAATCTATTTCAACCCAAAACTCAAAAATTCCATATATTTGTAGATCTCACCCACTAGAAAACTTATTATTTAGAGTGCACATAGGTAGTTGTGCATGTTAATTCTACTCCCTAGGTGGATGTGTTGATTCCCAATTTTTTATGTACTTGACCACCACAACATGATGTTGGTGTTCTAATATGGTGTTATAACATATACTCAACATGGGTCATAGTGAAGAAATGACTCTCTTCCCCAAGTATTACATGTAACAAAGGGTCACTTATACTTGATATGAAAAATCTATTCAATTGAAGCATAATGTATGGACATACCCAGGGGCACAAACATTAAGTGTTAGTTGAAAATAGTTCAACAATCAAGGAACAACTAAACTGTGTATACAATAAACAATCAAAAAATGATAAAATTTTGTATATAAGAAAATCCAACTCCACATGCACATGATATTAATAACATATCCTAGGAGCACAGTTCCATATCAGCTCAACTATTTTGTACAAATGTTTATTCAACAGTGCCAATGATTTGAATGTGTAAAGTTGAAGATTTTTAAGAATTTGCAAGTTAAATTTATATGTCTTTTGGGCAGAGGATAAACTTACTAAACACATTAACAAGTCAATTTTAACCACAATTTATAACCAAACAGAGAAAAAATAAGCATATCTAAAAAATATAACACAAATCATAATAAAGGAGTTCACCCCTCTCCTAGGCTACATCTCCTGGTCCAGCTTCCAATGCAAAGCCTCTTTCACTAAAATGCTCAAAAGTGTGTTTACATGCTTTACAAATCTCAAATAGTAGAATTGATGTCTCCAATGGATCCAACATTCTAAAAAACCCCAATTTTGGTTCTTTTTGCACCTCATTTGGCCAAACATTGAGTAAATTATGATTGTATCAACTTTTTACTCCATTTTTCAGCGAATCATCCTCCAATTCAGCTTAAAACTGGCTTGACCACCCCAAACGCGGAACCAGCACACAAACCTATCCTACATTCCCGCTCGATAAGGCAAATTGTAGGATGGTTAAATCCACCAATAAGCCCCGAGTTCCAAATTTTTTGGTCATGTGGTGGCGCTAAGACAAAATGGGGGGCAAATATTACGGGGCCCTTGTCTAGCACCCAACTAGGCGTGCACTCCTGGTTTTATGGGTCGCATGTGGCCATGGGCTGGCCCCCACCAGTTCTCCATGCCTTTGGTTACATGGGAGGGTCATATGACCCAGGGGTTGGCCCCCAATGGGCTGGGCCTTCTCCTTCCATTGTGCCCATGGCTATATGCACCATGTGCCTTGGGGACACCCCCCTGTGGGCTGGACCCTCTTTGCTAGCCTCTGGTCCTGCATGTTAACTCCGATGGTGTTTATGTCGTGAGTCGGTCTAAGGCCTAGGCTCTTAGACACCCATCTGTGGTCCTATGGCGTTGGGATGGCTAGGGGATAGGGCTTAGCCAAACCCCTGTCCCCCAATGTTGCGTCATATATAGTTTAAATATAACCTTAGAACATTTCTTTACAAGAGCCACTAATGGCGCAATGGTGGAGAAATGTGTTACCACCATGGAGGTCCCAAGTTCGATACTTACAGAGATAGTTTGGCCTCATACAAAAAATTTCATGAATGGGTGGAGGCCACGTGGCACTCCCTCATTGGGCCACATTAAGAAAACCATTAAGCAATAAAAATCACCATTCCACAACCAATAATAATGAGACAAGTGGTAGTCAATGATCGATCCACCAAATGCTTAGTCAAACCTAGTAAAATTCCTAGCCATCGTATGGACTGCTGGCTAGGTGTACCTGCAATCCACATTCAAATTTTTTAGTTGTTTCCCAAATCGATCAAAATGCAATATCGAGAGCATCCGATGTCAGTTTTGACTGAAACGAGTTGCGTTGGATTCAGGGTGATGACATATTTTCTTTGGTGCTAGTTTCAATCCAATTCGAGAATTTTGAATTTTGACCATTAATTTGATCCACCAGATCACTCCTCCCCATTGGAAAATTTTGGACCCCCAATATCTCTATATTAGTAAATAAATAGATGAGGGTACAACTCTCTCACCCTTCCAGTTTTAATCCACTAAACATTTCTTGAATTTGTCGCTTTGATATTTTCATGAAAGTACATCACTTTACTTGATTTTGGAGTCATGGAATTTTTGTCAATGATGACATCTTTCTGCAATTTTTCAAGGTAAGCAAAACATAAAACTAGCTTTGAATGAATATGCACATTCTCTCCTCGATCTTCAATCAATGGAAACTTAAAAAATTTGAAGTTCCTTTCACCTTTAACATTGTCACCATGACGATGCTTAGCATGTCTAGTCTTGCACTTGGCTCAACTCTTTACGAAATGTGATTGCCATTGCCATGCACCATCCTTATTAAAATCCAAAACATTATGAAACCCATAAGAATATTTTTTGGGAGAAATGTTCTCTTTTTAAAATACCCTTTTCATTTTATTTTTGACCTCTGCATGCTTTAACAGTGGCACCTTGTTCACACCAATGTTCAACAATGATGCATCCTGCTGCAAATTCACTTCATTTTGTTTACCTCTTTTAGGAGGAAACTTGTTAGACTCTTGAAACATCTTATCACATGAATTAGAAATCTCAATAAAATCAAATTTCAAACTTGATTCATATCCTTGAAAGGTTTTAGATTCCTCAACACCTTCATGTTTGATCATTAACAATGCAAAGTTTTGACTAACATTAACAATCCTCTTCATTTGTCCCTCATTTACAAGAGATGTATTCAACTTCTTGTTGTGTGCTCTAATAATGTACCCAATCCCATTCTTAAACAAATGATATTTTTTCTCATGGTGATGAAAAATATCTCTCCTATCATATAGATATGGAAGCCCCAAAACAATACCACATATATCAATTGGAATTACATCAAGCTCTACCTCATCTAAAATGTTTGCAGTGATGACAAATTTCACTTTACATCTTTTTGCCACATGGAATTTTGCATTGTCACATATCCAACCTAGAGGATAAGGTTTAGGATGAGGAACGGTTTCTAAATTCAACCTCTTGACAATGTCTTCTGAGATAAGATTTACTTGTGAAACACTATCAAAGAGTGTATCTATCTTGGTATGTTTTGAAATGAATCTAATATGGAAAATCTCTATTCTTGTTTTTTCATCTTGAGTTTCATTGAGACAATTTGAAGAACTAGTACTTGCAATGTCCTTACCTTTCAAACTCATGGCAGTGATCTTTGTTTCATCTCCGAAATCAGAACCTAAATCATTTTGTGTAGTTGTAGTTCTCTTCTCTTTCTCCTTGTTTTTAAACTTTTTGGGTCTAATCTCTGGATGAAGTTTTCAGAAATTATCTTCATCATGGCCCTCTTTGGAACATTGTTTGCATGTAAGTTTTTCTTTCTCCATATTTATTGTATCATTCTTATTTCCTTTTCCTTTAAACTTACCCTTTCGTTCTTCTCCAGACTCAAAGGAACTCTCACTAGTTTCTTTAGAAACATTTTTACCTCTTGCCTCTAAATGAGTTTCCTCTCCACAAACTTAATCTAGTTTTGTAGGGTTAAACATGAGAATGGTATGTCTCAAGTAACTATGCAATCGTCCAATGTATTTGAGAAAAGTATCTTGATAAGACAAATCTTTACCCAAAATCAAAGACCTTTTTCTAAATTCTTGAGTATAGATTTTAACATTTTGCCTCTTAGCTTGTTTAAAGTTTTTCCAATCCATAATAGCTTTCTACATGTATGCTAATGGATAAAACTACCTTCTTATTGCAACAACAAAATCATTCCAAGAGGGTAAAACTTACCATGTTTCTTCATGTCCTATTGAGTTTTGGATTCCCACCAAATTAGTGTTGCACCTTCCAATCTAAGAGAAGCAAGATGAATTTTGGTTTTGTCATCTTTTATGCTTTGTATCCTGCAATACACTTCAATATGACGAATCCAATTATGTAATCTCTCTGTATTTACCTGTCCATTGTACTATAGTTAATTCAAACTTAATATGAAGCTTTAGGAAAAAGTTTTACCATGACCTTTTGGGGAATTTGGAGGTGTTTGTGAAAGGGCAGAAGAAGTTGAAGATGAGGATGAGGACGATGGAGGTGAAGATGGTGGTTTGTCACCATTCCCCTCCATTCCCTTCTAGAGGCTTGTCTCCTTTTCCTTCATCTCCTTTTGAAGGATTTGAGCTCTCTCCATATAGCATCGAATTCCTCTCCTCATACAAAACCTCAACCATCTCAGACATCTCAAAGAATGATTTTATGAAATTTTTCTCATCTTCAAACATCTCTTCAGGACCTTCTTCATGTGCCATGACAATTGAAGCCTGAGGTGTGTTTGTTCTCCTTGAAACAATTTGAGAACTTGACTCTAGAAGTTCTCCTTCTCCTATTTTGAGCTTCAAGCTTGTAAGCATAAAAAAAAAACACTTGAAAACAAATCAAATATTCACAATAACCTATTTCTTTGAGACAAAAATGATTTGAACATGTAAAATTGAAGATTTTTAACATTTTTCAAGTTAAATTATATGTGTTTTGGTTAGAGGATCAACTTAATAAACACATTAAGAAGTATATTTTAACCACAATTTATAGCCAAACAAAGACAAAATAAACATATCTTAAACACATAGCACAAATCATGATAAAGGAGTTCACCCCTCTCTTAGGCTACATCTCCTGGTCCAACTTCCAATGCAGGGCCTCTTCCATTAAAATGTTCAAAGGCGTGTTTATATGCTTTAAAAATCTCAAAAAATAGAATTGATATTTCCAATGGATCCCAAATTGTAAAAAACCACCATTTTGGTTCTTTCTGCACCTCATTTAGCAAAAAATTGAGTAAATTATGATTGTTTCAAGATTTTACTCCATTCTACACCTAATCATCCTACAATCCAACCTAAACGTGGCTTTAGCATGCCAAATTCGGCACCAGTGCGCAAACTTGGCCTACATTCCTACTAAGTGGGTGAAATTGTAGGACAATTAACTATGCCATTAATCCCCCAAATTTTAATTTTATTGTCATGTGGCAACCATAAGACTGCATAAGGGGCCGATATTCTGAGGTTGTTGTCTAACACCCAGCTGGCCATGCGCTCTTGGTCTTATGGGTCGCCTATGACCCTGGGTTGGCCCCCACCATTTCTTTGTGCGTTTGGTTACGTGGGAGGTCATACGACCCAGGGTTGAGCCCTCTCCTTCTATCATGCTCGTGGTTAGAGGGCACCATGTGCCCTATGGGCTAGCCCCTCTCCACTAGCCTCTGGTATTGTGCGTTAATTCTGACAGTGTTTGGGTCGCAAGTTGTGGCCATGGTCCGGGCTAAGGCCTAGCCCCTTATCTCCCCACCTCTGGTCCCATGGCATTGGGGTGGCTAGGGGCTAGGGCTTAGCTTGACCCCCTTCCCCCAATGGCGTGTCATATAAAGTTTAAATATAACCTTGGCACATTCCTTTATAAGAACCACTAGTGGTGTAGTAGTGGAGCACTGTGCTGCCACCACGGAGGCCTCAAGTTGGATCCTTATGGAGGTAATTCAACCTCATACATAATTTTTCATGAATGAGTGGAGGCCACGTGGCACTCCCTCATTGTGCCACATAAATAATCCCCTTAACAAATAAAAAAATCGTCATTCTACAGCCAATCAGAATGAGAAAAGTGGCAGTAAATGATTAATCCCCCAAATACTCAATCAAGCCCAGTCAAATTCCTAGTACGCATACAAACAGCTGACTGGGTGTAGCTGCAACCCACAGTCAAATTTTTAGTTGCTTCCCAAATCAATCAGAACATGATATCAGGAGCATCTGATGTCCGTTTTGAGTGAAACAAGTTCCGTTGGATTCAGGGCAAGGATATCTATGCTTTGGCACTAGTTTCAAGACAATCCAAGAACTTTGATATTTGAGCATTAATTTGATCCACCGGATCAGTCAAAAGACTCACTTTAAATAACAAACATATGAAAACCGCTACTAGAGATGCACACAAAATTCATCCAAATATATGCCTAAAAAGTTAATAGCCTATAACATCAATAAGCATTTTCTATTAAGTAAATGTGTAGTTCCACTAAGAAAATGATGATTGTTGGAGCATCCTTATGGAGAGTTTCTATTCATACATGTTAAGAAAACTTGATGTAGCACAACATCATAGGTGAAACTATCCAGTTATTCAAAATAATGCACAACCATATGAAAATCTCCAACCTCATCCATAATTCCCATAAAGCTACCATACCTTTGGAATGGGGGCACACACACTTTCTTAACCAACCAATAAAACTAGAATGAAATTGTGGCTACGCTAGTTTGATACATAACAAAAATCATACCATAATTCCACACAATGTCCTAAACTTTACTTACCATATAAGTCTTCATTGTTCCCTTCAAACTTGCACATTTCGATCACATTCACCGTCATAATCATCTTGATATACCTTGTAATTATTAATACATATTGAAATTATTTGTTCACCTTTTGTTATGTGATATTATTTTAGATATGAAAGAGGTCATTTATTTTTTTATGTCGAAGAAGTGTATCTAGGTATTGGGATTATAAATACCTCTAAGCCATGGCAATAATGTTCATGACCATCAAAATAAGAATTCAAAAAACCCTCAATCCCAAGTACATCCAATGAACCTTACCCCATGCCACTGCTATAAACTATCCATGGAAGGAAGAAATGATAACTTCCCAACAATGTTGTGTTTCAGCACTTTTTTAGTGCCAAGGGTTGAAAATTGGTAAATAAACATAAAACACTATGTAGCTACAACAAAAAAAAACAACTATAACAAATGAGAAACAACATCATTATAACTGTAGAATAATGCTAATAGGACAATATTTTCTCTTCTTATTCTTAAACACATTACAAAAGATTATAAACACGACTCCCTTGCCCATGATAGGAAAGAGAGTGGAACTCATAGATTGTACTCTCCTATATAAATAATATCTCTTTGTCAATTCCATCCTAATAAAGTTCCTAGGGAGTTGTTAGGTTCCTCAAATTAAGGAATTCACTATGCCTAACTACTCCATAACTTGCCTCATAAATAATACGTTAATCATAACCTCATAGTTCCATTAAACCACACACGATCTCTTAATAATTCCACTATTGCAAAAGATGATTTATATGAGCTAACTAACTACTTGATGGAACTAAGGCAAACCACACATAAGATATGCAACCAACTTAAGCTATGCACTCATTTATATAAGCGACAAACTTAACATAAGTGATGTAATAATACAAATAATTGACACTCATGTGCATAAATGACTGACCTAACATATGTGAGGTACCAACACACATAATTTTTTTTTTTCCATAAGAAACACATTGAGACACATAATTGGTGCATGGGTGCAAAATAAGTGACACATGGACACACATAATATAAATGCACTACATAAATAAACAATATGCACAAACACTCCCTCCGCCTAACACACACAAAAGAATAACACTCATGCACATAAGTGGAAACCTTGCATATAAGTAACATGTTGACACACCTAACCCACATACCTACATAATCAACAAACATCCACACTCATACACTCACAAAACCATTGACACATTTATGCAACAACATAAGTGATACTCTCACATATAAATGACATGTTCAAACAAATAAAAGACACACTCACATAAATAAGTGACATTCATATATAAGTGATTCACTCACACACAAAAGCAACACAAGATACACCCACATAAGAAACCAACTCATACATTTAATATGAATTTATATAATTGACATATTTATGCACCCATAATAATGATGTCCTAAAGCTCATAACCTAGACATCTTCATAATTGACAAACTAACACACCAAAATAAGCAACATGCACACACCTAAACCAACCTCCTACACATAAAAACACTCAAATATATAAACAATACACTCACACACATAAATAACACAAATCTCAACAAAATAAATATATTGTTATTACAATTTATTCTTTAAACTTTAATAGACACCATATATCAACCCATATACTATATACAACCCATCATAAACTATATACTATATACCAACCTATATAGTATATAAAAACTATATACCAACCCATCATATAAAAACTATATACCAACTCATCATAAATTTTGTCCAAAATTCATTTTATCTAAAAAAAAAAAAAAAAAGAAAAAAAAAAACAAATGTCCCCTAGATAACCAATTTTAACCCACTTAAAAAAACAATAACAGGCTTAACTGAGGATATAACAATTACATCCATTTTCTATAATGACATGGCTTGATGATTTCATTTTTCTATCATTGATATACACACATTAGCTATAAAACTTCCAACCACTTCGAGAGAAGTTTGACATATGCCTTACAATTGTAACTTACTTTCATGTTTCTTAATAAAAATCAATTTTACTATTTTTAAAAATTAATTTAAAAACAATTGCAAACCACTTCCAAGTGATTGTTGCCCTGACAGGGTGTCCCAATTTATACCAAGCACTTTTTTAAACAATGAAAGTCTGTAAATGAAGATATTTGACATCATTCAATTCCAAATCTAATCATATGTGCAAGCAAACAAATTCATAATAGAAAATTTCTGCTTGAAATGGTTGTGCACACTCTATCATAACCACTATTTACACTCTCATGATCTTAAATAATTACATGTACTATTTACACTCTCATGATCTTAAATAATTACAAGTTTCTTTCCTGGGAGCAAAGAGTTCTTTCAAGGACCAAGTTTTTCCTCATGAACATTCCTTCAATTGTGCTGTCAAATCTTTTGTGGGCATCCAAATCAAAGGTTGTTAGTTGTACCAGATATCTCCTACTTAATTTTTTACCACTAAGTTGTAGCAAAGTCAATGACACTTCTCATCTCGTGATATTGAGTCTTTATTTTCCACGGTCAAAATCAACGGAATATATATTGGATGATGTTTCGTTTCTACAATTTTATTACACAGTGAATCTCCTTTTTAACTAGAGTTTTTACATGCATAATTTTTTATCACGTTACGTCTGGGTAGTTTGAACATAGATCAAGATATATTCTAGAATGTATACGAAAATTTCGGGCAGAAAATTTGGAGAAAGTCCGTGAGTCTAAATATGTTCTAGAATGCATATGGAAAATTGGGGAAGGAGCACAAGTCAAGATACATTTTAGAATTTATTATAAATATTGGGAATGATATTTTTTAAGGAATGGAATGTGGTAGATGCGTTGAGTTATAAAGGTTTATCAATATTGAATATTTTTTAATTAATTTATATTTATGAAAAGTATTATGAACATTTAAGTAAAATGAGGAAATTGTATTAGTAAATTAGAAAGGATTACTAACATTTTGTTTATTTTCTTGATTATGTTTGTTATTTATATATTGTTAAAACGTTTTAAATCAGTCTATATTTTAATATAAAGATGTGTACAATTCAAATTGATGAACATTTTTTCTAATATATAATTTTATTTTGCAAAAGATGCATCCGGCGTATTTCACTATATCATATTTAAATTTTAAATTACAATATAAAATATATGGCTTAGTTTAACATATATATATATAATATAATTTTATTTTACAAAAATTCTATCTCATGTATTTGAGTATATTATATTTAAATTTTAAATTATAATAAAAAATATATGAGGTACTCTAATTTATAAACAAAATAGTCTCTTTTCACGGGAATTTAGGAAAATTAATTAGGTAATACAATTTCAAGATCTTTTGTTGTTTAAAATATATTTTTGAATGCATAAATAGATTCAGCATCCTAAAAAACCCCTAGGACACTCGAATAATATAGATTAAACAATTTAAACCCAAGTTTTAAAAATCTCAAATTTTGATTAAAAATAACCAGAAAACTAGTTGTGAAAAATGCCATTTCCTTTGTAAATTAAACAACACCTAAATATATAAATATTTTTTTAATTTTGTTTTATAATTTTATTTTGATTAACGTTATTTTTTTAATTATGTTTGATTAACATTATCCTATTAAACTTACAATATTAATGAATTTTATATACAAAATTATAATATTGAAACTTTCATATTAAAAATTACAGATATAAATATTAAAAAAATATTTTACGAACTATTAAAATATATATATATATATATATTATATATTTATATTTATATTTTATATTTATTTTTATTTTTATTTTTATTTTTATTAGTGATATTAACTTGTGTTCTGTATTTAATTGTTCTTTAATATTTCTAATTACGTATTAAAATTTAAACAAATGTTTTCAAATTTACAGACATTAATAAAAATTAATAAAAAAGCAAGGGCACATGAGAGATACCTCTGGAGGTTAGGATGCAAATAACAAGGAAACGTATGCCAAAGGAAATGATGATAAGACTTTAGCCGTATACAAATAATATTTGTATAATATTGAAGACGTTTCACATTCTTAGTAATTTGCCGAGGACAAACTGCGGAGGACAGAGGTAAACAGCCATGAGGTAATGATTATTGTAACTTGTGTTAAAGGGTTATCGTGGATGACAACAGCTTTTGAGTAAACTTTAGTTTCAATGAAATTGAGTTATTCGGATAGGTAATTATTATTGTAACTTGTGTTAAAGGGTTATCGTGGATGGCAACCGCTTTTGAGTAAACTTTAGTTTCAATGAAATTGAGTTATTCGGATATTGCCACATTCTCCACTACTCTGGTTGTCATTATTAGTCCGGCTAGGGACTATAGTAATCGGAATGGGTCACTTTAGCATTAGTTTGTGTGATCTTTTATGACTTATATGACTTATAGCTTAATGTTTTTTTTGAGTCGAGTTTTTACGGCCAATGAAATTCCAGTTTCAATTTGCATCGTCTTATTTGGCCTCATACCGAGGCATATGAGGCCAAAGCTTATGGTAAAATAGATATTAAAGCACCATTTGAAACGGTATTAATTAATGTTAGCATTAAATCTTAAACATTTTATGCTAAAGCACATTTACAGTTTTGTCAAGGTAATTCGACCCGATTTACTGGAATTTCAGTACCTTGAACGGCGAACAGGTCACAGGTATAGATCTTTCTTTAGCTTTCTTTAGGTTTAGAGATCTTTCTTTAGCTTTCGGTATAGATCTGCGGTATTGAATTGAATCTGCGGTATAGATCTGGCACAGATCTGCGTTATAGATCTGGCGCTTGCTCGCATTTACAGTTTATAGATCTGTGGTATAGATCTAGCGCTTCTCCAACTCTCAGTGCTTGCTCGCATTTACAGTTTTGTCGAGGTAATTCGACCCGATTTACTGGAATTTCAGTACCTTGAACGGCGAACAGGTCGCAGGTTCGATCCCGAGAGGTCAAGGAAGAAGAGATCCGCTTATCCAGTCGGCTGTCTAACGATGCCGCTCATTCCTCGGCAAATTCTTGCTAGGCTTTTTCGTTAACAGGGTTCTGTGGATGGGGAACTGCCGCGTCGGTGCAGTAAGAGGCCATTACAGTTCTCTGGTCGAACGATGTCAGATTGAGGGTTATACGAGGTTGATATTTTTCACGGCTAGGTTTTAGATCTAATATTTTGAGGCTAGATCTAGATCTAGGTGGCTAAATCTAATTTTCTGCGGCCAGATCTAGATCTAATCTTATCTTCTGCCTTATTTTTCTACGGCTGGGTTCTACAGGCAAGTAAAATATGTCTCCGAGCTTCGCAAAAATAACTGGTGGCTCATCCGCCTCTCGAGGGCAATCTCCTGCCCATATTGTGAGTGAAGTCCCAGCTCCCATTATCCAAATGGTCCAGGCCTCACTCGATGAAGCTTTGAAGTTCTCCGAAAGTGCCCTAATTTGTCGGTTCAATGGTTTTTGGCCGCGGCTGATAGCACTCCACAATTGGATCTCGGAGGTATGGAAGCCTGTCATTTCTGATGAAATTAATATCTACCCCTGTGCTAGGGGTTTCTTTATAGTAGATTTTGAAAATCCTGAAAGCAGACAATGTATTCTAGATTCTAACCCTTGGTTTTGGGAAAAATCAGGCCTATTCATGAAGCCATGGAACTCATCATTTGATCCCTCTACAGCAGTGATAACCTCAGCACCAGTTTGGGTGAGATTACCAAGCCTACCCTTGCATCTCTGGAATCTCTCCTCGCTAAAAGACATCGGAAATGCAATTGGGAAATTTTACTGCAGGTGCCCAGAAACAAAGGAATATGCCAGAACCACCTATGCACGCATCTGTGTGGAAATGGACTTCAGCGCCAGATTCCCAGCTGAAATAAACCTAACAAGTAAAGACTATGTGTGGAACCAAAAACTTGATTATGAAAGTGTCCTCTTCAGATGTCGATCCTGCTTTCAGACAGGGCATCTAGCCAAAAATTGCCCAAAAGCCTCTGAAAAAAATTTTGCTAGAAAAAACCACCACAGATCTACATGGTGGGAAGGAGCACAAAAAGAACACTACACTGTCATCAAAGAAGAATATTCTAGAGAAAACCCTGAGTCACAAGAAATTAGGGAAGAAAGAAACAACTCTCAAAACAAGCAAGGAGAAAGCCCGCCCCAACAAATCAATAGTTATGAGGATTCGAATACCGCAGAAAATAAATCTTCATTTAACAGCAAAGTAGATCTCCTAAACCAAACTTCTTCTCCGACTATTTTCAAAAGAACGAACACAATAGATCGCGAAGCTAAGACACCAATGTCCCAAGAACCAGAAGAGATGAAGGAGATGCAAGATAAAGGAAGTTGGAAGACCGTAGAGAAAAAAAATGAAAGCTACAACACCAATCTCACCAAGAAAGACGAGGAGCCAGACAAGTAAAAATTAAGAAAATTGTAGGTACAATAGACCAATTTGGTCTCAATGGACATTAACCATCATCATCATCATCACCACTGCTATAATATAATAGCATATGTACCCCTGCTACACCGTGTACCCCTGCCACCGCATGTACCACCGTTACATGTATCCCTGCTACAGTATGTACACCTGCCACTGCATGTACCACCGTTACATGTATGCCTGCCACCACATCTACGCATTTTGTGGGCATGTAACAGGTATTTCTTTGCTTAAAGCGCTGCAATAAAATTCAAATTCATTCACTTGAATAGGTAGAGAACTCACCGGATGAACCAGGCACCAGGCGCAGGGTGAGAGCAGTCATCGATTCCGTAACAAGAGCATGTAACAGGTATTTCTTTGCTTAAAGTGCTACAATAAAATTCAAATTCATTCACTTGAATAGGTAGAGAACTCACCGGATGAACCAGGCACCAGTCGCAGGGCGAGAGCAGCCATCGATTTCGTAACAATTCTTCATTATCAGGGAGGAAGTTCCCATGGTTGTAATTTTTTTGATCTCCTGTACGCATTATTTTGTAAGACGTTTTGCTAATTAATTTTCTATTTTTGTCCAGTTTCATACCCTGCTATTAAATGTTTCTACTGACATCTTTTAAGCCATGGTATTTTGCGGGCAACAGATTACCTACTTGTTGTGGTGCCCATACATGTATGCTCAGGTTGCTGTACACGATTGCTTGTTGAACCTCGTCTTGTGTTGCGCACTACCCTCCCTTCGCCAGATAATGATGGAACGATCACAAACTTCGGAGTACAGAATGGAGCCGTTTGGGCTGAGAGCCAATGCGTTGATAGCAGATTTTTGTCTCTCAAGCGTTGCAGCTAGGGAATGTTTTATCTCGCTTGAGGCCTTTGCCCAGATTTTGATTCTAGAATCCGCAGATCCTGTGTAAATAAAACCATCTGCCGAAACCACAAGTGCATTGATGGCATCATTGTGGGCTCTGAAAGATTCAACTCATCTCAAGTTGGAAAGCCTCCAGATCTTCACCGTCCTGTCTTAGGAAGCTGAGTATAAAATCCCTTTTGTATCAACCGACAGAACCGATATGGTTTCCACATGTTCAATCCAGAGAGCCTTCCTGTGCTTGCGCATTTCAACATACTTTCCAGGAAGTATGGAGTTGATCACATAATCATTGAGGGTTGGCATCGCGGCCACCAGCTTAGGGCCTGACATCTTCCCACTGCTTTTCCAAGCTCTAACTCTATGATCTTGATGCGCGCTATATATCCTGTCGCCGGTTGACCTTGAGATTTCTCCATACTCGAATTTTATTTCCAGAGGACCCGCTGTATAGTAGAATGCCTTCCATTGCTAGAGAAAGAACGCACCCACCATGGCCTCTCAGTGTGGCTATGCACCGACAAATGGTGCCTCCGCCATTGGTCTTCAGAGATTCATGATCTATGATCCCAATAGAGGGGAATGATGCTAGACTGCTATCTGAAGAAATACTAAATTCTTATTGCAGGATTGTCACAGGCCTTTTACTGTAATCAGACTGTGAGTCGTAATCTTCAGAATTAGACCAACTACGAATTAGGGCTCCTTAGCTTCTGCGCCGCTTGCTGTGAGCCCGCCTGGGCACTGCCCTCTTTGACCTGGGAGTCTCCTTTATAGGCGGTATCTCAGGGATTATCACTTCATCGGTTGGGTTCTGCTTCTTCTTCTCCCTGTTGTCATCGATTTTGTCCTCAGACAAGTTAGCCAAGGGACTAGAATTCGAACTTCCTGTCGCTGCAAAGGAATCCTCCACGAAGTCCGGCATCCATTCTAGACCAATTCCATCTTCGTACAGTTAAAACCAAAACAAAAATTTATATGTATTACATATGATTCCAATTGCTAAAACTACAAAAATATGCAGCAAAATGGCAAGCGCTTTCTACAAAGTCAAAGTAAAAACAGCGCGCACTACTCTCTGCAAAATTTCATGTTTTCTGTCACATTATTCGGTATACATGCAGGTTGGCCTTCATCGAACGTGACAGAGAAGCCTCCCAATCTGGACATTTGGTATGCATGCACCCCAGATCCGGAAGAAGGCATTTGATATGCATGTAGGTTAGCGCTCATGGCATGAGAGATACGTGGTTGTGTTGAGGCTTTTTTATAAAACACGTGTATCAGTGACCGTTTCATGCGTTGATATAATGTTGGTTAGATATAACATGGCCTAGACTATGTGTAATCTAATACTCATCATGTGTAATCCGATACTCGTCACTTAGTTTATTAGAGTGTATAACAAGCTTTAGTACTAAACACGTGATCCTGAGTAGGATTAGCAGTTTGTTAACTATGTTGACCATGTCATAAGCTATGTTGAATAATAATATTTCGCAACGGGCCATTTGCATGTTATAAGTTTTAGGTACATTTGAAGCAATCTATGAAATTGCGTTGAATCACAAAATGACATAAATTCACGACTATGTTACGCTTGGATAACAGAGAACTCAATTTATCGACCATGATAACGTTTTCTTAGTAACACGTAAATCATGTTCTGGTAATGAAACTAACCACTCTTGTCTTACCATGATTACGCATTAAGTAAAAGCATGTACGCACTGTCTACTATCAAGAGCATAGTAATATAACCCATTAATTTCTATTCGTGAAGAGCTGCTAGCCAGAAATGAAGTTACAACCTGGAATCAATACATGATGACTCGCATAAAACATAAACAATACCATGTTAATATTGTGATAAGTTGAAGTGTAAATTCATGCATGGACTAATTAGGCTCACATCTAACACTTATCTAAGCTTAACCATTAAGCTTTCCAACCGCATGAAATTGTAAAGCTGTTACTCATTCATACTAGAATCTAGCACTTGTAATAATATACGTAGATGTAGAGTCAAATATAATAAGAGTTTTCTCAATGTGTTCCACTCTTTACGCTACATTGTACTTCATGTTCATAATACACTCTAAGTAAAAGCATGTACGCACTGTCTACTATCAAGCAGCGTAGTAATATAACCCATTAATTTCTATTTGTGAAGAGCTGCTAGACAGAAATCAAGCTATTACGTGTGATTGAATTAACTGTAAAACGGATTGCTTAAATAATGAGAAGAATATTTAATCACCTGAGAAGTCACATGCATCACTATTGCTTACAATGTAAATCATGGAAACAATAAGAATTTACAACCTGGAATCAATACCTAATGACTCGCATAAAACATAAACAATACCATGTTAATATTGTGATAAGTTGAAGTGTAAATTCATGCATGGACTAATTAGGCTCACATCTAACACTTATCTAAGCTTAACCATTAAGCTTTCCGAGCGCATAAAATTGTAAAGATGTTATTCATACTAGAATCTAGCACCTTTAATAATATACATAGATGTAGAGTCAAATATAATAAGAGTTTTCTCAACATGTTCCACTATTTAAGTTGCATTGTACTTCGTGTTCATAATACACTCTAAGTAAAGCTCAGCCTTTTCATCTGGAACATGCTTGCCATTACACGTAATAGTTAGCAAGAGTACTGGTTAGGCTCATTAAGGACCGTTATACCTGACCATTAATTAAGCTCTTATCATACTGGACTGAATCTCCCTTTTTTGTAATTCTACAACTTCTCACATGGTTAACACGCTGAATGTGCAAGGTATATTAACTTGGCTCAACGTACTGTCATTGATCAAATTACACTTCGTATATATAACTTATTCATGGTAGATCGCTTACCAGGCTATGTGTAATACATTAGTACAGGTTGAAATACTTTAACCGTAGTATGCAGTATAATAAACCACTGAACAAGCTTTCTAAACACTGCAACTAATGGTTGCAGCCTTGTTCTGTTTCTAGTTTTTTGTTGACTTTGCAGGGGAAGTGCTAATCTCGCTTTCGCTGATTGCCTTTGTCATTTATTATATGGTTGAGTTGTTCGATACTTAGGGCTGTCTCAGCAAAAGGTAGGGACTAGCTGCAATGCAGCCTCCCTTGTTAAAATAGAAATTTGATAAAAATGAAGACATTTATTGTAAATTATAACTATGTAATGATTTACAATCGTTTTAATTATTTAAAGGAAGAAATTTAAACATACTTATTAGGTAGTTTTTCTTGTCATGTGTTTCCATGTTATAAAGAAGAAATTAATAGGCACAACTGATTATGCCATGTGTAAGAGTTTTTGTCTTCTTTGTCTTCACTTTCCAAATTATTGGTCTTTTACATGTTTTAACTAAGACCGTTAAAATTAGAAATATGTGTGGGTTAATATTAGTACATGATTTATATATAAATTAAATTATTTATCAAGTAAAGTTTTTTTTGGATAAATCACTTGAGTTATTAGATCAAGTTGTTAGAGAATGGAAAGTTAGATCAACAAACTACATGTTTATAGTAGAGATGCAACTGTAAATTCAAACGGTTATGAATTCAAATAATAATAAAATGAATAGAAATTTTATATAATATATTAAAATAAACATTAAAAATAACATAAAAAGTTCCCATTATTATTAATATATCTATATCTAAATTATTTATGTTAATAAATTTTAAATGAAATTAAAGAGTTTCTTTCTTTTTTTTTGTAAGTAAGCATGTATAAATTATATTATCTGAGCCAAATTTACAATATTTACAACCATGAGTTTCGTCTTTGCCTCAAAGCAAGGAAACGAGAGAGATAAGACAAGAGTACTCTGCCCTTGGAGGGGGGAACCAGAGCTTACATTGCATCTCAAAAAGATGGAACTATATGAGTTTCATAGGAGGGCAAGGCCACGTGGTGGCTAGACAGTGGACTGATCAAAGATGACAGTTTCATGATGAGGCAGAGAAAAAGGATCCTCAGTCTCCGAATTGGCACTCTTAGGCTGAGCTGTAATGGTGCTATCACACTAGAAATTGCCAAAGAAAAAACATATTCTATGAGGCATTGACTAAACGGAGAGAAAAACTGACCTAGAGTTTCTCAAGATGTCGGCGGGTGATGTGAACTGTTTTGGAGCTAGATATAAGTCGATATGGAGAAACCATGTGCCTGAGAGATTCCACAATCATGCATGGAACTAATATCCTTTGGGATCTCCTCGAGAATGAAGCACCCATAATGGCAGGGCCTAGTTTGGGAAGAATGGGGTGAATTGGTCGCGGGCAAAGGAGAAATAGGTGCGATGGGAGGCGAGGGAGCTTTGTGAGTGGGAGGGGGGACACGCTTGTAGGAGGGGAGTGTGCAGGGGACACAATCGGGGAGGGGACATTACGAGTGTACTCAATGCCCATGTCCCTATAGGCTCCACTTCAAGGAGGTAGACAAGTGGCAAAGGGGCATAAGGAGATAAAAAATTCAATGGGTGGCCTTGTCTTTAATGTCTTCCCATTCTTTCAGTTGTCGAGCCAGAAGGTTGTGCAAGGCCCAGAGGAACGAGGACCCATGTTGCATTTCCTCTTCCTCCATTGTCACGTCCTGCATGTGGATATGCTCTGGAATGCAATGGTCAAACAAGGTGGAAATGGAATTGTCATCAAGGGTAGTTGTGGGTCTCCCTCCGCCTCGTCCATGCTATGGGCAATAGCCTTGCTCTCTGTCACTACTCATGATTGGAATGTATGTGCAGAAGGGCACAACAACAAGGGTGGGAGGAGTGGAGCTCAGCGAAAGGGCAAGAAACCAAAGAAGGAATGGTAGGGAGGTCAGGTCACAACAAGATAAAAATCTTGAATAAGAAGCAAGGTGGTCCTCGCAAACTCAGGCAATGGGGTGTATGGAATAATTAGGCTCAACAGGTTTCATGTGAATTCAGATGCCCTCCATGTGCCATAAACCATTAGTTGGATAGGGTGATTGCCCTCTGGTCACCCAGACCCGTAGAAAATGAAATTGAAAAGTTAACTATGGTCGAAGATTTGAATGGAGTCGAAAAAGAGGTAAGGTTTTCTAACTTATTATTCTAAAAGTAAGACAATGTACAACACTTAGGTCTCTTTCCTTGTTTTAATTCTTGGTGGATGCATAAGATTTTAGGAAACCAATCATTCATGTTTCCTTTAGAACCTAAATTTCAAACTCCACAGTCTCTCACACTCCAAGACTTGGTCTGTGTCGTAGCAAAATGTGGAAGGTTTATGTAGAGATCGAGGGTCTTGATCTCGCCACATCAAAAATTTTGACCCTGGTCCCACCTAACCTTGAAACCTAATGGGCCTTTTCTTATGGAGTCGATAATGTTATCAGGTGAATGATGAGGTCCTAGGTGGCCCCACCTCCCAAAGCCTAATTTTCAATGATTGGGTGATGGTTCAATGGTTGGAATTGGGTCTTGAATGATCTAGAATAGAGGTTGGGTGCACCTATACTCTGTCATTCCTAAGAAAACTCACCAATTGCAATAGCTCTATGTTTCTTTATTACCTTTTTTGAGTGGGTTTTTCCTTTGCGACTTCAACTCTCATTTGAATTCTCTATCTCTCTGAGCACAAATCTAATAAATAAAATTATGGGTATCAATTTCAAGGAGGTCATGTAGCCTGTAGCCTTTGAATTTGTCAGGTTCCCATAGGCCTTTCTAACATAGAGGGTTTTAAACACAATCCATTGAATATAAGTCATATTGTTAGGTTAAACAAGAAATTGCATATGTGATAGTAATTCCTACTGTAGTAATAATCTAACTTGTCAACATTACATATGATCAAAGACAAAAAAGAAAAAGAAAAAGAGACATGGTATGATATTAATATTTAGAGCTTCAAATAATTACACAAAAAATGTTAATTATTTATAGGCCTAAGTGAGGAGAGCCCTGAGTTTGATATTTCTTCTCTTTTATATCCTATCTCAAAAACAAAATATCCCCTTCAAACAAAATGGTTGGAACTAAAAATTGTTCCTAATTCTATAAATGAGAGGACACCTCATAGTTATCAAATATTTACATTTGTCCTCTAGGACACATTGACATAGCTAACATATTCATGGTGTGTAAAGTTCTTCTACAAAAACACTCGAATAACATAAAGGAAAATAGTTTTGTGCAAGATTCTCCTGCATCAGACTCTCCCATAAATAAATATTTCATGGACTCCTGTCCATGTGGTATGAAATAATATTGCATGTTTTGGGGTCTTTACATCACTAATCTAGACTACATGCTCATCTGGAAGACCCTTCCATTCGACCAGATATTTTTAGCTCCCTCTTTCTAATCTTGTTAGAAACCCTTGGTGAAGAATCCTTTCCAACTGTGGCTTCTGAGTTGTATGTCATTGAGCTTCCCATTGAGTCTTGTCTTTCTCATTTTTCTTCTCATCTCTAGGTTCCTTATAGGTGTATAGCTCTACAACATTAAATATTAGAGACATATCTATATTCGAGGGTAGTTTAATATCATAAGAATTTGATGAGAACTTTCTCAATACCTTGCAACCTAACTAATCGTCTTTTTTTTGCTTGTTGTACTCATTTCTTGGGAGTATTTACTTCCTCAAGTGTGCTAAAACTAGGTCCCCCGCTTCAAAACTATCTTCTTTCCTCTTGAGGTCAAATTTATGCTTGTATTTATGGCTTCTTTCCTGTAGCTATCTATTGACCTATTCATGTAGCATTTGTATGGCTGTGGAAACTTCTTTTGTATCACCACTTGTAATTTCTTCTTTCCCCAATTTTTTTAGTTCAAAAATGCCTCTTATGTGTATGCCACACATAATTTGAAATGGACTTTTTCCTGTACTCCTATTAGGAGAATAATTATTAGAAAAATTAGGTTATGGGAGACCTTGATCCCATTGTTTATTTTGCTCATTGAAAAAAAAAAATATTACAATTCCCATACTTCTATTAACCACTTCAGTTTTCCCATCTATTTTGGGATGATAGGTGGAGTTGTATGCTAGGCTTATTCCACAATTCTTCCATAAAATCCTCCAAAAGTGTCCAACAAACTTTGTGTCTTGTTTTGAGACTCTGCTCCTAGGTAGTCCATATAGTCTCACAACTTCTTTGAAAAACAAATTGGAAATGTGAGCAACATCATTTATTTTTGAACAAGGTATAAAGGGTGCCATCTTGGAAAATCTATCCATTACTACCAAAAATGAGTGATTTCTTGCTTGAGTTTTTGGAAAGCCGAGAACAAATTACACACTAATGGCTTCCCACA
Source organism: Pinus tabuliformis (assembly GCA_031772625.1). Lineage (NCBI taxonomy): Eukaryota > Viridiplantae > Streptophyta > Pinopsida > Pinales > Pinaceae > Pinus > Pinus tabuliformis. Next base: position 597,027,129 of record CM062805.1, on the reverse strand, counting down.
TCCTCTTTGGTATGTGTAGTGGCTAATATAACTCAACATTCTATTGTTTTGCTTTATCATATTGATAGATTCTTCATTTTTCGAAAAGAAAATTGACATCAGTCCTCATACCTTGCCAATAATGAAAAGAAGTCAACTAAGCATATTTCTTGTCATAGCCAAAATGACTATATAGTCCTCCATTTTACTTCTCCTTCATCAAATTGTCTCTCATAGATCTCTTTGGAATACATAACTTGCAACCCTTGAACAACATTCCTTCCTGAAAAACATTAAATTTTAATTTTAAAGTATGGAATAAAGCTAGTAAAATATAATAATAATGATAATAATATTAATAAAAAAATAAAGGTGGTATGAAAGCGATTTTTAGAGAACATTGTGAGATGAAGAGGTGAAGTGTCCATGGACGTTTTACTACATCACATAATTTTGTCCATAAATCCGTTTTACACAATGTGTAACAACAATGGAAATATACAGTAGAAAAAATAAAAGTTTCAAATTAAATAATTTTTAATTTATAAAATTATAAAAATATAAGAGAGGCTTTCAAATTTAAAATAAAATATATATCAATAAATCAAATATGTCAAAAAAATGAATAATAAATTTTAATTAATAATAAATTGATGACAAGACCCTGATGGTGGTGGAGGAGCGCAGCCTTAATAGTGTCGTAGGGTTGGGTTTGACCCTCCCACATGAAAGTTGGATGACATGTGAAGTCCTAGAGACCAGTGTTGATGGGATCCCGAAAGGTTTGAGATGGGTGACATTTGGTTAAACAAATTGGCAGGTTGGCTCCATCAGTTGTGGTTCTAGGTTATGGGAAATTGCAAAGGTGGTGAGAACAATGTTAAGTATGCACATGTTGTCATCCTATGCATTCTCTTTATCTTATTGATCCTTGCATCTAATATTTCAGTCGACTCATGAGGCCTACATCGAAACTCCATTGGGAAACTAACTCATAGGGTGTGGGATCCTAGAGCGAGGGTTTGTTGGAATTTTTGTTGCAGCTGGTTAGTTTTGTTGTGGGAGGATGCTTTCTTCCATTGACATGTTGTTTATGGATCAAAGGGAGATTTGGGCTCTTCTAGTGCCTCTTTGGTAAATTAATTTTCCCTTGTCCTTGGATCATAGAGAATTGTTCTTGTAAGAAGCTTAGGTATGGGGTGGTTTTGTTTCAATTATGTCCACTGTCCATCAAAAATTGTGGAAATATTAAGGGGTTTCCTAGTTGACTGTGGTAATTAGTATGCGTCTTTGAACCCTGGTCAATTTGGAGAGGGGGGTTGGGGTTTTGATTTCTAGGTTGTTTCTTTCTATTTTAGGGGTCTCTACCCTTTGGTCTCTTAGGGAAATCTAGATAAAATGTGCTAGTACTTTTTTTAGGAGTGAGGTGTCTATAGCCTTGGTGGCTTAATCGGTGGTGCCTAGAGGTATTCTTGATATTTTACTTTGAAACTAGGAAATAGTGTTGGTGACTCATGCTTGGGTAATAAGTTGACCCAATTCTTGGTCAGCTATGGTATTTAAATCCATGCTTTGGAAATTTGGGTAGGCTCGGTGGGGTCTTGGGCCCCGTGGCCAACTTGCAGGCTATGGAGGCCAAGCAAATGACACTAGGTAATGGGGGTCTGGACGCATCATTTGAAGGTGAATTATCTGACGTCTGGGTATGTTCTCCTAGTCAATTGGACCTTCCTCCATCTATGAACTCTTTGGACCTGTAAATATGTAATGTCATGACACTTTTGGAAGATCTGAGGTGTTAGTAGTATGAGGACCAATATGAAGTGATAATATTTATGAATTATTTGTAGTATAATTAGTGGGGCATCCTCGACCACTTGGCTTATTTTAAAAGCAGTCAAGGGAACACAAATGATTGTCTTGATCATGTTGAGGGTCGAATTACTCATCTGGAGTTTCATGTTCACGGGGATCCTAGACATCCAGATGCACTTGGAGTGAGGCATGCACCAACACTTCCTCATAATCCTTGATGGTGGCAAGTTGTAATTTAATTCTCTACGTTTTCTTGGGATCTGCTGTCATTTTCTTTCTAGTTACTATGTAAATTTTGGCAGTTTGTTCTCAGTTTTTGTATTGCTTTCTTGGCCACCAAATCTAGTAGAAGTGAGGTAGGGAGAGCAGTGATATTCCTGACTATCTCATGTAATGTTCTAATGAATTAATAGAAGTTGGTTGACCGACAAACAAAAATTTGATGACAGGGATTTAAATTAAAATTCATAATATAAATATAATTTGGTTTGTGAATAGATATTAATATTTATGAGATAACAAATTATGTGAATAAATCATAGTAATAACCAATAGAACTGAATATTCATTAAGTAACTAGACCCATCTTAACTTTGTATCACGTTCGCACTAAGAAAAGAGGTTTGTAGCTTAATATATTTTATCCCTCCTACGACTTTATAGATGAGGAGTTAAATATGGATCTAGGCTTGTTTAATTATTAATTATTAATTTTATTCTTTTCTTTTCTTTTATTTTTATTTTTAATTAATTTGACCTTGTTAAAATACTTCCATAATATAATAGTGTAGGACATTACAACATCTCTTCCATATTGGGCTACAGAGGGACACACTTATTTTTCTTTTTGTAAAACAAAGGTAAAATATTTTTTGAGATTTAAAGCCATTAAATAACAAAAATTGAAATCATTGTAACAATTATTGGATATGAGCTCATTATATTATTCGTAAGAATTAAATTTTGTTGAAAATAAATATAATCAACCTTCCTAACCACTTAAAATAAATCTAAATGTTTTCACTGTTTAATGCTATGAATTCGTAGAATGCCATACCTCTTCATAGTGATGACAAAAATGTTGTAATTGAACATTAATTTGTATACTTTTATTTCAATGAAATAACACATATGTCATTTTGTAATGTGAATTAAAAAAAAGAAAATCTAATTCACAATAGTTTATATCAACTATTTAAAATTTTGTATTAGTTTTTTGTAACATCACCTGGTAAAAACTTGTAAAAAAATCTTCTGTTTTTATTTTTACTGTTGCTAAGGAAAAGTTACTTGGTTAGACATGTTTATTTAAGAAGATATTTAACTATATATGTGTATGTTAAGTGATGATGTATATAGCAAAGTCATAAAAGCCACAATGAAAGCTATGTATAGAGGGCTCACACGTGGAGGTTGGAACATTTACACGGAAGGTGGTTACCAACACAAACTCTTCCTGGGGAAGGGATCTTTTAAAAAAAGAAAGTAAGATGAAGCCAAGAGGGTTGAGAAACCTGATGTTGTCAAAGAGAAGGATTGTAAATGAAATACAAATCTGCAATGAATTTCATAGTTGGGAAAGCCAGTGGAATTCAAGTGAAACTTAGGCACATGAATTGAGAGTGCTATACTATGTCTCATTAGGAATAGATAGTCTTAGGAATTGTACAAAAAACTATTCCAAATCATAAGGTGTGAAGCTGGCTCGGGGGGAGACGTAGTGGTGGGTGGTCTCACAGGTTGGGTGGAGCACTTCTTTCTTGTGGTTTTGTGGCTAAGTCAATACACACTAAATAAAGAACATATAAGTACAATTCCTTTTGGTTATAAAAAATCGTAAGTCAGTTAGGACTCTAGTTAAAGCAGAATGTGTTGTTGTATATAAGTGAATTCTTTGCATTAATGATATATTTTTATGTATGTTTGAGGTAGAAATTGTATCTTGTTACTTTTCTTTCAGATTTGAGTTAGACCCTATATTAAGTCAAGGGGAAAGGATAACCTGGGTGCAGTCTCTCTATCCAGAAAAGGATTGCAAATTTTAGTTAAATTTGGAGATGTCCTAAAATAAAATATAAAAAAACAATACTACTATAGTTTCATGAACTCCATCGACTACCCAGTATCATACTGAAAACAATGAGGTAAAACCTATTAATATGATTTGACAGTTCAATCTTATTTGAAAAAGGACAAGACAAGAACTATCTTTGTTTAACCTTGGAAGACATGGGTCTAGTCTAGGGCCAAGTCGAGTTCTCAGCAGCCCTATACATTCCCTTGGTCTCTACAAGTTAGAGAAAATTATTATTTTGTAAAATTCTAAAGGGACTTGAAGAAAATATGTCATTATCTCTTGGTAAGAGACTCTAAACTTATAAAGAACGATAGAGACTTTCCAAAGAACATTCTATATCAAAAATACTTCAGAAATATTTCAAGCTACATATTTAAGTAATGCACACGTATCTGACAAAATTGAACAAAGAAATTGAGACCCTGAAATTTACTCGAGAAAAAAAAATATGGAAACAATAATATATAACAGAGGGTATATGACCACTTTCATCTAAATATCATAACACTACTATGGATACCAAAAAGTTATCAGATCATCACATAGTTATAGTTACCATTTCCATGTAATACCAGTCTGACATGTCAATATACACAAAGTTACATCGATGAACCGACTAATAGGTATTAATATAGGGAAACCCAGAGAAGAATATGGTTGTAAATAATAGTCTCTATGTCAGGAATACTACATGAGTTATAGTATAAATTGATTTTATTACAGAGAAATCCTTTGTTGAATCAACTGTAGTGAGAAACAAAAGTTGAGTTATTTTTTTGTATTTAAAAAAAAAAAGTAACTTTGGATAAACCCCATCGAGAATGCTGATGAGCCTCATCATTGGGTAACTATATGGGCCTTAATTGGCCTTAATTCACCTCCTAGCTTAGCAAAACCAACTATTCTCACAACTTATTGCATACTTTTGATTATATTTTGTTTATGAGATGAGTTAGAGTTGGATATTTTGCTTTGTGGTCTACTGTGCATGTAATGCAAGAATAAAGGTTAAAAGCAAGGAAAAATGAAATAATAAAGGAATAAATGGTAAAAGCAAGGAACATTGGCAAATACCTTGGTAAAAACGCGAATGGGACAAGGGAGAGTAATTATAGGAGGTAAATCGTCCTCATTTACTACCCCTCCATTTGAATATTCCTCCATCAGCTCAGAGTGCAAACAACCATCACTTTGAAGACAAGAAGACAGCCGAGCAAGTGAAAGTGATGAAAGCCATTTTATCTTGAGTGGGGCGCCTAGCCTACCTAATTGGAAGGAAGTCGTTGGAGACTTCAGATGTATAAATAGAGAGGCTTAGGACCTCAGTAGGATTCAGACTTTCATTGTAAAACTCTACTTTATTTCTGAACTGCAAGACTTATGATAGTTTTTTCTGTAACCCGTGGTTTTGATAATGACAATGAGTTTTGTTTTGAGCCAGCACTGAGTTAACTCAGAGGGCTGAAGCTCTTGGGTTAGGGCCCAACCGAAGCAGCCAAAGCTCCTCTTTACTATACATGTATGCTAGCATAGATTTATGGCTTTTTTCATTTGCTTAAGTATCTTCCTGGTTCTATTCATTTGCTTAAGAAGATTCATGGTTTTATTTTTTATTTGCTTAAGTAGCTTCATTTTCATTACAACAGTATAGTGTAGATTATTCATCGTTTTTTCTGTTCATTTGCTTCAATAGCTGCATTTACTGTAGTTTACTTCCATTTGTGCCTTCTTTCAGTTTATAGGTTAGTTAGGAGAAAATATCACCATAAGGTTGTGCACAGGTGTCTCGACCTCATCTCCTCCCTCTGGGACCATGACTTGACGAAGAGACCCTTCAGTAACCCCAAAAACACAGGTTTTTGGTCCTCGCATGAGCTATGGAGTTTGTTGTTCAATGCAATTATTTGCCTCTGTATTTGATATTACCACTATAGATTGTTTCTTACTCATCCAACTAACTGCACCTCCAAATAGGTTAAACACATACCCACTTGTAGATCTTCTCTGATCCAGATCTCCAGCCCATTCTGCATCAACAAAGCCATGAATATACAACACTCTGTGCAATCTTGGTCTTGCTTGGTAGCACAAACCATAATCACTAGTGCCACGCAAATACCTGAAAACCCGCTTCACTGCTGTCCAATGCTCCTTCCCTGGTTTTTGACATAAACCTGCTCAATACTCCCACTACATGTGTAATGTCTAGTCTAGTACAGACCATTGCATACATCAAGCTACTGATTGCACTTGCATATGGAACATGGGGCATGTCCTCTTCCTCTTCTTGTGTCTTGGGACACTGTTGAGCAGATAATCTCACATCTACAGGAATAGGAACCTTCACTGGTTTACTATCCTGGATATTAAACCTCTGCAGTATTGTCTCAACATACTTCCTCTAGTTTAACCAGAGCTTCCTCTTTGCCCGATCTCTTTTAATTTTCATGCCCAAAATATAGTTTGCAGCACCAAGATCTTTCATGTCGAATTTGGAGGACAATTGGGTCTTCAAATCTTGGATAATTTCCTTGTCATTTCCAACCAGCAACATATCATCCACATACAAGACTAGATAAATTTAAAATACACACAGTGATATGCTTTTCTTTTGGTGAAGCCAAGTCCCCGTATAAATGTATCAAATTTCTGATACCACATCCTTGGTGATTGTTTTAACCCATACAGAGACTTCTTTAACTTGCATACTAGTTCTTTCTTACCCTTTACTGCAAAGACTTCAGGTTTCTTCATGTATATTTCCTCTTCCAGATCCCCGTGAAGAAATGTTGTCTTCACATCCATCTGTTCTACCTCAAAATCAAAATTAGCAACAACAGATAAAAGTAATCTAATAGAAGTTACCTTGGCAACAGGAGAAAAAATATCACCAAAATCAATTCCCGACACCTGGGAATAACCTTTTGCTACCAACCAAGCATTGTATTTCTCCACCTTTCCTTCTACATTTGTCTTCTTCTTGAACACCAATTTACTGCCAATGGGTTTCCTTCGAGCTAGCAACTCCACCAGATCCCAAGCCTCATTTTGTGAAAAGATGCCATTTCATCAACCATGGCCTCTTTCCAGAGTTTGCCATCCTATGAATCTACTACTTCATTGACAGTTCTAGGATCATCGTCAGTAATAGATAAAGAAAAATCTGAGAAAAAAGCAGATGGAATATACCTTTCTAGCTACCTTCTTTCTAGAACTGATCTTCTCACACCTGGAGTTTGTGGCTCTTCATCTTCTGATTCATCCTCTGTTGTAAAGTCTAATTCTTCCTCCATAAGCTCAAACTCTATCTTCACAGGTTCGTTTGGTTGGACTTCATGTTTAATAACATCTTTTACCTCTCTGAACACCACATCTCAGCTGTACACAACCTTTTGTGTGACTGGGTTCCAAAGTTTATAACCCTTTAAACCCTCCTTATACCCAATAAAGATGCAGCTTTCAGATTTACTATCCAACTTGGTTCGTTTCTCCTTTGGAACATGTACATATGCATCACATCCAAATACCCTCAGATGTGAAAGAGAGGGTTTCTTACCAGTCCATACCTCTTGTGGAGTCTTATCCTCCAACGCTGATGAAGGTGACCTGTTGACCAGGTAACATGCAGTATCCATTGCCTCTGCCCAGAATTCTTGTCCTAACCCGGCACCACTGAGCATGCTTCTTGCCCTTTCCATCAAAGTCTTATTCATTCTTTCTGCAACTCCATTTTGCTGAGGTGTATATGGAGTAGTCTTCTGTCGTGCTATACCACACTTCTTACAGAATTATTCAAAATTCCTTGCTGCAAAACTCTCCACCATTATCTGTCCTTAGCACTTTTATCTTCCTCTCTATCTGATTTTCCACGAGAGCCTTAAATTCTTTAAACCTGTCAAAGGCTTCAGATTTCTTCTTAAGGAAATATATCCATGTATTCCTTGAGAATTCATCTATAAATGATACATAGTACACAGACTTACCTAGTGATGGAACCTTCACAGGTCCAAGCACATGATTGTGCACAAGTTCTAATATCTGTTTCGCCCTCTTACCACCAAAGGGGAAACTCACCCGATTCTGCTTCCCATATACACAATTTCACAGAAGTAAAAATCCAGAGAGCTATTACTTGTACCTTCTACCATACCTTTACCATGAAGTATTCGAAGGCCCTTCTCTCCAATATGTCCAAGCCTTTGATTCCACAACATGGTCTTCTCTCCAAACACCACTAGACTTTCTACTCCACTTTCAGGAACCACATAACTGTTGCACCCATCAATAACAATGCTACCTTGCAGCTTGTATAGAGTTCCAATTCAAACTCCCCGCATCAATACCAGCGCTCCCTAAACCATTTTGTAGGTATCCTTCTCGAACACTATTTTTACACCTGCATCGTCCAACTTGCTTATAGGAATCAGATTTCTGGCCAATGCAGGAATATGCAGAACACCCGGAAGTTTTCTAACCCTTCCACCTTGCAACTTTAACTTTAATTTTCCACGACAAATGATTCTAGCCTTCCTATCATCCCCTAGGAAGAAATCACCACCATCATATTTCTCATACTCGCAGAACCAATCTCTATAGGGAGTGAAGTGAAAGGATGCACCTGAGTCAATCAACCATGACTCATGATGTACATGTGTACTTGAAGAAGCCAAGTACACATGCCCACCTTCATCTGAGGTGGTTTTCCCCTCTGCAGAAGGAGCATCATTAGATCCATTTCATTTATCAGGAGCTTTAGATTTATAGTCCCTTTTGTAGTGCCCTTCCTTTCCGCATTTCCAGCACACCACCTTTACAGGTTTTCCTAGAGATTTAGATCTCCCACTCAATGACTTATTTTTGTTTCTGTTCTGGGACCGTCCTCGTATAGACAAGGCATCACTATTCTGGCTCTCCATATTTTTCCGTCTCATCTCCTCTGTCACCAAGGATTAGAATATTTCATCAAACTGCAAGGAAGTTGCATTACTACCTATTGCAATAACCAGACTATCCCACGAATTTGGTAGAGAACACAACAAATTGATGCACTTATATTCATCTAAAATTTTAATATCAACAAATGGTAACTGACTTACCACAATATTAAACGCATTCAGATGCTCTATCACTGAGTCTCCATCTTTCATCCTTAGGTTATACAGTTTTTTTCGTAGGAACAGTTTATTCACCAGAGACATAGATTGGTACAAAGTCCCTAACTTGTCTGACAAAGCCTTCACCATAGCTTTTCCTGATACATTTAACAATACTAAATCTGAGACACACAATCACATTGTGCTCTTTTCCTTCCGATCCAACTTCTTCCATTCTTCATTGGACACTCCCTTTGGCTTAGTACCTAGATCTACTATGATCCATTGATCTTTATCCACCAACAAATCCTCCATATTTAGTTTCCACAACTCAAAACTCTGACCATTAAATTTCTCGATCTCTATCTTTCCACTGCTCGCCATCTTCTTTCACCACCAGAATCGATCTCGCAGATCTCCCACTGAACAGGGTCTACCACAGGCTCGAGCGAAACCCCTCAGCAACAAAGGCGTCCCCTTGAAGCCAAAACAACTCTAATACCAAATGTAGGTTTTAACCCCGTACAAAAATTACCTTCATATAAATTCTAAAACACAGAAAATAAACGATGCAAGAGAATAACACATAAAACACATATACATAGAGATTTTCCCTTGGATCCCAAAACCGAGACTACCGGCTTGATTTTCGTTATTTTCCTTTCAATGTTATAATACATATTTATACATTCTAAAGCATCCAATACCATGGACCAAAAACCATCGTGTCCAAAAACATGTGTGAAAATCATGCACAAAACCACAGGTGGGTTTGCCCAACCTAACATAGGGTCCAAAACCAAAATTTTCTGGGGCACTACCCCGGAGCCGATAAAGTGGTGTTATGGGAATGCCTCAAACCCCATGTGAACCCACCCAGTACACAATCAGCGCAACAAAGGGGGGGCTCCGCCCCGCTCTAACCCCCCGGTTAACTACATGGGCTATTCTTGGAAGGAATATAACACAACCCAACACTTTGCTTACACCTTAGTATAGTTTGATTCTTTTTACCTCTGCAACTTAGAGAGGAGCATTAGGTTAGTGTTGATTTAGCAATTCTGTTAGCATAGTTGTTTAGATGGTTAGTTAGATTATGGTGTAGTTTAGCATTACATGTTGTTTTCTTCGTTACTGTAGTAGAGTAGCTCTCTCTTAGAATAGATTTACTCTTCCTCCATCGAAGAATTAAGCCTCTTCTGACCCTATAGAAGTCTATCTTGGAACCCCTGGGGTCTCTTGCCATATGAGTAATGACAATAGGCAGTACCTTCACTTTTACTTTTGCATATAGCACTGCCACCTCCAAGTTTGTACGAACCCAAAGTTGATAAGTAAAGTTGGTAGCCCTCAGAGTTGCAGCATTCTTGTTGCAATACCTATGCTCATCACTTTTTGGCGCTATTGCCGAGGAGGTGTAAAAGTAGAATGTGATTACTGCTTTCTTTTATTTCTAGTCTCCAATTTTCTCCCATTAGTTTATTTTTGCAAACGTAATCTAGTTTCTTCATTTCTCTCATTTGTCATTATCTTCTTTCCTTTCCATTCTGAAAGTAGGATTTCAATTCAGCAAGTAGTCTTTTTATTAGTATTTTTCATTCAAATCAACAATTTCATTTCTACAAAGTACTTTCTACATTTAAATAAAATCTTACAAAAATCAACCCATAAACATTTCCTTTCATGCCTCCTAGGAATAGGGACAATTCAGGGAAATTCTTGTCAAATACCCCCACTGCATCCAACAGTCAACCTTCTCTCTTCTTCAGTGACGGTGAATTGGAAGACCCTTTACATGAGCAACCTTACATATTTGAGGAACCTACAGGGGAAGAAGAAGAGGAAGAAACCATTCCTACTGAACCAATGGTTGAAAACCAAAATGGAAAGGGAAATAGAGAGAGAATTGAGGGTGCCTTCCCCATCAGGGAGACCAATGGGGACACTAATATGAAGAATATAAGCCCCTTTGCTCTACCTCATTTCCATGGCTTGACCACAGAGGACCCTGACACTTTCCTATTTGAGTTTTCTATTATATGCCGAACCTATGACTATACAGATGATGAGAAAAAGTTAAAATTGTTTCCATCTACCCTCAAGGATGAAACATTGCGCTGGTTCATGGGTTTACTTGGAGATAGCATCACAAATTGGGCTAAGATGCAACGAGATTTTAACAAGAAATATAGGGACTATTGTAGGTCAAAGGATACTAAAGAAGATATTTTCAGGATGACCATAGGCCAGGATGAATCCTTAGAAGACTATGAAGGATTCAAGCTCAGTTACAAAAGGGCCAGGTGCACACTTAACCCTGAGTCACTGAAGCTGGTCTTGCTTATAGGAGTAAGGCGGGATCTTCTGGATACCTTACATATGATAGCAGGAGGAGATATCTAGCAATTACCCTATGAGGATATTAATATTATCTTTAGAAACCATTCTAGGGCAACCAAGAAAAAGGGTAGGGGTAGTCAACCTATGGCCAGTACATCATCCTCCAACTCATCCATCAAGGGTGAAATTGGAAATATGCTAGAAGATTTCAAAAGTGATATGTTTCAAACCCTTGCCTTATAATTGCACACCATGAACATCAAAAGGAAGCAAGAGGAAGCAGAAAGATCCCTAACCATATTTTGTCCTAGATGCATCGGGAGGCATCCTAGGAATGAATGTCCATTAAACTGTATAAAGATTTTATCAGTCTGTGAAGAAAAACACTCCACAGACAAGTTCCCTTCTCTACTTGGACTCAAACTTGTATATCAAGGAGTTGAAGGGGTCACTGAGCAGCTTTGCTACATCAACCAAAGGAGACCTCCTGGGCCTAAACCATACCAACAGGGTATGCAAGGGTCATCCCATGCATATTACAACCCCAACCAAACCACAACTATAACTTCTTGGGGACCCCCTGCTCATCCTTCTTGGTCTACACCGCCTCCTTGGTTCTATACATCTCAATATCATTCCTATCCAGCCAGCTAGTCATTTCAACCTTATGTTCAGCCACAACCTCAGTGGAGTACCCCACTCTAGGGGTGGAGGCCCCAATTCAACAATGTTCCAGCCCTATTGCCTCCACCACCTACCCAACCACAACCCCTGCACTCTGCTCCACCTAAGAAACCCCAGATGCTTGCCTAGCCAAGTCCGAACCCAAAAAATAGGCAGGCTCAACAAGTATACAGTGGAGAGACATCATACCCAACTTATGCTGAAGAAATCCACGAGATCAACCTAAGATATCGGAGAATTCTCCCTGATAACCAACCTCCCTCTCCACATAGGGAGGTTGAGGAAGAAAGAGAGGAAATCAACCTCAAAGTAAATCCACCCTTTCCTTAGAGATTAGCCCAACCACTCTAGCCTACCCCAAAAGAAACTGTACTTCAGGGAGAATTGAAAAATATATGTGTAAAGATCCCCCTTTTCCAGGCAATCAAGGATGTTCCCATTTACAATAAGTTGATTAAGGAGAAGTGCTTCAAGAATCCAGGAAGAAGAAATAGGGATGCCCCTACCATTAATGTCATTGGGCAATTTTCTGACTTAATGCTGGAGCAGGTAATATGTCCAAAATATTTGGACCCTGGAAGCCCTGTAGTAGATGTGCACATCAATGGCACCATTGTCCCACACACTCTGATTGATCTTGGGGTTGCCATTAATGTGATGACTAAGAACACCATGCTCATGCTCAACCTCCAAGGGTCATTGAGGAAGACCACAATAGTTCTACAACTTGCAGACCATTCCACAATCACCCCTGAGGGAATTGTGGAGGATGTGATGGTCTCCATTGACTCCTGGGAGTACCCTATAGATTTCCTAGTTCTCCAGCCTAAGGCTAAGCTTACTGGTTACCCTCTCATCCTTGGAAGGTCATGGTTGGCCACAGCTAACGCTTACATTAGTTGCAGAGCTAGGAATATGACCATAAAGAATGGGCATATGTCCAAATAGTTAGTCCTATACCCTCCAGCTCAAACTACCCTAGAGCATGATTTACCTTTATGGTTGGAGGAGGAGGAATAAGATGAGGTTTATTTAGCCCAACTTTATGCTTTGGAACCAACCACAGGAGGAGGACAGCAAGATCAGGATGACTTAATTGAACACCTGCTCCAAAGTCCAACTCCTAGTTCACTACCATTAGAAGAAAAAGTAAGGGAAACCCAGAACAGTCATCCAGTTGACTTATGCTTGGCCAATTCCAACCCACTCCGTGTCAAAACCATAGAATTTGGCCCATAGAAAACTTTGAAAATTAATCCATCTCTGTTTGCTCTTGAAGAGGAAGAGTTATGGAACATGTTGAGAGAAAACCTAGAAGCCTTCGCTTGGAGTTACAAGGAAATGAAGGGAGTACACCCCTCAGTGTGTACTCACCACATATACATAAAAGAAGGTTGCAAGCCAGTCAGGCAACTACAAAGGAGTATGAATCCAACCCTTAAAGACATAGTAAAGAGGAACTACAAAAACTACTAGATGCAGGGTACATTTACCTTATCTCAAGTAGTCAGTGGGTCTCTCCTTTAGTGTTAGTTCCCAAGAAAAATGGTAAGTGGAGGATTTGTGTTGAATATAGGGATTTGAACAAAGCCACAAAGAAGGGTCATTTTTCCCTACCCTTCACTGACCAAGTGCTAGATGGCTTGGCAGGGAAGAAATCTTTTTCCTTCCTAGATGGATTCAGTGGGTACAACCAAATCCAAATCTGCCCAGAAGACTAGGATAAGACCACATTCACCTATCCTTGGAGTAATTTTGCCTATAGGGTCCTTCCTTTTGGCCTATACAATGCTCCTGCCACTTTCCAGAGAGCATTCTTGAGTATTTTTGCTGAATTAGTACATGATGCTGTGGAAATATATATGGATGACTTTACACCTTATGGTCATGATTTCCAAGAAGCCCTGACTAACCTAGGCAAGGTATTACACAAATGCATTGAAATTAATTTGTCTCTCAGCTTAGAAAAATGTGAATTCTTAATGACTGAAGGGACTGTGCTAGGTCATTCAATATCTTAGCAAGGACTCCAGGTGGACCCAAACAAAATAGTAATAATCCAAAGGGTCCCACATCCACAAAAGCAGAGAGATGTCAAGAGTTTCTTAGGGTTAGCTGGATACTACTGAAGGTTCATAAAGGACTTCGACAAGTTGGTCTCTCCTTTGTTTGGGTTGCTGGCCAAAGATTTTGAGTTTATATGGTCAGAAAGCTATCAATAGGCCTTAGACAGTCTAAAGGGTAAGTTAAGCACTACACCAATTCTCAGAGGCCCAAACTAGGCCCTCCCTTTTCATATTCACATTGATGCATCACACAAAGCCATAGGAGTAGCCTTAGGTCAGGAAGAGGAGAATTTTCCCTATGCCATTTATTTTACTAGTAAGAACCTGTCAAAGGCTGAGCTAAATTATATTGTGACCGAAAAGGAACTCTAGGCTGTTGTGCATTCATTAAACAAATTTAGGCATTACATTACAAGCTATCAAACATTTGTGCATACTGATCATGCTACAATAAAATATTTAATGAACAAACCAGATGTAAATGCTAGAATTCTAAGATGGTTTCTTTTATTATAGTAGTTTGATCTAACAATTGTTGATAAGCTTGGTAAGGAAAATGTTGTTGCGGACTTTCTATCTAGGATGAATTTTGCTACAGGTGAAGAAGGAATGGTGGATGACCAGTTACCAGATGAGAATTTATTTGCTATTTTAGTTCTCTCCCCATGGTTTGCTGATATATCAAACTATTTGGTATCAGCACAGTTTCCACCAACTTTCCATCCAAAGAAAAGAGCAAGATAGTTAGGAAGATTTCCCCCTTCACCTAGATTGGGGGCAATTTTTTCAAGATTGGCCCAGATCAAATCTTGAGAAGGTGTGTAAGGGAAGAGGAAGTCTTTGACATCCTTTTGACCTGTCATGATGGGCCTTGTAGAGGTCACTTTGCAGCAGAGAGGACATCATTCAAAGTGTTGTAAGCAAGCTATTATTGGCCTACTCTTCATGAAGATGTGAAAAAGTACATTAGTCAATGTGATCGATGCCAGAGGATGGGAAAGCTTACTCCAACAAATGAAATGCCCCTACAACCTCAAGTGACTTTCGAGCCATTTAACAAGTGGGGCATGGACTTCATTAGGCCTATGAACCCCCCTTAAAAGCAAAAACAACATATCATTGTGTGCAGTGATTATTTGACTAAGTGGGCTGAAACCAAGACAATTAAGGTAGCAATAGAAAAGAATGTGGCTGAGTTCCTAAGGGAGAATGTATTCTACAAATTTGGGTACCCTAGAGAGCTATTCATAGACCAAGGCAACAAGTTTACCTCCAACATGATTGAAGAACTGCTTAGCCATCACAAAATCAAGCATAGGACCTCCACTCCTTATCATCCACAAGCTAATGGGCAAGTGTAGGTGACCAATAGGGCACTGGAGAACATATTAACCAAGTTAGTAAGCAGCAATAGGAAGGATTAGGCAAAGAGACTAGTTGAGGCCACCCGGGACTATAATACAACATGGAAGACCACCACTGGATTTACACCCTATGAGCTGGTCTATGGGAAAAAGGATTTCCTGTCGATTGAGTTTGAATATAACACATTGAGGATGGGAGCCCAACTATATTTGGATCTCAGTCATGCACAAAAAGAAAGATTGTTACATTTGAATGGCTTGGATGAATTGAGGTTGCAGGCCCTCCTACATACAGAGATATTTTAGCTTCAGAGGAAGATTTGGCATGAAAAACATATTAAGGAGAAGCAATTTCAAGAGGGAGACTGGGCATTATTATATGATTCTAGGTATAAAGAATTCAAGGGCAAGCTAAGGACAAGATGGCTCGAACCTTATGTGGTGGAAAGATGCCATAATAATGGTTCATTGCAAATCAGAACTACAGATGAAGAAGTCATTCCACTACTTGTTAATGGACACCGATTGAAAATGTACAAGAGGCCTTTATCAAAAAAAGAGTTCATTGAAAATATCAATAACACAATGATGATGGTGGAGCAAGTTTCAGCTCCTCCCTCATCATGGAACTGAAAAAGAGAAAAAAGAATAAAGATTCAGGTGAAAACCTCCATGAGGCACCTGAGTCCCATATTTGGGTTGAAAACCTCATGAGGCAGCCCAAGGATGAGAAAAAATGAAAAAGAGTAAGAAGATCCATGGGTGAAAGCCTTCCTTTAGGTGCCCAGGGTAGATGTCGAGGGTGAAAACCTCTCCGAGTCAGCCTAGGTATATATATATATATATATATATATATATATATATATATATATATATATATATATATAAGGAAAATAAACATAATTGTTATTTGCAGGTGGGTGAGAAAGACAATCAAGGAGCAAAGAGAAGATCCAGAGGGAACCCTGCCTCACATATATTCATCTCCTCCACTCCTTACCATGCATCCCTCCATCAATTCCCTTGATTTTCACTTCATTGCTTCAATTCAGGTAAAGATTGTGTTTTCTACAGGATCCCCTGAATGGTAGATTCGTTAAGTCCCCAAAATTCATACTAGACAGGATATAACCAATCACCTCATCCATTACCATCATCCCTACATCCCCATTCACTCCTACTCCCTTTGTCCATTCATTACAACATCTTCACAGCACCAGCCAACAACATGATCAAGAAATTATAAGGGAGACACAAAACATTGCCAAGTGGTAATCCAGGAGCTCCGCAGCACTAGTAGCATCAGATCTCCAGTCGCAGACACCTCCAAAAGCCAAGAAACCATCAGTAGACAATAGAGGAAGAAGAAGAATGACCATGAAAAAAATAGACAACCCAGCACCTCTGATCTTTGACAACTGTAGCATGGCATCAAGACCACAGGTAAGTATCCCACTCACTCACTCATATGCATCATTTGATCAAAAGTTGTAAAGGTTAAGAGGTAGTTGGTTTGTAAGTGAAATGGTGGCTATTTAACTTGGCCACCTTCGTTCAATCATCACATACAAAGCAGGGTGTCTTCTCATACATGCCTGCAGTCAACTCAAATAACAGAGGAGGAGTAGGACAAGAAGTGGTTAACTATGGATTTAACAATTGTGGGAGCTGATTATAAGGAGTGGGAATGATGAGGTGGTGTAAAGGGAAACAAAACATCATTTGCATGCATTCATGCATTCCACCTCCTTGAAACTCCTTCACTCAATGGGCTCTCATAACTCTGGCCACCCATTGGAAGCAAGGATCCATCATTCTACAGGAGAATTCCTACAAGAATAGTCTATAGGAGCAGTCTACAGGATGCAAAGAGGCATTATACAAGTTAGGTAGAGAGGGATTCAAGAGAGAGTATCAAGAGAATTGTCCACTGCCACCATTCTAAGGAGGTAGGATCTAAAAATCCATCCCCATTTACAAGCAAATGAACTAGAAGTCCTCTAAAAATCTAGTGGATTACATACACACGAAACTTTGTTTTCTCAAGAATTTCCTCATTCCCTCACTCCACACAATAGAATCCATGCCATTGTTATAGTTAGACAGCCCACAATAGATCTCACCCCAGAGTTCATCAGTAGGGTCACCACACTTCCCCTAGGAATTACATGGAGAAAAGAAGACAAAGCACACAGTCAGGTGGCAAAAAGGAAATTCTTTTTAGAAGGTGAAGAACTCATAGAGGAACATGATGAAGCAGAAGAGAAGGAGGATGATGCTGAAATAGAAGAGGAAGAAGGCATTGAAACAGAAGAGAAAGAACAACAAGAGGAAGAAGATAAGAAAAACAGAGAGGAAGAAGGCATTGAAACAGAGGAGAAAGAACAAAAAGAGGCCATCCAACGTAGGATGCCAGCTAAATCCTATGCTCTTTACCTCAGAAAACAATGGCTGCAATTTCAAATTAAAACACTAGCACAAATGGGCACCATGCTATTTCAATACTGTACGCAGTTTATTGATGTTTGTGATCAAAGTGCACTAGAGGATAGGGCCAAAATGGATGAGTTTTACTTGCACAACATGGCCCTCACAGACATGAATATTTGGGATCCTAATGCAGAGATAAGAGATCTAAATCAATGGCTTCAGCATCATTGAATAACCATGAGAAGTCAAGGGATGTAGATATGAAACAAATATTGGCCAAAGAGCATAATGAACCTTTTTTTTCATCAGAGCTGAACAATCAAATCCCATGGCCCTAATCAGCACCCACAATCTAATTGCAAATGATCCTCTGCTGGAACCTAGACATCTTGTTTCCCAAGAGCAAGCAATTTCACATTTTAAGGATATGTTTAGGCTGCTAAGAGATTATAATATACATGCATGCTAAAGGAGATGGAACACATTGCCACACAGCTTGAAGATCAACGAATATCACTCCCCTAAATGGTTGAGAGAGGCACTCAACAAGACACCTATGTATAAGCAATTAATGCAAATGTTGAAGGTCAATTCGATAGGCCTAAAACTTAGTCCACCACTACTCCTAGGGATGCTAGAAGGGAGAAAAGAAGAAGAGGAAAAGAGGCAGCGGGAAGAAGTAGAAAGGAAAGCATGCTTCTATCAATAAGAATAAGAAACAAGAATAGAAACATGGGATGTTAGAAAGGCTACCAGAGCCATGAAGGACATGGACATTGACTAAGTTTCTCAGAGGATGAGCAACACTTTCAGTAGGGGGTGATGATGAGCCTCATCATTGGGTAATTATATGGGCCTTAACTAGCCTTAATTCACCTCCTAGCTTAGTCAAACCAACTATTCTCACAACTTATTGCATACTTTTGATTATATTTTGTTTATGAGATGAGTTAGAGTTGGATATTTTGCTTTGTGGTCTAATGTGCATGTAATGCAGGAATAAAGATAAAAGAAAGGAAAAATGGAGGAATAAAGGAATCAAGGGTGAAATCAAGGAACTGTGGCAAAGACCTTGGTAAAAACTTGAATGGGACAAGGGAGAGTAATTATAGGAGGTAAATCCTCCTCATTTACTACCCCTCCATTCAAATATTCCTCCATCAGCTCACAGTGAAAACAACCATCACTTTGAAGAATAGAAGATAGCCGAGCAAGTGAAAGTGACAAAAACCAATTTATCTTGAGTGGGGAGCCTAGCCTCCCTAATTGGAAGGAAGTCGTTGGAGACTTTAGATGTATAAATAGAGAGGCTTAGGACCTCGATAGGATTCAAAATTTCATTGTAAAACTATACTTTATTTCTGAGATGCAAGACTTGTGACAGTTTGCTCTGTAATCCATGGTTTTGATAATGAGAATGAGTTTTGTTTTCAGCCAACACTGAGTTAACTCAGAGGATGAAGCTCTTGGGTTAGGGCCCAACTCGAGCAACCAAACCTCCTCTTTACTGTACATGTATGCTAGCATAGATTTTTGGTTTTGTTCATTTGATTAAGTAGCTTCCTGGTTTTGTTCATTTGCTTGAGAAGATTCATGGTTTCTGTTTTATTTGCTTAAGTAGCTTCATTTTCATTACAACATTATAGCATAAATTATTCATGTTTTTTCTGTTCATTTGCTTTAGTAGCTGCATTTATTGTAGTTTACTTCCATTTGTACCTTCTTTCAGTTTAAAGGTTAGCTAGGAGAAAAGATCACCATAAGGTTGTGCGTAGGTGTCTCGGAATCATCTCCTCCCTCTAGGTCCATGACTTGAGGAAGAGACCCTTCAGCAACCCTAAAAACACAAGTTTCTGGTTCTTGCATGAGCTATGGAGTTTGTTGTTCAATGGAGTTATTTGCTCACCCTCACTGGTTTTTCTGTCGTTTTCCTTTGAAGCCTCCTTCAACACATTATTCATGCATCGATTCCTTGTCATCCGATCCACAACAAACCTTCACAATTAGCATCCGATTCATTATTTTCTCCAACTGCTACCTCGCTTGAAGTCTTCCACTTACTTTATGTGCTTTAATCTCTACCGTCGATCTGTCTCTTGATCCGACGGCTATCGTGTCACCTCAACACTTTATACGTTTTAAAGCCCCACTATCGATCTCCCTTGCTTGATCTGACGGCTATCGCGCCACCCAATCACCAACTAGCTTAGCCAATATCCACCGTTGATCAACCCCATATGATCCAATGGTTATCGCGCAATCTCACCCGGATTATTGCACGACCGTTATCCGCTTGAGAGCACGCGAGAAAAGTTGTTTTCTCATCCTACATGTTGCGCAGTAAGGCTAATCACTCAAAATTTCATAATTTTGATTATGGCCTTGAGGGCATGTGAGAAAATACTTACTGCCTTAGAAGCCTGCTCCATCATTTCCACACGTTTCTTTTTCCCGCAATACAATCTCCATCGTCCATCCTCCAGTTAATCTGGTCCATCCATATCTTGACTTAATCTGTGCGATAAGATCTCAACTGTTCATCTGTTTCATTACCATGTTCACCCATCACCATCCATCTTCTGCTCGTTGATCGATCCAATAGTCGCTATACACTACTGCATCCTTACATCCTCCTTTCATTGATTTCGACCTTTGATTGCTCTTCCACTTGAAAACTGATTTAGCTTAATTTTCTTTGCTTGAACCTTAGTATAGTTTGATGCTCTTTACCACTGCAACTTAGATAGCAACATTAGGTTAGTGTTGATTTAGAAAATTTGTTAGCATAGCTGTTTAGATGGTTAGTTAGGTTATGGTGTAGTTTAGCCTTACATGTTGTTTTCTTCATTACTACAGTAGAGTAGCTATCTCTTAGAATAGATTTTCTCTTCTTCCCATCAAAGAACTAAGCTTCTTTTGACCCTATAGAAGTCTAGCTTGGAACCTCTGGGGTCTCTTACCAGACGAGTAGTGACAATATGTAGTACCTTCACTTTTACTTCTGCATATAGCATTGTCGCCTCCAAGTTTGTATGAACACTAGGTTAATAAGTAAAGCTGGTAGCCCTGGGAGTTGTATCATTCCTTTTGCGATACCTAGGCTTATCAAATGCAGAGAACAAATTTGTGCACTTGTAAGAGAGGAACCATCTGTAAGATGAATAAATTGACTAAGAATATCTATGCTCTTTCTTAACAATGAGAACCAGAATTTTCTAGATTACCTGTGAAGAAGTAGACTTAGTGTTAATTTCTTGAGTATACATATGTATATGAGGACGGAACAAAAAAGTAAAATTTTTGAGTGTTAAGGGAACCAAGAAATTACCTGTTAAATAAACACTTGACTCTTCCTCCAACACAAACATCCTGTAATCAAATATTTGGAAAAAGAACTTTAATGAAATATGGAACATGCCTATGAGGGGAGGCCAAGTTATTACCTATTATAAAGCTGACCAAGTAAAAGAAATCTCTAGCAACACATATATCGAGGTTGGGACAACAAGCTCAATCAAAAACTCCTTGGAAACCTGACTATGGGTAATCGCTCCTAGAAGATTAACAAATATGTAGGGAGCTTCCAACTAATCTATTTTCAACATTTCAGACTAGCAAGCAAGGAAAATATTAAGAGTTCTATACGAGAGATAACATTTACCATAGAATGGTTATAACAATTGTTAGGAAAAATCTCAGTCACTAAGGTTGCAGAACCCCTCCCATGTGCAGTGAAGCTCAGCATAATGATACTCTCTCGTCCAGTGTCAGAAGAGAGAATGGTTACCCTAACCACCTCATATTTTCAACCATCGATTGAAACTCCATACACTGGTAGTCATAGATCCCAGACCATGACGTTCCCGAGGAGGCCTTATGCCACTTAGTAGGAGATTAATATATGTCTAGAAATTTTTGATATATGATAAGGTTTACTTAGGTGTATGAACAACCCGATCATGGAATAATTCATAATAAATATTTTATGGTAGTTATTGTATATGAGCAGGCACAAACTCTATTAATTCGAAGGTGATGTTCCATATTCCATAAGTAATGTTACAACAGGGAAGACGTTATTGGTCAAGGTTGTCATTAATGTGAATATGACATTGATTGTGATGGAAAATATTCTTGTGATGTGTGATGTTTCGCTATCCTTATGCTTCATGTTCACCCTAGAAGAAATTCCTATATGCATATGTCACTTAAGTCAACATGAGGTCAATCCATTATCCGGGTAATAAACTTTGGAAACCTTTTAACCAAAGTTCACAAATGCAAATGTATCACAACACATATAATAAAACCTTATCAGAGAAATATCATATCAATGTTTTTATTGTGTGTCACCACTCAAAACCTCTGATCTTCAATATACGATATCATATATGTGACCCAAATCAAATCCTACGATCATTGATATGCGATTTCATATTACCACTAATTTTCTCTGATTTCTAATATGCACACCCGACTTGATTTATGCTAATGATTTAAATATCAAATTGCATCCACCAATTTATCACGATACCATATAACCTTAGATTTTCTCTGCTTTCCAATATGCAGACCTGACTTGATTTAATTTAATGATTTAATTATCAAATCTCATTCGCCACTTTATTGGAATTTTTGAAGTGACACCTATGAGAAGACCTAATCTTTGATTGTCAATATGGTTGCAAATCCGATTGGATTTATCATAACGTTTTTAATATAATATCATGTTTGTTGCATTAGAACTTTCCTATATCACAAGTTTTGCAAGTTATGTCATGTTAAAGCTTTTGATACTCAAACCTCCAATACCCATCCACGTCCACCACTGATGAAGCTTGATGAAGGATTTCATGAAATAGATGATGTGGATATAGTTGAAGCTGACCTACACTCAGTCATACAAGTCGACCTCACTTCAAATAGACGTGTCCCTTCAGTTATAAATGAAATCACTATAAATACAAGTCTAAACTTTCATTTCAAATCTTCGATTTGGTAAATATTTATTATAGAGACACCTTACAGTGCACAACTCGTGAACTAGGAACACTGAGAAGAAATTGAAGAATTAAATTGTTTGGGGATATTTGTTCTAGAGCTTAGAAATTGGATCTGTAAAAGACCTATGGAAACTGGATATGTGAGTAGATAGAATTATAAAGGTTCAGAAGCTTAGTTTTTAGGCTCAGTCAAATCTGTTGGGTGCCTCGAACTACCTTGCACTTCACATCAATGACTAGATAACTTTTCGTTAGATATTGATAAATACTCGGTGTTGAAAATGATAAAAACGTGGTGTTGGACGAAGATAAATATCAAACTAGTGACCCATGTTATGAAAGTAGCCCTCCAATATGGGTTACAAATTAAAGTCAAGTTTTAAGAGCTTAGTCTTGTGGTTTATAGCCTATGAACAACTCAGACTTACCTCTGTGGAAACATGAGAGTGATAACACATATGTGGATACTTGAAGAGTTGACAGAGACTTCTTTGGAGCTCGAATATGTGTTTCTATAGAGGGTATATGGAATATTAGAGATACAACTATGGAGGGATCAATCCTAATAATGAACAATCAACAATAAGTCTTGAAGTGATAGTTGGAAGCTTGTATGAGTCAAAATTTGAAGAACTTGGACAATGAAGCATTTGTTGGATAGTGAAGAATTTGAAGAAGCATTTACCAAAATAGATCGTAGAGACTTTTCTTAGCATATTGAAGCAACATACTAGACTTGAAGTGGAAATATCTTGTATGTGAGAGAAAAATCTTAAAATACTATTTTCGAGCCTTGAAGATTGTGGAAAACCTTGGCGCAGGTTTGGCGCAGGGTATTGAATAAACTTTGAAGAAGTCTTGGGGCACCTTATTGAAGACCTCAAAGCATCCTTGAAGAAATTTTGGAAGAACATTTGAAGCTTTGTGAAGACATACCTTGGAGCTAAAATTTTGAAGGCACGCTTGGAGACATGACGCTTTACTAAATCTCTCGTGGAGTAACCTTGAATATCTTTGTTTGGGCACCATGAAGAGTTGTGGAGACACCTTCTAAGAAGACAAGGTTATCATTGATGAACTGATTTGGAGGAGGCATTATTGAAGATAGACAAGGTTCGTTGAAGAAGATATTGGTTGGAGCCTCATAGAGACAAGGTTGGTGCCTTGGATGATAGGGTTGGAGCCTATACTAGAGATAGGGTTTGAGCCCTAGAGGTTGGTGCCTCAAACAAACAAGGTTGGAGCCTTGGGAAATCCAAGCCAATGCTTGGCATAATATAGGTTTGAGCCTAGGAGATTGAAGATTGGTGTCTTCATATAGGGTTGGAGCCCTACACAAATATTGTACTTGTTTTATTGAGATTAATAAAATTATTTAGTCTTATTCTTCATTTTTTGTTCTAATTATAAGTGATCTAACTGGTAAAAATAACAATTGAAAAGAAATATTGATTCACCCCCCCCTCAGTATTTCGAACAATTGGAATCAAAGTTAGTACCTTCGATAATAAGCCTAACAACTTGAAGTTTAATCCTTACAACACAAATGGAAAAGCCAAGGAAGAAAGCCTCCAATCCTTCTAAAGATGTCTCTTCCCCAACCACAAAAACTGAAGATAATAAAATTGGGAGATTTCCATCTTTCAATGGAAACTTTGATATATGGAAGATGAGAATGAGGAATTTCTTAATGGCTCAAGGTGTTGAAGTATAGGAATCAGTGATTACTAAAGTTTCTATGGATGAAGAATCGAAGGAATAAAATGCAAGAGTGATGAAAGAAATCTTGAGTGGTATACCAGATGCTACAAAGACCAAAGTGGAGAAATGTTCATGAACAAAATATATGTGGGACAACCTTCAAGATCTTCACTCAAGATAAGCATTGACCATGACTACTAGGCAAGAAGATGATGGAAAGCAAGAAGGAAATCCAGAATCCATTCACGAAGCTGAAAACATGAGTGAAGACATCAATGGAAGAGGGTAAAGATGACTTTGAAGAAGATCTCATGGTGAAGCTTGTAGCATCCCTAGAAGAGATAAGCAATTTGAAAAAGCACAATGAAGAGCTCAAGAAGCAATCACAAGTTGGTGACCATGAACATGACAATAAAAGTAACGAATTTAACCTATTCAAGCTTCAAGTTAGAGAAAGAGATGAGGAGCTCACCAAGGATAAGGAGAAATTTCATAAAAACAAGAGAAAGAATCATGAAGAAGTCATATCCATAAGAAATAAATTGGATACTGCAAATAAAAATGAAGATTCTTTGTCAAGCCACCTTGAACAAAGACATAATATATTAAACAAACTTGAAGCAGAAATTTGTCAATACAAGGAAGAGGTCTCCTCCCTTAGATCTCAACTAGAAGAAGCAAAGAAACAAGCATAAGGAGCTGAGAAGGTGATGGAAGGCTTGGCACTTATAGAAGGGGAAGTTGATGAAGAAGAAAAGGAAAGAAATAAAATGACATTCCAACTATAAGAAAGGGATGAAGAAATCTTCAAATTAAAATCATATATCACCTCTCTGAAGGCCTAAACATGTGAAGCAAATAGGTTGAAGGAGGAAATGGAGATCTATCTACCAAAGAAGGATAATGAATGCAAGAAAATGAAAGAAGACATTTATATCCTAAAAAATGAAGTTGATAATATGAATAACATTCTAAAGATCTTCCAAACCTTAGACGACATCCTAATTCATCAGATATCTCCTCTTGATAAATCAGGTCTTGGTTATGCACGTGAACTCTCAAACAAGAATGATGCAAACCCTAATACTTCAACAACAATGTTTTGAAAAATATTGGAAGAAATGTTTATGCTTTAAGTTCTAGCAAAGGGAAGGAGAAGAGTCAATATGACATTGGAATAAATACTACTCCAAGAAGACTTGCATATGGTGTCAAGAATGTAAGAGGCAATGGATATCATCAAATAATCCCAAGACAAATTGATTTTGGAAGTACATCAAGGTAATCTCCACCCTCTTGGTACCAAAGTATATTTTTTGGTTATTGTTATTCTTGTACAAATTTTGGGCACATGGAAAAGGATTGTAGGGCATACCATAAGGACATATATAATGATACTCGTTAGTCTCCTAGAAGCAACTTTGCAAGAAGAACTAATGCTTCCTCATTCATGAATAAGATGGAATGTTTAAATTTCCATAAAATTGGACATATTGCTCGTGATTGTAACTTGACTTGAGTCCCTAAACAAGCTAAAACTATGACAACCACACCAGAGAAGAAGGTTACACAAGTATGGAGAAGGAAGAAAATTGGATCCAAAAGTATCTTTAACACTCCAGCCAACATCACATGTTTATGATTTGATGAATACATCTTTGCAGATGTGATATTCCAAGTGTTTGATGATGAGACTCTTTCAAAAAGGATACAATGCATACAATTAGGGGGAGATTGTGATTCTTGATCATTCTTGCAAAAGATATCCATGGAAGAGCCCTCTGAAACCCTTGATGAGTCACACATGGACCATCTTGAAAGATCTCTCTCGAGAATAACTCCATTGAAGAAAATAATCCTTTACTCATTCGTTGAACCATTGTTGAAGATGTCTTCCACTTGATCACAAGGAAAGCAATCTTTCTTGAGCTAGAGGAATTTACGCAAGCATGGGGAGTTGGTTCATTACATGAAGAAATGCAAACACATATATCATGGACCACATTTCTAGAAGGAAGAGCACCATGACAGGGGAAGCAACATATCTATGAAAAAATATCATTTATGAAGAACATGCGATGAAGAGAAACAACTTGTTAGGGGGAGTACTTGGGCACCCCATTTTCCATTGATGTCAAAGGGGGAGAGAATGTTGAGAGGGAAAGAATATTGCCATTAATGACAAAGGGGGAGAATTTTGGTCAGTGTTGTCATTGGTGTCCCCAACACTATTATTGGAGTAATAAACTTTCGAAACCTTTTAACCAAAGTTCACAAATGAAAATATATTACAACACATATAATAAAACCCTATCGGAGAAATATCGTATTGGTGATTTTATTGTGTGTCACCACTCAAAACCTCTGATCTTCGATATGCGATATCATATATGTCACCCTACTAAAATCCTCTGATCTCCAATATGCGATTTCATATAACCTCTGATTTTCTTTGATTTCTAATATGCGGACCCATATTGATTTAAGTTAACAATTTAATTATCAAATTGCATCCACCACTTTATCATGATATCATATAACCTCTGATTTTCTCTAACTTCCGATATGCGAACCCGACATGATTTAAGTTAATGATTTAATTATAAAATCTCATGTGCCACTTTATCAAAAATTTTGCAATGACACCTCTGATAAGACCTAATCTTTGATTGTCGATATGGTTGCAGATCTGATTGGATTTATCATAATGTTTTTGATATAATATCACATCCACTCCACCGGAACTTTCCTATATTGCAAGTTTTTCAATTTGTTTCATGTTAAAGCTTTCGATACCCATCCACATCCGCCACTGGTGACACTTGATAAAGGATTTGATGACGTGGATAGTTGGAGTTGACCTAAACTCAATTATACAAGTCAGCCTCTCTTCGAATAGACATGTCCCTTCAGTTATAAACGAAATCACTATAAATAAAAGTCTAAACCATAATTTCAAATGATCGATTAGGTGAAGATATATTACAGAGACACCATACAGTTCATAACTCGTGAACTAGGAACACCAAGAAGGAATTGAAGGATTAAATTGCTTGGGGATATCTGTTTTAGAGCTCGAAAATTGGATCTGTAAAGGACCTGTGGAAACCGGATCTATGAACAACTAGCATTGTAGAGGTTTAGAAGCTCAGTTTTTAGACTTAGTAAGATATGTTGGGTGCCTCAAACTACCTCTACACTTCACAACTGTGACTGGATAACTCCGTGCTAGACAGTCATAAATACTTAGTGCTCGATAATGATAAAATCTTGGTGTTGGACAATTATAAAGCTCAGACTAGTGACCTGTGTTATGAAATTAGCCCTCAAATATGCGTTACAAATTACAGTCAAGTTCTAAGAGCTCGGTCTGTGGTTTATAACCTATGAACAACTCAGACTTACTTCTGTGGAAATATCATAGTGATAACACATCTAGGGATGCTTGAAGAGTTGACCAGTACTTCTTTGGAGCTTGGATAATTGTTTATTTGGAGGGTTTGTGGAAAATTAGAGATACAACTATGGAGGGCTCAATGCTAGTAATGAATAGTCAACATTAAATCTTGAAGTGATAGATGGAAGCTTGTGCAAGTCATAATTTGAAGACCTTTGACAATGAAGCATTCGGTGGAAAGTGAAACATTTGAAGAAACATTTGCAAAAATAGACATTGGAGAAATTTGTGAGCATCTTGAAGCAGCATACTAGGTTTGAACTGGACAGATGTTGTGTGTGGGAGAAAAATCTAAAAAATATTATTTTGGAGTCTTAAAGATTGTGGAAATCCTTGGAGCAAGTTTGGTGCAGCTATTGAAGAAAATTTGAAGAAGTCTTGGGGCACTTTATTGAAGACATTGAAGCATCGTTGAAGAAAGTTTCGAAGAGAATTTGAAGCTTTGTGAAGACATACCTTGGAATTGACAATTTGAAAGCACACTTGGAGACATGATGCTTTGTTGAAGCCCTCATGTAGTAACCTTAAAGATATTTGTTTGAGCACCATGAAGAGTTGTGGAGACACCTTCTAATAGGACAAGGATTTCAATGATGAAGTGATTTGGAGAAGGCACTGCTGAAGATAGACAAGGCTCATTGAAGAAGATATTGGGAGCCGTGAACAATCATCAAACTTATCTTGACAAATTGAAGCTAAGGGTTGGGGCCCTAGAGGTTTGAGCCTCATAGAGACAAGGTTGGTTCCTTGGAAGATAGGGTTGGAGCCCTAGAGGATAAGAATCCTCAAGAGACCAAGTTGGACCCTATACCAGAGATAGGGTTGGAGCCCTAGAGGTTGGTGCCTCAAACTAGCAAGGTTGGAGCCTTGGGAAGTCCAAGTCGATGCTTGGACTAATACAGGATGGAGCCTAAGAGATTGAAAATTGGTGTCTTCATTTAGGGTTGGAGAATGTTATGTGTGGAGCCTGATTACCTTGTTTATTTAAAGGTAACACCGCATTGGACCCCAGTTTGTAATGGGGCAACAACGCCACCCATTTTTGCGCACTGCTAGGGGGGTCTAGGGGGGGCAACGGATAAAATAGATGTAAAATGTTCTTGTAGAATGTCATAATTTTGTAGTCAATGTCTGCTGTTCATTAGGCGGAAATCTGATGGCAGAAGTTATGTTTAATTTAGGGTGTTTTTCCCTAGAAGGCAACCCCTTGCTATATATGAGGGAATTGTATTGCTGCTATGTAGATTTGTATTCTAAGCGAGAAAGAGAGAGGAGATTGTGTGAGAGCAAACAGTGAATTACAACAGATTTGATGTAGGTTGTATCTCTTCATTTTGCTGGATAATATAAAAGGAAGGACTCGCTGTTTCTCCATGGACATAGCCCAAATTGGGTGAACCACATATATTTGTGTCTCTCTTGTTTTATTCATTTTCTGTGTTTATATTTCTGCAATATTTTTTGTGTTCCATTGCTCTATAATATATAATTTTATAACAGATCCATGCACAAATATTGTTCTTTTTTTATTGAGACTAATAAAATCTTTTATTATTATTGTTCATTTTGTGTTATAATTATAAGTGATCTAACTAGTAAAAATAATAATTGAAAAGAAATACTGATTCACCCCCCTCTCAGTATTTCCAATGCAAGTCAAAGTCATCTATTAGATGTTTTCATTGGTTATCAGGTATAAATGAAAAATAAATAAGCAAATTAATTAAATTTTGTTTCTTATTAACCTTGGTTGGCATGATTGTGGTATTTTACAAGTGGTATCAGATCCTAGGTTACAACAATGTGGCCTAAACATATGTTTTTAAGAAAAAAAAATTGAACTACAATAATATTAACAAACTTGTGTTTCTATTTCACAAAGAGGAATAACTAAGGAGGGGAAGTGTTAGAATTCCTATGACATCTATTGGAATCCCCATTGGACCTAGTTTGAATCAAATGCAAGTGACAAACCTAGAAATGTGGGTTCAAATGCGGGAGGAACTCTGAAATCCTATAACTATGTTCATGGAGACAATGCAATAGTTGTAAACATAAGTGGAAGAATTACGAGAAGATAATGAATAGTTGATCAGATACTAGGAGTGAATTATGAAGAGTTTGACAAACCTATATGATTAGAGGAACTCAGTTCCAACTATTGATAATGGTAACTAGGAAGAATCCCACTGACGAAAAGAAAACCCTAAAAGAAGGATTGCCAACCAGTCAAAATTTGGTCGAGTATCAGATACTAGGAGTGAATTATGAAGAGTTTGACAAACCTATATGATTAGAGGAACTCAGTTCCAACTGTTGATAATGGTAAGTAGGAAGAATCCCACCGATGAAAAGAAAACCCTAAAAGAAGGATTGCCAACCAGTCAGAATTTGGTCGAGTATCAGAGTCTGAGAATGAAGAATCAAGTAATAAGTCCGTGGAAAAGATGTGAAAAGGAGAAAAGAGATAGTAAGTGGAATTATAGTGTGTGTTTAAAAAAACTAAACCTCCAACATTGGATCGAGAATCAGAAGGATCTGTCGAAGACTGGTTGGTTAATATTAATAAATACTTTCAAATTTATGAATACAATGATAGTTTGAAAGGCCACCTGGCAATCTATCAATTCCAAGGAAAGGTGTCGCTGTTGTGGGAGGAGGTAAAAGCAGTCCAAGGTGTGGATGAGCAAGAAATTACCTGAAAAATGTTTTAGCAGTATTTTTAAAACGCGTACTTAACTGAACATTTTTACGATGATAAGGAAGATGAATATATAGCTAAGTTCACATCTTTGTTGAGTTATGTCCCTTATATTTGTGAGGAATAGGAGAAGGTACATAGGTTTATAAGAAATCTGCCCATATTTATGAAGGATCATTTGGAATTTGATAATCCTAAGATGATGGACAAAGTCATACGCAAGACACGGATATGTTACCAATGGATGAAGCATAAAGCGGATGGTGGAAAAAGGTGTGTAGATGAAAAAGTGGAAAAGTATCCTCAAAACAACAAAGGAACATAATCTACAACTTCTAAAGGAACATATAGAAGCCCATAGAATAGAGGGTTGAGTAAAGGTGAGAAGAAAGTTAAACGAACAAATGAATAAAAAATGAGTCTAATAAATTTTAATTTGATCCATCTATAAGACCACAACTATAGTGTTGGGGATGTGGGAAGCCTCATTATATTAAAAAGTTCCCCTACCAAAGAAGAGCTCAGTAGACAACACACATCTAAGAGGCATCTATAGTGGGGGAGGTTGCAAAAAGTCTGCCGAATATTAATGCAATGTTGGAGTATCATCAACCAAAATATCAACCATCCATGGTAGAATTTGAAGGTAAAGTTCTTAACTAGGTTGTGTCTATTTTAATTGATCCTTGAGCGAGTCTAAGCTACGTAAACCCTAATGTAGTTGAAATATGTCAATTACAAATAGAAAATTTAGAAACCCTTAGATGGTGTAGTTAGCCACAGGAGCAAAGAGATGTGTTATGGCTAAAGTAAATAGTTTCCGTGTCATGTTGGCAGATCAACTAATAACCATAGATTTGAATATCTTACCCTTAGGATCATATGATGTATTAATATGCATGGATTGGCTTGAGAAACATTGGTATTTGGTAAACTGCAAGGAAAACACTATTACTTTCCTTAATGGAGAAGGGGTTAGACAAGAGATTCAAGCAATTATAATACCATGGAAGCTAAGGCTAATAACAACTTCACATCTATCTAAATGTATCAGAAATGGGTGTTAGATATATGTGGTCCAGGTGACAGTAACTCCAAGGAAAAGACTACCACTTTAGAAAACTTACCCATTGTTCAAGAATTTGTGGATGTGTTTCCCAAAGAGATATTGGGTTTACCACCAAAACAAGATATATAATTTACTATTGAACTAATTATGCGAGCTTCCTCAGTGTCTAGAGCACCTTGTTGCATAAGTATTCCAAAATTGATTGAACTGAAATTGCAGTTGTAGGAGCTGTTGGATAAAAACTACATCTACCTAAGTGTGTCACCTTGGGGAGCACCTGTATTGTTCGTCTAAAATAAATATGGTACTTTGTGGCTATGTATTGATTACAAGAAGCTCAATAAACTCACAAATAAGAATAAGTACCCGCTACATCAAATAGAACAAAAATTTACTTCTGATCTCAGTATCATCAAATTCACATCAAGGAGGAAGATATATGCATAGAGGATTCATAGGGGGAGCAACACCATACCACGTGGCTTCATATTGGGGGATATATATTGAGGGAAAATGGCATAATATATTGGGGGATATATAGGAGGAAAAGGGTTTTTTATATTGGCAGGTATAAAAAATGGAGCTCAAAGTCAACGAAAAATATAAAGGGGTATAAAAAATGTTAATGAAAAAATAGATACCTATAATATCTAGTGGAATTTGGGGTTTTTTAAATTGGGAAGGTTTATTGGGTTCATATTGGGAGGAGGTTAGATAATGTGATTTTTAGGGGCATTTTCCAATATGTAATCAAATTATGGGTATTGTTAAAGATTTCACAAGTGCACATAATAGGTCAGAGGTTCATTGAGTGAATACCCCATGGATATGTATAAGACTACTTTTAAAACCCATTACATGCATTAAGAGTTCATTGTCTTTCCTTTTGGGCTTACTAATGCCCCTGTAACATTCATGTGTCTTATGAATAATATTTTCCAACAATATCTTGATAAATTTGTGTAAATATTTATTGAGAATATCCTTATTTATTATAAAAATATGGAACAACATAAAAAACATCAACAAATTGTACTAGAGACCCTGCAAGATCATCAATTATATGTGAAATATAAAAAATGTGAATTTTACAAGGACCAGATTCAATATTTAAGACATGTCATTTCTCAAGAAGGAATAGTTGTGGAACCAGAAAGGATTAAAACCATCTTGGAATGGCAAGTTCACCAAAACGTAGTTGATATTAGATACTTTTTGGGGTTGGTTGTGTCCTACCATCATTTCGTTGAAGGATTTTCGAGAGTAGCTTACCCTCTTACCTCTCTACAGAAGAAAGGGAAGGCTTTTGAATAGTCAAGTAAATGTGAAGACAACTTTGATCACCTGAAATATTGTCTTTCTACAACTCTCATTTCAAGGATTGTTGACCCAAAGAAATAATTTATGGTATGCACAAATCCGTATAAAGAAGGGGTATGAGAAGTTTTAATGCAAGAAGGTAGAGTTGTGGCCTACAAGTCTCGAAAGTTAAAAGAAAATGAATATAAATATTTTTCTTATGATTTGGAGTTAACGACAGTGGTTCATGCCTTGAAAATGTGGCATCATTATTCACTTGGAAAGAGGTTCATATTGATGACTGACCACAGTAGTTTAACTAGCTATTTTGAACAGCCCACTCTAAATGCACGATAAGCAAGATGAGTTTCTTTTTTGAGTGAATTTTCTTTTGAAATTAAGCACCTAGAAGGCATGGAGAACCGAGTGGATTAAAGTTAAATTTTTTGTATGAAATTCCATTTAGCCAAGTAAAAACTAGTTTTACAGAACATATTAAATATGTTGGCCTAAGGGATTTGAGGTATCAATTTTTGTGGCAACAAGGAAAATTGCACACAAAAGAGACATACTTTATGTTCCTAAGCAGCAAGGTCTAGAACAATTAATTTTTAATGAAAGTCATAAAATCCCTTATGATTCTCATCTTGGCCATTAGAAACTGATCACAACCTTGAGAAAAGATTATTTCTGGCCCATTATGAAAATAGAGATAGTTTAATTTCTGGAAAAGTGCCTGGAACGATAGTAGATGAAGGTAGTAAATTGACATACCGCATGATTACTACACCCCTTTCCCATTCCAAAGTGGAAGTGTGAAATTATCGCACTGGACTTTATTACCAGACTACCTAAATCTAGAATGAAGAATGATTTGATTATGGTTGTGGTGGAAAAATTGAGTAAGGATGCAAATTTCATACTAGTGCAATCCACTTATAAGACAATACGTATTGTTGATATTTTCATGAGATAAATATTTAGATTACATGGTCCACTTTAGATAGTAATATATAATAGTGATGTGAAATTCACATCTTCCTTTTGGAAGGTCTTGTTCACTAGAATAGGTACACAAGTACTATTCAGTACTGCTTATCCTCCCCAAACAGATGGGCAAATTGAATGAGTGAACCAAGTTCTTGAAGACATGTTAAGAATGTTTGTAATGCATCAACCAACTAAATGGGAAGACTACCTTCACTTGGGAGATTTCATCTACAATAAAAACTACCACTCTTGTTTAAAAATGAGTCTATTTTATGTCTTGTATGGACGCAGATGCAAAACACACCTATTAACTGGAGTGGTCTTGAGGATAAACTCCTATTACGACTAGATCTTCTAAAGGAGATGGAGACTACAACGAGGAAGGTGAGAATGAATCTAAATGCTACATAAGATAGCCATAAATCATATGAATAGAAGACAAAGCTATAAATAATTTCACATAAGAGATCATGTCTATGTGTGGGAAATTTTTTATTTAGCAAAATTCCACAGGGACTTGAAGAAAAGATATCATTATATCTTGGCAAGGGAGTATAAACTTATAAAGAACAATAGACACTTTCCAAAGAACATTCTATATCGAAAACACTTCAAAAATGTTTAAAGCCAGATATTTACATAATGCATATGTATTTTATAGAATTGAGCAAAGGAATTGAGACCTTAAAATTTACCTGAACAAAAAAATATGGAAATGACAGAATATAATAGAGGGTATATGAACACTTTCATTTATAATGATACCAAAGACATATCATAGTATCAAAGAACTATAGTAAAACCCTTTCCAAGTAATACCAATATGAATTGCCAATATGCACAGAGTTACATCCATGAAATGACTAATAGATATCAACATAGAACAACCTATAAAAGAATAGGGTTGTAAATAATAGTCTCTAGGTCGGAAATACTACATGAGTTATAGTATAAATTCAATTTTTTTTTTAAATCCTTGACTAAATTAATTGCAGTGAGAACTGGAAGCTAGGTTCTTTTCTGTTTTTTTAAACAAAAGTAACCAGGGATAAACCCCTTCGAGAATGCAGAGAACGATGGTGTGCACCTATAAGAGAGTAGCCAATGGTAAGCTGAATAAATTTACCAAGAATATCACTACTCTTTCTTAACAAAGAGAATTGGAACATAACCAAGAAATTTCCTATTATAGAAAACCTTAACTCTTCTACTAGCAAAATGCATCCTATAATCAGAGCTTTCTGTGATTAGAAACTAACAAAAAAGGAACTTTAATGAAATGTAGAAGAGACTAGTTAGGGGAGGCCAGATTATTACCTATTATAAAATTGTCTGAGTAAAAGAAATCTCCAATAGAAACTATATCGAGGTTAGGACAACAAGATCAACCGAAAACTCCTTGGAAACTTGACTATGGGTCATCGCTACTAGAAGATTAACAATGATGCGGTGAGCTTCCAACCGCTCTATTTTCAACACTTTAGACCAACAAGGAAGGAAAATATTGGGAGTTATAGACCAGAGATGACATTTACCCTGGAATGTCTGTAATAATCGTTAGGCAAACCCTCAGTCACCAAGGTTATAGAACACCTTCACGTGCGTAGTGAAGCTTTGCAAAATGACTTTTCCATCCAACACTAGAAGAGAGAACGGTTACCCTAACCGCCTCCTCTTCCCAACCGT
Organism: Pinus tabuliformis; assembly: GCA_031772625.1. NCBI lineage: Eukaryota > Viridiplantae > Streptophyta > Pinopsida > Pinales > Pinaceae > Pinus > Pinus tabuliformis. The sequence goes on along the minus strand of CM062805.1, from coordinate 596,991,375 downwards.
CAATTGAAACCCTATACATTGATAGGCATCGATCCTAGACATCGAGGAAGTCTCATGCCACTTGGCAGGAGATTAAGTCAACCTAGGTGCATGAACAACTCTATCGTGGAAAAATTGACAATAAATATTTTATATTAGTTATTATATATGAGGGGACGCAAACTGTGTTAATTCAAAGGTGATGTTCCATAGTCCATAAATAATGTTACAACATCAAATAAGGCAGAAAGTCATCTATAAGATGGTTTCATTGGTTATGAGGTATATATATATATATATATAACTTTGTTGATGGTTTCATTGGTTATGAGGTATATATATATAACTTTGTTGGTGTGACTATGGTATGTTACATTTTCATTATTACATACGTTCGTTTTATAATCTATTAAATTTTATTAATTATTAAAAATATATTTAATTTTTTTAAAAAATATTTAATTTTTTAAAAAATATTTAATTTTTTTTAATTATTTTATTTAAGTAATAAATAATATTTTTAAAGGTAAATTTTATAATAAATTGGAAATTCTATATAAATCTAATTTTCTTTTTAATATTTTTTAAATTCAAAATTCTAACTACATTAATTTTTTTAATGAAAATTATACTATTTACATAACCATGTAAAGCTCAAAATACATTGGGAAGGATTGATGTAACACCCCAAGTCACATAAAACGACTAAAGTTACTAAGTTAACATATGTTAAATGTTAAATTAGATTTTATTACATGTTAATGATTGAATATTAACTGGCCGAGGCTAGAATGCCATGAAATATATGTTGTGTTTATCAAAACTTTTGGTAATGATGTTTTAATGAAATAGCAATTATTTAATGTAGTTAAAAGAAACAATTGCCAAGAAAAAAAAATTACCCTCTACCTAAAAAAGGGAAGAGAGGGGGAAAATCTAGAGTGGGGAGGGAGAAGGAAAAGCCAGTGGGATATTTACAAAAATAACAGTTAAGAGAAGGTGCAATACTTAAGGCTAGGCAAAAACCCTGAGGCCCAAGTTACTGACTGTAACTGGACAATCTAGTGTGGAACACAGAAAGTGCTCGGGGGAGATTCTGGACATAATTTCCAGACTTGTGGTTGGGAGGAAAGAGAATTTCAGATAGAGAAGTAAAACAATAATCTTTCTCAACAGCACTTATCCACCAGACAAATAAGTAAATATTAAGCTCTCTGATCAATTCAATTATTTATAAATTTTAGACAGAAAGGATAGTAGTGAACTAGTTGACAATAATCAGACCCATTTCATAGTTTATTTGGATAGATTTAAGACTCTAAAATGGGATAAAATAACTGCACACACACACACACACACACACACACACATATATGTATGTATGTATGTATATACATTTATAAACAAATTAGCAGGCTTAAAGGATTCTATATGTTCATGAATAGTAAAGGCCAACCAAATAACTAATTAAGATAAAAGGAATTCTATGCATATTTGGAAAACAATGCAATAGTAGAATTTATTGACTGTCATAGGTAAGGAATTATTTAAATACTAAAACAAGTTTAATCCAAGATGAAACAGGTAAGACACAACCATAATCTATAACCAGCATCACATGCAAATGTTACCCTAGTCGGGGTATCTTTTATATTCATATGATTAACATGAAAACTACAAAGAAGTGCTAGAAATCTTAATCTTTACAACTTATGATACCACTATCGTATTCCTACAGGTTTGTGGAAAAAGAAAGTACTTCCTATCACACAGAAAATTCCAACCTTATGTCTCATAATCAATAAGCATTACGACTTCTAGCCAATAGGAATCTTGTTCCTCATAATATGAATGTCATAAATTAGGAACAGAGTGGCATTGCAAAAAACTTCATTAACAGGAACAAAAGTATTATACAATATTTGTTTCAATGGAATAGTTCAAGCTTAGTACAAAATTCTAGCCTCGTAGGGAAAGTATAGATAAAACATAATAGAAAGTAATTTCGGTCCTAAGTTGTTCGAACTAACAATTCTAATTCAGAAAAGAGTATTGAAAAACTAAAACATGCATATATACAAAACCCTGGGCAAATATTTCATATCAATTTAATGCCAGAGCCAGTGAGCCATGTACTGAGGAACGATGATCGAATCCCAGCCCCAACCTCAGAGCAAGCTAGGAGTAATTTCATAGCAAGAGGATACCCAACCTATGTATATGACGAAGGATCTGATGAGGGCACGACCTTTCCAGCGATGTTTCCAAATGAACCAAAGAGCAGGTAGCATACCTGTGGTAAGAAACCCCTATTTAGAGTTGATGGATTTAAATCCAAAAATTTTAAATAGAAAAAGAAATGAAATGAACAATAAGTATGTACTTGTGGATGAGGAGCACTCTTGAAACCTTAGTTGCCATCCTGTCAATAAAATTCATGTTACCCTGACTTAGACCTTCAAAATGATACACCATGATTTCAATCAAAGGAATCTATCTTTCACTAGTCTGAGATTATTTTTACCTAGGTTATCAATGACCTTAATCAGTTTGACCTTCTTGACAGCCGAGCATTCAAGTCTTCTCTGAGTGCGAAATCCCAATACTGCCACATAACCAGCACGCTCAGTCAGTCAACGTTTGTCAACCTTATTCGGAAAATGTTAATACTGGAGCTGATAGACAAATTAAAAGAGAATTCTTACCTGTATCGGTCGTGAGGAGAAGGACTCCAAAGACCATGGGGATGAGAATTCGAACCTCCTCAGCCTTCGTAGAGGCTAACGGCTGCAGAGCAGCCAAAACCCAAACCCAGTTAGCGGAAATGATCGAGCATCACCCGAAGGGTGTGTAAAGTTGGTTAGGTATAACCCTAGGTTTCCGGCACCGTCAGATCCATATAGATCGACGATTAGTATGGTGCCACCCTTGCAACCTCTGTCTCATTAATTACCCTTGCTCCTAGCCTTAACGCGTGGCCTAGCCATGGTACAGCTGTGAGCCAACCAAGGTTTGGGAAGGGTGCCATACAGTCTTACTTAATTCAAAAGATTTTAAATGGAGGTCTGAAATCAATTCATAAATGTTAAGTATAAAGAGCCATGTGCCATCTATATCCATTGATTAGTACTTTAATCACCTTAGATGGGATTGAATGTTTAACAATTAATTTGATATGAATGTTGAAGGTTAAATCTTGTAGTAAAATAGTTTTTTTATGTATATGTCTATTACAAATGGTATCAGAGCTCAGGATTGTACAATGAGATTTTTTGGGTATAAAAGCAGTACTGAAAATGAATATGTTTATTTATTTTTTAATAAAATTATGTGTGAACATAGAGATAAGCTTAGCACTAATAAGACAAAGGGATAAGGAAGATGCAAGAGAGCCCAGGACCAACGAACCCACCTAGAAAAACTTATATAAACACCAATCCTGATATTTGGATATAGTTGGGCCAAGAGTCACAGTAAGCTAATGTAGTGTTACTTGAGACTCTTTAGCAACTGCATGCTAAAATGATACACTTAAGAACAAATAATGAAAGACTACGAGAAGAGCAGGAGAAAATTCTCAGAAGTCTCTCTAATTGACAAAATCAATGGCATCGAGACCCTAGTGTGGAGGATCAAGAGAAATCCCCAATGGCTCAACATAGAGAAAAGAACATTGAGTCAAAAAAACATGGGGAAGATGAGGAAGGACGTTCCGACAACGTTTCCAAATAGTGCAAAACTAAAAGACATAAAACTGAGTTACAAGGAGAATTTAAAAGGATCAAACCATCACTCTTTGATGGGGAAATGACAGAGGTAGTAGAAGCATGGTTAATTGATATGGGAAAATACTTCCAGATTTATGATTACACAGAGAAACTAAAGGCACAGCAAGGATAATTTTAGGGGCGAATGTTCGCCCTTTGGCGAAATTAAGGGGTTTTAAATTTTTAGTGGGCGAATATTTTGTATCATAGTACATTTTTACAAATCACCTCAAATAGCCCACCTTATTTTAAGGGAGAGGGTAAAAAAGGTAAATTTAGCCCTTGAAATTAGGACTTACAACCTTCCATTTGCCCATTTTCAAGAATAGGTTTTATTTAAGTGAATCCATTCGCCCATTTTCAAGAATAGGTTTTATTTAAGTGAATCCTATGGGCCAAATACCATATTTATAAAAGAGGTATGGTAAATTAATAAAAATATAAATAAATGAGAGGTATGGTAAATAAATAAAACATTTTTTATATTTACTCCATAAGTCACCTTATATACATGTAAGGGTGTAAACATATAAAAATATAAGTAAGGTGGAGGTATGGTAAATAAATAAAACATCTTTTTATACTTACTCAAAAGGTATGGTAAATAAATAAAAATATAAATAAACTAGACGTATCGTAAATAAATAAAACCTCTTTTTATATTTAGTCCATAACCCTCGTTCTATTTATGAAGGCTCAAGAAAGAGGTTTTATTTAAGTGAATCCTATGGGCCAAATACCATATTTGTAAAAGAGGTATGGTAAATTAATAAAAATATAAATAAACGAGAGGTATGGTAAACAAATAAAACATTTTTTTATATTTACTCCATAAGTCACCTTATATTTACGAACACTCAAAAAATGGGTTATATTTGGGTGAAACCTATGGCCAAAATACTATGGGACAAATACCATGGACTAGATTGTTATTAATACCATGCAAAAAACCATTATTTACCCTAATATTAGAATTAATAAAAATAAAAATGGCACATGGTATTGACCCATGGTATTCACCAAAATGGCACATGGTATTGACCCATGGTATTCACCTGGAATGTAGCCTATTTAAATGGGGGAATTAAACCAGCATGTAGCCTATGCTAAGATTCACTAGGACTTTACAAAGTTTTATTATTTAGTGAAAGACTCGCCAAGATCTTACAAGATTTTATAATTGAGTAAAATATTCGCCATGCCTGGTGAGAGATTCGCCAAAAAATTATAGATACATATTATATTATTGATAAAATCGCCTTCCATTTTTCCTATATACCATGGAGATTCGCCCATTTATTATATTTATAAATTTAGGGGGGGTTCTTAAAATTTTCCCTGAGGCACAGTTGGCAGTTTATCAATTAAGAGCTAAGGCCACCCTATGGTGGGAAGAAATCAAAATAGTACGGAAGATCAATGAAGAGCAAGTCACTTGGAAAAGGTTCCAAAAACATTTTAATGATAAATATCTAACCGAACGGTATTACGATGAAAAGGTAAAGGAATTTCATGATTTAAGGTTGGGCACCTTAACCATGGATGAATACGTGACACGATTCACTTGCTTGATGCGTTATGTGCCTTACATGCAAGAAGAAAAGGCCAAAATTCAGGATTTTATCAGCAGCTTACCCAACTCTATGAAAGAGAAATTAGAATTTGACTACCCCAGGACAATGGATGACATTGTGTGGAAAGCTTGTATCTTCTACCAATAGATGACAAAAAAGAATGAAGGATCAGAAGGGAGTCTAAATAGAAAAGGTAGAAGTTCGACCCCAAATAAACACTCAAGATTTTCTAATGGCAAAAATGTATAGAAAAATTCCCTTAACAGATTTCCAGTTAGAAATCAATCAAAGACAGCTTATTTGGAAAACAAGCAATGAGAAGGAGTTACTAAATCAGTGAATGATTAGTAATCAAAACCACTACTACAATGTTGGGGATGCAAAGAGCCTCACTATTACAAGAATTTCCCGCATAAGGCAAGAACATAACAGTTATCAAACATGCAAGAAGCATCCATGGTTGGGGATGTGGCAAGAAGTATGCCTAGAATTAATGTTTCCTTGGAAAATCACCAGGTCGAATTCTAACCCACTATGATCAAATGTGAAGGTACAATTGCTAAGCAACCTGTCTCTGTTTTATTTGACCCCAGCACTAGCTTAAGCTATGTTAGTCCTAAAGTGGTAGATAAATGTCAATTATAAAGCAGTAAGTTCTCAAAACAATGGCCAGTGCAACTAGCTACGGGGACAAAAAGAAGAGTAACCATGAAAACAGAGTGTTTCCCCATAATAATTTCAGGACAATCCATTCATGTAAACCTTAATATACTTCCTTTGGGATCATATGATGTGTTAATTGGAATGGATTGGCTGGAAAGGTGTTGGTCCTTAGTATATTGCAAACAAAAAACTGTTAGTTTTATTATTGAATCAGGCCAAAGAAAGGAGCTCTAAGGAATTAAGACCAATACCAAGTTACGTCCCATTACTGCTATCAAGCTAGGCAAATGTATTAGAAAGGGTTGTCAAGTATATGTTGTTCAAGTAGGATTCACAAATACTAAAAATAAAATGACATCCCTGGAAGATACTCCTATTGTTCAAGAATTTATTGATGTATTTCCAGAATCTATACCAGGGTTACCACCAAAGTGTGATATTGATTTCACCATTTGATTTCGAAATGAAACACCTAAAATGGAAGGAAAACTGTGTTGCCGATGCCCTAAGCATAAAAGTACATTGTGTCTATGAGATTCAAATGAGTCAAGTAAGTTCAAATATTCCTGACATCATTAAAGAAGCAGCTAATAGAGATCCGGAATATACTTTCCTATGGCAATAGACAAAAGAAAACTTGCTAAATAAGCAAAAATCAGAGTTTGAAATAAATTCTGACAACCTTCTTACATTTTGGAACAGAATTTACATTCCTAACCAAAACTCGGTTAAACAACTGATATTGGACGAGTTTCACAAAAAACCTTATGCCGGCCACCCAGCTTACCAGAAAATGTTTTTAGCCATCAAAAAAGGATACTTTTGCCCTGGAATGAAGAAGGATGTCACAGAATATTTGTCTAAATTCTTGGAGTGTCAGTTAGTAAAAGCTGAGCACCAACATCCTACCGGGTTGTTACAACCATTGCACATTCCCGAATGGAAATGAGAGACTATATCACTGGATTTTATCACCGGATTACCCCACACAAGGAAACAACATGACTTTATAATGGTGGTAGTAGATAAATTGAGTAAAACAACTCATTTCATACATGTGAAATACACGTACAAAACTGTGGAAATCGCAGATATTTTTATGAAGGATATTTTTTTATTACATAGAATACCCAAGGTGGTGATCTCTGACAGAGATGTGAAATTCACGTCCAAATTTTGGAAGACTCTATTTTCAGGATGGGGTACCGAGACCCAATTTAGTATTGCTTATTACCTCGAAATGGATGGACAGACTGAACGAGTGAATCAAGTATTGGAGGACATGCTACACATGTTTGTAATGCAACAACCACATAAATGGGAGGATTACCTCCATTTAGTATCATTTGCTTATAAAATGGGCATCAAGAATCTCTAGGTATGAGCCCCTTTGAGGTGTTATATGGGAGGAAATACAGGGTGCCCATAGACTGGAATAACCCAGTTAATAAGCTAGCATTAGGTCCTGACATGCTAGCAGAGATGGAGGAAACCATTGAGAAGATTAGACAAAATCTTTGGGTAGCCCAAGATAGACAGAAAGTGTATGCAGATTAAAAGAGAACATACAAGGAATTTCAACTTGGGGATCATGTTTATCTAAGGGTGAAGCCCCAGAAAATTTCCTTACAATGGCGAGGTTGTGCTAAATTAGCACCCTGATACTGTGGACCCTTCCAGGTCTTGGAATGAGTTGGACCAGTGGCTTATAAGCTGGTGCTACAAAGCCACATTCAGGTTCACAATGTGTTTCATGTGTCCTTATTAAAAAAATGTGTATAATGCTGAACCCATTATTGACTAGAAAAACATTCAGGTCGAACCAGAAGGAGAATTCTTGGTAGAACCTTTTTGTATTCTCGACCAGAGAAAAACCAACTTGTAGAAGTGAGTCATCATCTAGGTTAAAGTGCAATGTAAGCATTTTGGTCCAGATGACACCACTTGGGAAGATGAGGAGTTTATGTGCAAGAATTATTCAGCCTTGTTTTTAGAAAACAAGGAGAACACCAGGGACGTTGTTCCTCATATGGGTGGGAGATGTAACACCCCCATGTCAAATAAAATGACTGAAGTTATGAAGTTAATTTATGTTAAATGTTAAATTAGATTTTATTACATGTTAATGATTAAATATTAATTGAGTGAGGCTAGAATTCCATGAAATATATGTTGTTCTTACCAAAACTTTTGGTAATGATGTTTTAATGAAATAGCAACTATTTAATGTAGTTAAAAGAAATGGTTGCCATGAAAAAATAGTTACCCTCTACCTACAAAAGGGAAGAGAGGGGGAAAATCCGGAGCGGGGAGGGAGAAGGAAAAGCCAATGGGATATTTGCAAAAATAACAATCAAGAGAAAGGTACAGAACTTGAGGCTAGGAGGAAACCCTGAGGCCTAAGGTACTGACTGTAACTGGACAATCTAGTGTGAAACACAAAAGGTGATCTGGTGAGAGTATGGACGTAATTGCCAGACTCGTGGTTGGGAGGAAAGATACTTTCAGATAGATAAGTAAAACATCAATTTTTTTGAAGAAACCTTCTCTGTCAGATAGAAAAGTAAATATTAAGCTCTCTGATAAGTTCAGTTATTTATAAATTCTAGATAGAAAGGATAGAAGTGAACTAGTTCACAATTATCAAACCAATTTCTTAGATTATTTTGATATATTTAAGATTGTAAAATGGGATAAAATAACTGCACATATATATACATTTGTAAAAAAATTAGTAGACTTAAAGGAAGCTATATGTTCATGAATAGTAAAGGCCAACCAAATAACTAATTAAGATAAAAGAAACTTTTGTGCATATTCAAAAAACAATGCTATAGTAGAATTTATTCACTGCCATAGGTAAGGAAGTATTTAGATACTAAAATAAGTTTAATCCAAGACGAAACAGATAAGCCAAAACCATAATCTATAACCAACATCGCATGTAAATGTTACCCTAGTCGGGGTATCTTTTATATTCATATGATTAACATGAAAACTACAAAGAACTGACAGAAATATTGATCTTTACAACTTATGATACCACTATCGTATTCCTATAGGTTTCTGGAAAAGGAAGGTACTTCCTATCACACATAAAATTCTGACCTTATTCCTCATAATCAATAAGCATTATAACTTCTAGCCTACAGACATCTTGTTCCTCATAATGTAAATTTCATAAATTAGAAACGGAGTAGTATTGCAAAAGAAATCTTTAATAGAAACATAAGTATTATACAGTATTTGTTTTAATGGAATAGTCTGAGCTTAGTACAACATTACGGCCACGTAGGGAAAGTATAGATAAAACATAATAGAAAGTACTTTCGGTCCTAAGCTGTTCAAACTAATAGCTCTAATTCAAAATAGAGTATTGAAGAAATGAAACGTGCATATATACAAAACCCTAGACAAATATTTCATATTAATTTAAAGCTAGACCCAGTGAGCCATGAATCGAGGAATGGCGATCAAATCCCAGCCCAAACCTCGGAGCAAGCTAGGAGTATTTTCATATCAAGAGGATATCCAACCTATGTATACGACGAAGGATCTGGTGAGGGCATGACCTTTCCAGTGTTGTTTCCAAATGAACCAAAGGGCAGGTAGCATACCTGCGGTAAGCAACCCCTGTTTAGAGTTGATGGCTTTAAATCCCAAAATCTTAAACAAAAAACAAATGAAATGAATGATAAGTACGTACCTGTGGATGAGGAGCGATCTTGAAACCTTAGTTTCCATCCTGTCAATAAAAGCCGTGTTACCCTGACTCAGACCTTCAGAATGATACACCATGATTTCAATCAAAGGAATTTGTCTTTTGCTAGTCTGAGATTATTTTTACCTGGGTTATCAACGACCTTAATCAGTCCAACCTTCCTAAGAGCCAAGCATTCAAGCCTTCTCTGAGCGTGAAAGCCCAATAATATCAGAGAACCACCACACTGAGTCAATCAACGTTTCTCAACCTTATTCAAAAAATGTTAACACTGGAGCTGACAAACAAACTAAAAGAGAATCCTTACCTGTATCAGTCATGAGGAGAAGGACTCTAGAGACCATGGGGATGAGATTTCGAACCTCCTTAGCCTTCGGAGAGGCTAAACACTGTAGAGCAACAAGAACCCAAACCAAATTAGCAGAAATGATCGAGCATTGGCCAGAGGATGTGTAAAGTTGGTGAGGTATATCCCTAGGTTCCCAGCACTGTCAGATCCATACAGATTGACGATGAGCATGGTGCCACCCTTGCAGCCTCTGTCTCATTAATTACCCTTGCTCCTACGCTTAACGCGCGGCCTAACCGTGGTACAACTGTGAGCCAACCAAGGTTTGGGAAGGGAACCATAGACTCTTACTTAATTCAAAATATTTTTAAACAGAGCTCTGACATCAATTTATAAATGTTAAGTATAAAAAGCCATGTGGCATCTGTATACATTGATTAGTACTTTAATCACCTCAAATGAGATTGAATGTTTAACAATTAATTTAATTGAATGTTGTAAGTTAAATCTGTGTAGTAACATATATATGCTACAATTAATCATACTATCCAAAATAGAGTAAATTGACCATACTATCTAAAATAGAGTAGAAAGAGATCGACTTTTAGTATAATAAAATTCATAATTTTGACCTTCATATGCATCCACCTTTTGATTAAACCAAAAAACAAACATTTACTTATTATATAGATCCATAGAAAGATAAATATAGATCCATAGAAAGTGCAATACATTTCCCAATCAAATATAAATTTATCTTATGTAATAAACACAAATACTATAATATTAATTTAACGTGGAAAATTACCACACATTCATGTCAACGGCAGTCTTCACCAAAGGAAATATAGGATATTGATAAGATGTTATTTAATGTTTGGAGAATTTTTTATACCAATTTCCAATCGAAGGATTTATTGAATGTTTTGTGAGAACTTGCTGTAATTTAAATATTATGTTACTAAAAATATAAATTTATCTTATGTAATAAACACACATATTATAATATTAATTTAACGTGGAAAATTACCACACATTCATGTCAACGGCATTCTTCACCAAAGGAAATATAGGATATTGATAAGATGTTATTTAATGTTTGGAGAATTTTTTATACCAATTTCCAATCGAAGGATTTATTGAATGTTTTGTGAGAACTTGCTGTAATTTAAATATTATGTTACTAAATATTATGAATAATGGAGGTGATATTTTTTATTTTACATTTTAGTGTGAAGGCTAGTATGAAGGCGATGTTAAGTATGAAGATATTCTTAAAATAGAAAAGCAGCGTGAAGATATTCTCAAAATAAAAAGCAGTGTGAAAACTATGTGTGTAAGTATGTCAATTGTGTCTTTAAAATAAAAATATAATATTTTTAAAATAGAAAAGAAATGTACGCATATTTAATTAGTTGTCCACATGACCTAATATAATCTTATGTAAAGTAATATAAAATAATTAGAAGTAAAAAATGTAAAATGTTTTAACTTTATGCTTTTCAAAATTAATTTAAGGCTTGATATCAACTTCATATATATTTATATATAGAAAAAATGTTTAAAAAGTATAAAATATTCAATATGGGTTATGAATAAAATATTTTATTATAAACTAATATTGACGTACTTAAAAATATACTAATAACAAAAAAACAGTTTACACATTATTTTTTGCACTCTAAAATAATTTTGCACATGAAAGAAATTGATTTCTCTAGGTTCATGTTAGATCCATGGTTAAGATGGATCTATGCTGGTATAGTCAAAAGGAGAATTATTTTTTTATTTTATTTTTTTTGTTGAACAAAGCCACCTAGAAAATAAAGAAATCAGGAAAAGTCTCATCCCCTAGTAATAAATTTTAAAATTTCCTTTGGAGTGTTGAAATTTTCCAGCAAATTAATTTTAATTTTGGAGATCCAAATATATAATAAGATTAAAATTGCTAGACAAATTTAGTAGTGACTTTTTCCTTTTAAATAGACTAAATTCAACCTAAATACCATGGGTTGTTAAAACATGAAATAAATAATTTTACCTCAATTTTATCTTAATTAATAATTTATTTTAATTTAATTTTTATTTATTTATATTTTGAATGAATCAAAATGTTTACAGCATATCTCTTCCATACTAAATTTGAGACAATCACCCTCTTTAATCCCATTTAAAAAATTCTTTTAATATTAAAAAAATAATATATTTATATTTTCTCCTCACTCTATAATCTTAATATGTAATTTGATGTTATCAAATTTTCATGTTGTCCGAGAAGGGAGTCGTTTAGGAATTTAATAATGGTTTTAGAAATCTTTAAATATAAAAGACTCCAAATTGGAGTCGTTTAGAAAGTTAATAACTGTTTTAAAAATGATTAATATAAACGACTCCAAATTTTATGTATACATGGATCAATACCTAATACCCATCTAAATAAATTAGAAATAAAAATAATTACTTAGGAAGTGCAATAAAATAAATATTACAAAATTTATTTTAAGAAATGATAATATATAGAAAAATAATTATATGAAAAACAAATAAATGAATTTCTTTTATGTTTTTTTTTAATTAAATTAATCAAATACTTATTTTAAATAGTTGGAAGAAATTGCTTGCCATACAATTTCTTCCATAGTTCAATTGGTTAATTCAAGAAATGTGAAATCATTGAAACTCGAAAGACCCAGGTTAAAATTCCACTATTGTGACTTGGGCCACCGGGAGGAGGACATATGGTAGGCCAAAGAGGTTTACTGGTATTTATGTGTTAGGGAATAAAAAACAAGAGTTTACTGGTAGTTATGTGTCATGCGGGCTTCCCTCTGGATTAAAACAAATGTTTACTCGTATTGATGTGTTAGGGAAAAAAAACAAGAAGTAAAAACATACAGCTAGGGTGTGGGTTAAACAAAGAAAAAGAAAACATAGGGTTGTTGAGTTCCTCTCCTTTACAAAAAAAAATTTACAAAAAAAACATACAATCTGGGTTCCTCCGTGTTACAAAATAAAAATAAACATATGGTTATTGGTTGGGTTCCTCTTCGTTACAAAATAAAAACAAGAAATTTACTATAGTTATGTATTAGGCCGGTTACCTTTTGGGTTAAAAAAATGGTCAGGGCTCCTCTGGATTACAAATAAATAAATAAATAAAACATAAAATTGTTGGATTCCTCTAGATTACAAAAAAACATGAAAATATTGTTATTCCCTACTTTTCATTCAACTCACCAAATTAACATATTAAGCTCATATTATTTTTTCCACAGATTAACCTGTTAAATTTATATTATTTTTTTTTTAATATATATAATAGATTTTAAATATTAATATTAAACCATCTTATATATATTAAAAAGTAAAGTGTATTTAAAAATTAAAAAATAATTTAAAATACATAAATTTATTTTAAATTTAATTTTATTAAGTTAAACATAGAAAAGAAATTCAAAACAAATTTATTATACTTGTTAAAGGGAGATTAATTAATCATTCAAAACAAATTTATTATACTTGTTGAAGGGAGACTAATTAATTTGGCTTAAAATATTCTTTTTAATTAATTTGTAAATGTTTAGAAAATACTGGTAAAATTTATTAAAATTTTAGTAAAATTAAATATTAAATTTTATTTTAAAAATTATTTATCTATTCAATATTTTAAAATTAAATTTGGTGGATGAGTATGGTTTAAAATCAGTTTTCAAAATTTAAAACTATTTAAGAAAATTTAATAAATTTTATAAAGTGAAAAATCTAATTGGAATTGTCTATAATGCGATTTGTCACGCTCTAACACATAGTAAAAAAAAAAAATTATATATAAACAAAACCATATTAACCAGCTTATGTTATAACAAGCCACGTGTACAGGGATTCACCAAATAATTGTCCTAAGTGATTATGTAATAATACTACAGCACGTATAAAAGAACTTTCGCCTTGACATATACACTTTCAATGCACAACATGCACGTTATATCCATCATGGTCAATAATTCATTTGACTTACTATGTTATTCGCATTGGTTTACATGTACATATATATATATATATATATATATATATATATATATATATATATATCTATATATATATATATATATTTAGCTTCCTTATCTGTTTATCCAACGGTGCTCTTATACATTGGTGTTAAGGTGCGGGGTCGAGGGATTTGCTGCCACGGTAGATCCCAGGTACCCTGAGCTGGCACCCCCTTAACTGCGGAATTTATGGCTTATGCATTGGAATTTGACTAAGCTGCTCTGTTTAGATGTGAGGACAGTGAAGTAATGTCGCTTACAGCACTTGTTCACTATAGTTCCTCCACTTGGCATGATCAACGGTTCTCCTCTGTCCTGCCATGTGCGGTGGCGTGATTTTGAGCTGCATGAGTTACGAGGCTGGCTCCTCGGTCTTGACACTTCGCGCTAAAAATCTTTCCGGATCCTTCTCTCTGATCGAACGGTGGATGCAACTCTACTCAGATCAAGGGCGTAGCTTATGCCACGAAGCAGGGTTAAAGATTGAATATTTAAGGTTTGTTTTATGTCGACTTGGTTATTGTTTTCACTTTGCATCGAGAGCCTGGCTGTCGAAGTTCTCGGCTCTACTGTATTCGGCCGACGACTGTATAGTTCTTCACCGCACCAGGGTTCCAGGTTCATCCATGACACAAGGAATCCATTACAGCTCGGTCACTGTACAGGTTAAACTAAACTCTTAAAGGCATTCTTATTGTGGTTTCGTTTTATTTCTCTTGCTCTCAGTTGCTCGGCAAGGTTCTCAGTTTTATTTGTCATCATGATTTTCAGGGCAGGCTTACAGCATTCAATCGGCGTTGGGAAGGAAGTTCGACCCTCTAACCCTCGGCCCTCTCTATCACAGGTATGAGAGTTTCATTTCCCATAGAGTCCGTTTGACTTCCCTCACGGAGCAATGGCTAACCTCTGTTCCATTGAACAGGGAATGTCGTGGTTCCTTGCTTCCATGAACATCCTGCCGCCATACAACCAGGGTTTCCATACTGCGAAACTATATGGTTTAAGCCTTAGTTTATTTGAGAATGTATTTGATCGGTTGATAAGTATCAGGTTCTGGCAGCCTCTGTTTAAGCCCGGATCCTTGTTTAAATGTAACTATGTACAGTTGAATTCTACTGTTTGTCCGGCTTACGGCAAATCTGTTAGCAAGATACAGTTCCGACTTTGTATGATTAACTGCTGGCTTATTTTAGTCTCAAGCTCGTCTATGTATTACAAGCTGTTGTTTTTAATTTAGATTAAGCGTTATACTGTTCTCGGCATGTATTACATTGTTCTTTTTCCAGCCTTAAGCATGTTTATGCGTTGCAAGCATTTGGGGTATAGATTTAAGCTCTGTATCTTGTTTCTTGGTATATGATGCGATGTCTGATTGAGTTTATTAAGTTTCAACTATGGCGCTTCCGCCATTTAGAATGAACCCTAACCCAACTAGGGTAACTGTTCTGAGCGAGGGTTTATGAAATAGCTAGCCGAGAATGCTTGTAACCAGAGTTACCGCGCATTCCTCGGCATACATACTCATATGATTTAATTAATAATATTATATGCATATGACTGTGGATTAAATATACGCATGCGAATTTCACAGAGGTCTGATTCCAAGTCTCTGTAGATCTTGTGGCCCTCCTGGCCGAGGTTTTTATATATGTATATTCTTTTACTTGTTTTGATTAATGAATCAGTTTCGATAATATACATTTGTTTCCTGAGACATGCCAGCCTCATCTTATAACTAAATGTCTTGTCTTTATGTGCATACTACATTCTTTGCAAAGAGTGTCCGTATATTTCTTTTGAATCTTTCTGTTCATAAAGAACTCCGATTCTTTTCTTTGGCATACATGGGTATCTAAAGGTCTGTACAGTTCTATCGTTGTTTGTATTTTTGCTATCTCTGCAGTAGCAGTAATCTGTTTACTCCGTTTTCTACTGTTATTTCAGAATAAAATATGCAAGGATTTAACTTTCGTTTTTCTTCAGAATGCAAATGTATTCCAGTCTCTGTCTATATTACAGTAGCTATTATTCTTTGCTTATTTTCTGTTTAAGAATAATAGTCAGATATTTCCACCGTATCTAACTTCTTAGCACACAGTAATACAAGAGACATCTCAGTAAATGATATAATCATAGTAGGCCATACCTGTTTTTATGCAACCTACTTGTAATACTTGTCAATCCACCCGTCCGTAGGAAGGCTCTTCACTCTCTTCCACCCCCAAGCACTTGCAGGTCCTACTCGACCGCAATTACACTGTTCTCGCCAGTAAACGCTATCTGATCCTAACCAGACATAGCGTACACAGGAAAATTCTTTCTTCTTATGCCATCTGATCCTAACCAGACATAGCATGAATATTTTCTTTCTTCTCTACCATCTGATCCTAACCAGACTTGGCAATTCCCCCTTTTTCCTCTGGGGTCTCAACTACCTCAAGGTAGTTAGGGTTCCATTGTAACTGATTCCTCAGTTACTAACCATGATTAATCATAAACTCAGTTCAAATAGTACCAAGACAATTGTTTTTCCATTAACATAAAATCAATAACAGGATTATATATATTTTCAAATAAAGTCTTTGTTCAATAATTACTTTTACTATTTACTAACATTAACTTTTCACAAGGGATGTTACATCTCCCCCTCCTGAAAGTATACATCGTCTCGATGTTGCTGTTCATCCAAAAACAGTCTGGGATAAGTATCCCTCATCATTTGTTCATCTTCCCAGGTGGCCTCTTCAGGTCCAAAGTGCTGCCACTGCACTTTAACCTGGCTAATGACCTTTTTCCGCAGCTCGACTCTTCTCCGATCTAATATGTTCACCGGTTCGACCAGGAACTCTCCTTCCGGTTCCACCTGAAACACATAACAATTAAATCAGCTGCTTACTAGTATTCTATTTCAGTTTACATTATATAACAGTCTTCCCTTACCTGAATGTCCTTCGAACTTATTATATGCCTAGGGTCATACACATATCTCTTTAAAACTGATACATGGAAGACATTATGAACCCGAATATGGCTGGGTAGGGCGAGCTGATAAGCTACCGGCCCTACTCGTGCCATAATTTGGAATGATCCACAAAAACGCGGTGCCAATTTGGCACAGGCATTCCATTGGAGGGTACTTTTCCTAGCTCGAATTCTGATGTACACGTGTTCACCCACTTGGTACTCTTTAAATGTTCTCTTCCGATCTGCAAAATTCTTCTGCCTGTCATGTGCCATCTTTAGATTAGCTCGAACTTTTTTCACCATGACCTCCATCTCTTCCATCATCTCAGGACCCAGCAAGAATTTGTCCTCCAGTCCACCCCAACTGGAGGGTGTGCGGCATTTTCGGCCGTAGAGTACTTCGAATGGGCTCATCTTCAATGATGAGTGATAGCCATTGTTATAGGCGAATTCCACTAGGTGTAGATACTCCTTCCATCGCGTAGGTTGCTGCATCACATAAGACCTCAGCATGTCCTCCAACACTTGATTCACTCGCTCAGTCTGTCCCTCAGTTTGCGGATGATATGCGGTACTGAAACTCAATTGAGTTCCTAGACCTTCAAATAAGGTTCTCCAAAAAGCTGAGGTAAACTTAACATCACGATAAGATATTATTACTTTCGGCAGCCCATGAAGTTTAAATATATTTTGCATAAAAATGTTTGCGATTTGAGCTGCACGATAAGTGGATTGAACCGGTATAAAGTGAGATGACTTGCTGAGTTTATCCACTACCACCATTATATAATCATTATTCTTTTTGGATTTCGGCAAACCGGTAATAAAGTCCATGGTTATGGTCTCCCATTTCCATTCTGGTATGGGTATTGGTTGTAGTAGTCCTGCAGGATGCTGATGTTCAGCCTTCACCTGTTGACACTCCAAACAGCGCGCCAGGTATTCTACAACATCCTTCTTCATGCCTGGCCAGTAATACTCCTTCCTTAGTGAGGTGATTAATTTTTGGTAACCAGGATGTCCTGCATAAGGACTTCTATGATTTTCATCCAGAATCTTTTCTTTAATACTGCTCTGATTGGGTATATAAATCTTCTTCTGATAGCACAAAATGCCGGCTGTATTCAAGGTATAACCTTGTTGTATGGAACGGGTATCTGAATTCTGCACTAAATGTTTCTTTTGCAAATAAATCTGATCTTGCGCCGCAGCCTCCTCAATCTCTTTGTCAAGAGTGGACCATCCTTGACTGATACCAATCTCATAAATGCAATGCACTTTTCGGCTCAGTGCATCAGCTACTCTGTTCTCCTTTCCCTTCAAGTGTTTAATTTCGAAATCGAAATTTCCCAAAAAGTCCACCCATCTTGCTTGTCTTGCGTTTAAAGTGGGTTGACTAAAGTAAATAGTCAAGCTGTGGTGATCCGTCATTAACAAAAATTTCCTCCCTACTAAATAATGGCGCCACATCTTCAAAGCATGGATCACAGCGGTTAATTCCAGATCATAGGCAGAATATTTCTGCTCATGTTCTTTTAACTTTCTGGATTCATAGGCAATCACTTTACCTTCCTGCATTAGCACTCCACCCACGCCCTCCTTACTGGCATCTGTACAAACTACATACTCCTTTTCGGGATCTGCCACACACAACACAGGTGCTGTGGTAAGTAAATGTTTAAGCTGTTCGAAACTCCGCTGACAGTCTGCTGTCCATTTAAACACTTTTCCCTTCTTTTGCAAGGAGGTAATAGGGTAGGCAACTCTAGAAAAACCTTCTACAAACCGCCGGTAATATCCAGCCAGCCCCATCAAAGATTGAATATCTGCCACATCCTTGGGTGTAGGCCATTCTGTTGGAAATAATACTGAGAGGGGGGGGGTGAATCAGTATTATCAGATCAGATAAAACTTTTCAATTTCATACTCAGAAACATATACGCGACTTCAGATAAGTGAACCCGCGTGTACACGCGACTGTGTCTAATGCAACTAGCGTATACCCAGAGATCTTATAATTCAGTTAGCTTAATCTTCAGTAAATGCATCAGAACATTATTAAGCAATTTAACAGTAAACAAGCGCAGTATAACAGAACAGAACATCACACAAGAGCCACACACATGAACACCATGATATAAGGTGGAAACCCAATGTGGGTGAAAACCACCTGCTGCAATTCGTCTCTTTCTTCTTTAATGAGAAACTTCTTTTACAATGTATTGGTGCAGTCCTTTACCAGTACGCAGGCTACAACCTGCAGAGGGCTACAACCCTCTCTCATTTTCCAACTACTTCTGGAAGGGAGTTACAACCCCCTCAGCTCTTGTACTAGCTGATCCATTTACTAGTACGTAGGTGCTGACCCTACAACCTTCAGGGACCACGTTTCATCAATTTTCAGACTGGATCCAAGAGTACAAAGCAAACATTACCGCAATACAATCATCAACTTATACTTGCATCATAATTCATTAAACAACCCTATACCGTATCACTGAAACCCTGTCATCAAGAACACAGAACCCAAACCAGAATCCAGAACTCTGCAACAACCACCAGAATCAACAGCAACCTGAAATATTAACCCTTATCATGCATACGCTACTTCACTGTACCAAAACCGCGTGTATACGCGCTTTCTCCAAAGGCAACCCGCGTGCAGATCTAGAAATGATTACTTCTGCCTTCGCTGTCAGATCCGACCCTTACCAAGCGTCCCGAACAGATAACCAGCAATACCAGATCCTCTCACTGCGTCAGACACTCATAATCCATACATCTTTGCCTAGTGATCTTCTCCTTATATAGCCTTAGGCCTTGTTCAATACCAAGAGCCAAAACCATAGAAACACAATACCATCAACCTCGAAACTAGGGATCAACACGTCCGTCGAGACATTATGGTCCAAAACCATAGGCACAACTTCCAAGGTCTAACTACCACGGACCAAAGGTACTTTTCACATGTACGCGCTTTTACTGAAGCCAACCTGCGTGTACACACGGATTCTCCTTGCTGAACCTGCGTATATCTCTTTCTTGTCCTGCTGTACTGAGATCTGTCCTCTGATCAAGTTGCCATCACCTGTACCAACCTCTGAGCACCTGTACCAACCTCTGAGCACCTGTACCAACCTCTGAGCGCCTGTACCAACCTCTGAGTGAGTTGCCATCAAGGACAACACTTGAAACATAATGCCAACAATCTCCCCCTTTGGACTTGATGGCAACCACCACACCAAGTCACTCTCCCCCTTTGACATCAAGGGCAAAGGGCGTACCAAGATATGCTCTTCTTTGGTATACCTTCTACTGTCCATACTCCCCTTGAGTACATGCTGAAGTTTCTGATTTGGCTCCCCCTTTGTATATGCCAAAGTGTACCAATCTATCCACGCTCCCCTTGAGCAGATGCAAGTTCTAAGACCAGCCATTCAGATCTGTATCATAAGCATCAGCCTACAATACCATTCCTTTGATCAAACAACAAGATGTATCATCAACTTCTAACCATAGTGCCAACAATGAATTATTTGAAGAATATTCTCCCCCTGAGTGTGAGCCAACCATGTCTGAACCATTTCCTGAGTCTGTTCTACTCCCCCTGAGCCTGAGCCAACCATGACTGAACCTGGGTCTGTTCTGCTGCCCTTTCTCCATATACGCGACTTTGCAGCCTGTAACTCGCGTATATACGCGACTTGTCTTCATTATATCAGCGTATGCAGGATGGAATACTGAATTTCATCACTTTCAGATTCCCCTGTGTCTGTTATGTCAGCTGACTGAGTTATCCCACACCTTTCTGTTTCTGTCTTCTTCAATTCCTGCAACTGTGATGATGTATGGTCCCCTTGTCTTGAATTTTGAAATCTGCTCTTGCATTCCCTTGCTTTATGCCCATAGTTGTTGCATGTATAACACCTTATATTTTTCATGTTCCTTTTATCACAATCAATTGCTTTGTGTCCATATGCATTGCAGGCAAAGCAATACCCTCTGAAATACCTGGGATGCGATGATCTTTCTTGAGCCATTCGACTTCTACATCTGGCTGCAACGTGTCCAAGATTATGACATACATAACATTCAAAATTATCCAGTGGAGGAAATAATCGTCTATCACGTCCATAGTTAGGAGTAAAGGATCTTCCTTGAGGAATTTCTTTCCTTGGTTGTTCCTTGAGCATTTCAGATTTCTCATTAGAGTTTCTTGCCTTACCTTGTGAACTAGATTCACCTTCAACATATTCATGAAAACCAAGACCAGTCTTGATAGCAGGAGATCTTTGACTATTAAGAATATCATCCAAGACTTTAGAACTATCTTGAAATCGTAAGAGCTTATCCTTTTCTTCTAGTTTACCTTTCAAGATATTTACCTCAACTTGATGTTTTTCTTCCTTTTTCAGATACTGCTTCCTTAGGTCTTCTTCAACTTTTCTCCCTTCTTCCACTTGTCGCTTTAGTTTGATCACTTCATGTTCTTGATCTTCAAGATCTTCTTTTAGAGAGAGGATCTTTGATTCAAGTCTCTGAATAGTTGTGCTCTGATCTTTTGCTATATCCTGCAATTTCTCCCTTACCCTGGTTTCTGTCTCCAATTGTTCTTTTAATTTGGCAACTTCTTCAGTTTCTGCATTCTTCTCTTCATGTGCCATGAGACTTTTAATATCCTCGCTATTATTGGATGAAGCATTCTTCTTCTTATGTGCCATGAGACTTCTAATATCTTCACTATCATTTAATGTACTTTTAATATGGGTATAATAGCTTCTACCATCTTCTTCATATATCTTTCCTTTGTTATGAGGACATCTAGCAGCATAGTGACCAACTCTACCACATAGAAAACATTTGAAAGGTAGCTTATCTTTGAACCGTCCAGTTCCCCGTTCAAGATTCTTGACAAAATTTACCTCATCTTCTTCCTCTGACACTTCGAATGCGGCCTCTGGTGGTACCTCTTGTCGCATTTCAAAAGCAGTTAAGATCCCGTGAAGCTGTGACATGGTAATTTTCTGCACATTCTCCTTTTCTTCTATGGCAGATACTTTAGAATCAAACTTAGTAGACAGAGATCTCAAAACCTTTTGAACTAAGACAACTTCCTCAAATTCTTCACCCAGATCCCTCATACAATTCACAATCTCATCCATACACAGGAAATAATTAGCTACGCTTTCATTACTTCGCATCTTAAGAGTTTCATACCGAATTCTGAGAGTTTGAAGCTTTGCTATTTTTACCTGATCATCTCCTTCGTAGCTTGTAACGATTTTGTCCCATATTTCCTTAGCTGATTTGAGATGCATGATCTTCATAAATTCTGATTGAGTCAAAGTACTCAATAGGACAGTAACTACTTTGGCATTGAGCTCATATTGCTTTTTCTCTGCTGGATCTGTAGGAGTTGCTGATGGGAATTTGTATCCTCCTTCTACGATTCCCCAAGCTTCTGCTCCAAGAGACTGTATATATGCAGTGGTTCTTATCTTCCAGTGAGTAAAATTGTTCCCGTCAAAGACTGGTGGCCTGATGTGTGCCTCTCTTTCTGGATTAGCCATTTTGATGGATCTTTTCCTTCAAGCAATCAAGCTTCCTCTGAAGGACCTGCTCTGATACCAATTGTTGGAAATAATACTGAGAGGGGGGGGTGAATCAGTATTATCAGATCAGATAAAACTTTTCAATTTCATACTCAGAAACATATACGCGACTTCAGATAAGTGAACCCGCGTGTACACGCGACTGTGTCTAATGCAACTAGCGTATACCCAGAGATCTTATAATTCAGTTAGCTTAATCTTCAGTAAATGCATCAGAACATTATTAAGCAATTTAACAGTAAACAGGCGCAGTATAACAGAACAGAACATCACACAAGAGCCACACACATGAACACCATGATATAAGGTGGAAACCCAATGTGGGTGAAAACCACCTGCTGCAATTCGTCTCTTTCTTCTTTAATGAGAAACTTCTTTTACAATGTACTGGTGCAGTCCTTTACCAGTACGCAGGCTACAACCTGCAGAGGGCTACAACCCTCTCTCGTTTTCCAACTACTTCTGGAAGGGAGTTACAACCCCCTCAGCTCTTGTACTAGCTGATCCATTTACTAGTACGTAGGTGCTGACCCTACAACCTTCAGGGACCACGTTTCATCAATTTTCAGACTGGATCCAAGAGTACAAAGCAAACATTACCGCAATACAATCATCAACTTATACTTGCATCATAATTCATTAAACAACCCTATACCGTATCACTGAAACCCTGTCATCAAGAACACAGAACCCAAACCAGAATCCAGAACTCTGCAACAACCACCAGAATCAGCAGCAACCTGAAATATTAACCCTTATCATGCATACGCTACTTCACTGTACCAAAACCGCGTGTATACGCACTTTCTCCAAAGGCAACCCGCGTGCAGATCTAGAAATGATTACTTCTGCCTTCGCTGTCAGATCCGACCCTTACCAAGCGTCCCGAACAGATAACCAGCAATACCAGATCCTCTCACTGCGTCAGACACTCATAATCCATACATCTTTGCCTAGTGATCTTCTCCTTATATAGCCTTAGGCTTTGTTCAATACCAAGAGCCAAAACCATAGAAACACAATACCATCAACCTCGAAACTAGGGATCAACACGTCCGTCGAGACATTATGGTCCAAAACCATAGGCACAACTTCCAAGGTCTAACTACCACGGACCAAAGGTACTTTTCACATGTACGCGCTTTTACTGAAGCCAACCTGCGTGTACACGCGGATTCTCCTTGCTGAACCTGCGTATATCTCTTTCTTGTCCTGCTGTACTGAGATCTGTCCTCTGATCAAGTTGCCATCACCTGTACCAACCTCTGAGCACCTGTACCAACCTCTGAGCACCTGTACCAACCTCTGAGCGCCTGTACCAACCTCTGAGTGAGTTGCCATCAAGGACAACACTTGAAACATAATGCCAACACATTCCATTATAGTTTTAATCTTTTCGGGGTCTACAGCTATACCTTCCTTCGTAATAATGTGGCCCAAATACTGGATCTGTTCTTTATAAAAATCACATTTGCTGAATTTTCCATATAACTGATGCTCCCTTAAAGTCTGTAATACTATCCTTAAATGTTCCTCATGCTCCTTCATATTCCGGGAGTAGATAAGTATATCATCAATGAAGATCAATACAAATTTGTCTAGGTATTGATGAAATACACTATTCATCAAACACATGAATGTTGCAGGTGCATTAGTTAATCCAAAAGGCAGTGCCACAAACTCGTAGTGTCCGTAACGAGTACGAAAAGCTGTCTTGGCTATGTCCTCATCTTTGATTCTGATTTGATGGTAACCCGATCTTAAATCGATCTTTGAGAAGATTGTCACCCCCTTTACCTGATCAAACATCTCGTCAATGCGGGGTAGTGGATATTTGTTCTTAACTGTCAGTTTAATCAGCTGTCTATAGTCTATGCACATTCGCAGAGTCCCATCTTTTTTCCTCACAAATAGCACAGGGGCTCCCCAAGGAGAGACACTGGGGCGGATATACTTTTTCCAGCAGCTCTTGCAGTTGCATTTTTAACTCAGTCAACTCCGGCACACTCATTTGATAGGGTGCTCGGGACACTGGGGCTGCTCCGGGTACCAGCTCAATGGTGAAGTCTAAATCCCTTTTGGGCGGCAGCCCTGGAATTTCTTCAGGAAATACATCTGCAAAATCTTGCACTACTGGTATATCTTTAACAGTTGCAACCTTATCCACAGAATCTGCAAACCCCACTTGTACTGCATAAATCTGGCACTTATTCCGGATACACTTAACCAGCTGTGAGGCTGTGATCGGCCGAATCTGCACTGGTTTCTGGATGCCTTGAATCTCTTTTCCCACCCCCAGTTCATCTCGGTAAGAGACTGTTTTTGTTTTACAATTGATTACAGACCATCGCCATTCCAACCAATCCATTCCTATCAGCACATCGTAGGAACCAAGAGGGAGTACATTTAATTCAGTTGTTATTGTTTGGCCAGCTAACCTTAAGGGACAGTTGCTGACTTTGGTTAGTACTCGTCTTTTGGCCCCAGTGGCCAGTTGTACCAGCCAAGGGCTTTTAAACTTAGTGGTTTGCAAACCACAACTTTCCACAACTTTGGGACTTATATAGCTTAAAGTAGCTCCTGGATCTACTAAAATAGAAACAGCTCGATCAAAGATCTTACCTTCAAACTCTATCATTGTTGGCTGGTAATCAGCTTGTCGATCCTCCAGTGCTGCATTTATTCTGGGCATAGATCGAGCCACATCTCCTACTGTTGAAGCTTCATAGATCTGGGACAACTGATCGCTGTCCTTCCGATGAGGGAAGTTTCTAATATAATGGGGTCCGCCACAACCCCAACACTGAACAGGTGGCCGAGCTGAGCCTTCATTGTCTAATCTGACTTGCTGTTCGTTGTATTTGGATTCTGCAGGAGGCTTGAATCTATTCTGATTTTTAGTTGGATTTTTAGTATTGGCTCCTTTAGAGAATCCTTTTTGAAAACTGCTGCGTGCTCCCTTACTTCCCATAGGCAGTTTACTGCCCCGCTTATCTGTCCAACGCTTCCCAGAATTTTCTCCTTTTGATTTGTTTTGCTGATAACACAGTCTTGCCTTCCGAATTGCTTCATCCATCGTCTTCGGATTATCGAACTCTATCCTTTCTCGCATTGTCAGAGGTAGGCTACTAACAAATCTTTGTACTTTAGCCTTCTCTTCACGAATATAGGGCACGTAACGAAGCAGGGATGTGAATTTAGTTACGAACTCGTCAATGGTCTGCTGTCCAAGCCGCAGATCATGAAATTCTCGCGCTTTTTCATCATAAAAGCGTTCTGTCAGATACTTTTCCTTGAAATATCTTTGAAACATTTCCCATGTCACATCTTGTTCACTCACTCCCCGCACCATCTTGACCTCCTCCCACCATAGCGTGGCTTTGGCCTACAGCTGGAATATAGCCAGCCTTGCCTTAAGATGATGATCATATTCATACACTTGAAAATACTTATTCATATTAATTAGCCATGCCTCTGCAGCTTCTTCTGATTCCCCGTCGAAATGAGGTGGTTTAATTTTCCGAAACTCCCCTTGTAGTTCCATCCGGGGTCTTTTTGGGGTTTGATATTCAGAAGCATTGACAGACTTCTCTCCTCGCGTCTCTGCCCTGTCCTCTGTTTCTTCTGGTTCAGTATGATAACTCTGTTCATCTGTTACCCGTGGCTGTTCGGGTCTCGGATGTGACTGCTGTTGATGTTGCTTATCAGATAAGCTTTTCAGGATCCTCTCCTATTCTACATTTAATCTTGCGTTGTCCGCACGCAGCCAGGCCATTTCGTCCTTTAGCTCCTGAACTGTCCTCAATAGCGTCGAATCAGTATTGCGGCCTGCTACTCCCAATTGTACCCAAAGCTCAGGATTTTCCTGAGGTTGTTCCATGTTATCCGGTGGTTCCAGATTCCCATAAGGAGCACTATTTGCTCTTCTCATTCTGCTACTACCTGCTTCAGAATAACTTATTAAACAGATTTAATTTATCTTTGGCGTATTTCTGAACTTTTATCATGATACTATTTATTTTCATGTTACTGTAATTTTAAAATTTCCCCAAAGGTCACAGAGTTGTAAACCTTGGGCTCTGATACCAATTTGTCACGCTGTAACACATAGTAAAAAAAAAAAATATATATAAACAAAACCATATTAACCAGCTTATGTTATAACAAGCCACGTGTACAGGGATTCACCAAATAATTGTCCTAAGTGATTATGTAATAATACTACAGCACGTATAAAAGAACTTTCGCCTTGACATATACACTTTCAATGCACAACATGCACGTTATATCCATCATGGTCAATAATTCATTTGACTTACTATGTTATTCGCATTGGTTTACATGTACACACACACACATATATATATATATATATATATATATATATATATATATATATATATATATTCAGCTTCCTTATCTGTTTATCCAACGGTGCTCTTATACATTGGTGTTAAGGTGCGGGGTCGAGGGATTTGCTGCCATGGTAGATCCCGGGTACCCTGAGCTGGCACCCCCTTAACTGCGGAATTTATGGCTTATGCATTGGAATTTGACTAAGCTGCTCTGTTTAGATGTGAGGACAGTGAAGTACTGTCGCTTACAGCACTTGTTCACTATAGTTCCTCCACTTGGCATGATCAACGGTTCTCCTCTGTCCTGCCATGTGCGGTGGCATGATTTTGAGCTGCATGAGTTACGAGGCTGGCTCCTCGGTCTTGACACTTCGCGCTAAAAATCTTTCCGGATCCTTCTCTCTGATCGAACGGTGGATGCAACTCTACTCAGATCAAGGGCGTAGCTTATGCCACGAAGCAGGGTTAAAGATTGAATATTTAAGGTTTGTTTTATGTCGACTTGGTTATTGTTTTCACTTTGTATCGAGAGCCTGGCTGTCGAAGTTCTCGGCTCTGCTGTATTCGGCCGACGACTGTATAGTTCTTCACCACACCAGGGTTCCAGGTTCATCCATGACACGAGGAATCCATTACAGCTCGGTCACTGTACAGGTTAAACTAAACTCTTAAAGGCATTCTTATTGTGGTTTCGTTTTATTTCTCTTGCTCTCAGTTGCTCGGCAAGGTTCTCAGTTTTATTTGTCATCATGATTTTCAGGGCAGGCTTACAGCATTCAATCGGCGTTGGGAAGGAAGTCCGACCCTCTAACCCTCGGCCCTCTCTATCACAGGTATGAGAGTTTCATTTCCCATAGAGTCCGTTTGACTTCCCTCAGGGAGCAATGGCTAACCTCTCTTCCATTGAACAGGGAATGTCGTGGTTCCTTGCTTCCATGAACATCCTGCCGCCATACAACCAGGGTTTCCATACTGCGAAACTATATGGTTTAAGCCTTAGTTTATTTGAGAATGTATTTGATTGGTTGATAAGTATCAAGTTCCGGCAGCCTCTGTTTAAGCCCGGATCCTTGTTTAAATGTAACTATGTACAGTTGAATTCTACTGTTTGTCCGGCTTACGGCAAATCTGTTAGCAAGATACAGTTCCGACTTTGTATGATTAACTGCTGGCTTATTGTAGTCTCAAGCTCGTCTATGTATTACAAGTTGTTGTTTTTAATTTAGATTAAGCGTTATACTGTTCTCGGCATGTATTACATTGTTCTTTTTCCAGCCTTAAGCATGTTTATGCGTTGCAAGCATTTGGGGTATAGATTTAAGCTCTGTATCTTGTTTCTTGGTATATGATGCGATGTCCCATTGAGTTTATTAAGTTTCAACTATGGCGCTTCCGCCGTTTAGAACGAACCCTAACCCAACTAGGGTAACTGTTCTGAGCGAGGGTTTATGAAATAGCTAGCCGAGAATGCTTGTAACCAGAGTTACCGCGCATTCCTCGGCATACATACTCATATGATTTAATTAATAATCTTATATGCATATGACTGTGGATTAAATATACACATGCGAATTTCACAGAGGTCTGATTCCAAGTCTCTATAGATCTTGCGGCCCTCCTGGCCGAGGTTTTTATATATGTATATTCTTTTACTTGTTTTGATTAATGAATCAGTTTCGATAATATACATTTGTTTCCTGAGACATGCCAGCCTCATCTTATAACTAAATGTCTTGTCTTTATGTGCATACTACATTCTTTGCAAAGAGTGTCCGTATATTTCTTTCGAATCTTTCTGTTCATAAAGAACTCCGATTCTTTTCTTTGGCATACATGGGTATCTAAAGGTCTGTACAGTTCTATCATTGTTTGTATTTTTGCTATCTCTGCAGTAGCAGTAACCTGTTTACTCTGTTTTCTACTGTTATTTCAGAATAAAATATGCAAGGATTTAACTTTCGTTTTTCTTCAGAATGCAAATGTATTCCAGTCTCTGTCTATATTACAGTAGCTATTATTCTTTGCTTATTTTCTGTTTAAGAATAATAGTCAGATATTTCCACCGTATCTAACTTCTTAGCACACAGTAATACAAGAGACATCTCAGTAAATGATATAATCATAGTAGGCCATACCTGTTTTTATGCAACCTACTTGTAATGCTTGTCAATCCACGCGTCCGTAGGAAGGCTCTTCACTCTCTTCCACCCCCAAGCACTTGCAGGTCCTACTCGACCGCAATTACACTGGTCTCGCCAGTAAACGCTATCTGATCCTAACCAGACATAGCGTACACAGGAAAATTCTTTCCTCTTATGCCATCTGATCCTAACCAGACATAGCATGAATATTTTCTTTCTTCTCTGCCATCTGATCCTAACCAGACTTGGCAATTCCCCCTTTTTCCTCTGGGGTCTCAACTACCTCAAGGTAGTTAGGGTTCCATTGTAACTGATTCCTCAGTTACTAACCATGATTAATCATAAACTCAGTTCAAATAGTACCAACACAATTGTTTTTCCATTAACATAAAATCAATAACAGGATTATATATATTTTCAAATAAAGTCTTTGTTCAATAATTACTTTTACTATTTACTAACATTAACTTTTCACAAGGGATGTTACATCTCCCCCTCCTGAAAGTCTACATCGTCCCGATGTTGCTGTTCATCCAAAAACAGTCTGGGATAAGTATCCCTCATCATTTGTTCATCTTCCCAGGTGGCCTCTTCAGGTCCAAAGTGCTGCCACTGCACTTTAACCTGGCTGATGACCTTTTTCCGCAGCTCGACTCTTCTCCGATCTAATATGTTCACTGGTTCGACCAGGAACTCTCCTTCCGGTTCCACCTGAAACACATAACAACTAAATCAGTTGCTTACTAGTATTCTATTTCAGTTTACATTATATAACAGTCTTCCCTTACCTGAATGTCCTGCCAACTTATTATATGCCTAGGGTCATACACATATCTCTTTAAAACTGATACATGGAAGACATTATGAACCCGAATATGGCTGGGTAGGGCGAGCTGATAAGCTACCGGCCCTACTCGTGCCAGAATTTGGAATGGTCCACAAAAACGCGGTGCCAATTTGGCACAGGCATTCCATTGGAGGGTACTTTTCCTAGCTCGAATTCTGATGTACACGTGTTCACCCACTTGGTACTCTTTAAATGTTCTCTTCCGATCTGCAAAATTCTTCTGCCTGTCCTGTGCCATCTTTAGATTAGCTCGAACTTTTTTCACCATGACCTCCATCTCTTCCAACATCTCAGGACCCAGCAAGAATTTGTCCTCCGGTCCACCCCAACTGGAGGGTGTGCGGCATTTTCGGCCGTAGAGTACTTCGAATGGGCTCATCTTCAAGGATGAGTGATAGCCATTGTTATAGGCGAATTCCACTAGGTGTAGATACTCCTCCCATCGCGTAGGTTGCTGCATCACATAAGACCTCAGCATGTCCTCCAACACTTGATTCACTCGCTCAGTCTGTCCGTCAGTTTGCGGATGATATGCGGTGCTGAAACTCAATTGAGTTCCTAGACCTTCAAATAAGGTTCTCCAAAAAGCTGAGGTAAACTTAACATCACGATCAGATATTATTACTTTTGGCAGCCCATGAAGTTTAAATATATTTTGCATAAAAATGTTTGCGATTTGAGCTGCACGATAAGTGGATTGAACCGGTATAAAGTGAGCTGACTTGCTGAGTTTATCCACTACCACCATTATAGAATCATTATTCTTTCTGGATTTCGGCAAACCGGTAATAAAGTCCATGGTTATGGTCTCCCATTTCCATTCTGGTATGGGTATTGGTTGTAGTAGTCCTGCAGGATGCTGATGTTCAGCCTTCACCTGTTGACACTCCAAACAGCGCGCCAGGTATTCTACAACATCCTTCTTCATGCCTGGCCAGTAGTACTCCTTCCTTAGTGAGGTGATTAATTTCTGGTAACCAGGATGTCCTGCATAAGGACTTCTATGATTTTCATCCAGAATCTTTTCTTTAATACTGCTCTGATTGGGTATATAAATCTTCTTCTGATAGCACAAAATGCCAGCTGTATTCAAGGTATAACCTTGTTGTATGGAACGGGTATCTGAATTCTGCACTAAATGTTTCTTTTGCAAATAAATCTGATCTTGCGCCGCAGCCTCCTCAATCTCTTTGTCAAGAGTGGACCATCCTTGACTGATACCAATCTCATAAATGCAATGCACTTTTCGGCTCAGTGCATCAGCTACTCTGTTCTCCTTTCCCTTTAAGTGTTTAATTTCGAAATCGAAATTTCCCAAAAAGTCCACCCATCTTGCTTGTCTTGCGTTTAAAGTGGGTTGACTAAAGTAACTAGTCAAGCTGTGGTGATCCGTCATTAACAAAAATTTCCTCCCTACTAAATAATGGCGCCACATCTTCAAAGCATGGATCACAGCGGTTAATTCTAGATCATAGGCAGAATATTTCTGCTCATGTTCTTTTAACTTTCTGGATTCATAGGCAATCACTTTACCTTCCCGCATTAGCACTCCACCCACGCCCTCCTTACTGGCATCTGTACAAACTACATACTCCTTTTCGGGATCTGCCACACACAACACAGGTGCTGTGGTAAGTAAATGTTTAAGCTGTTCGAAACTCCGCTGACAGTCTGCTGTCCATTTAAACACTTTTCCCTTCTTTTGCAAGGAGGTAATAGGGTAGGCAACTCTAGAAAAACCTTCTACAAACCGCCGGTAATATCCAGCCAGCCCCATCAAAGATCGAATATCTGCCACATCCTTGGGTGTAGGCCATTCCATTATAGTTTTAATCTTTTCGGGGTCTACAACTATACCTTCCTTCGTAATAATGTGGCCCAAATACTGGATTTGTTCTTTATAAAAATCACATTTGCTGAATTTTCCATATAACTGATGCTCCCTTAAAGTCTGTAATACTATCCTTAAATGTTCCTCATGCTCCTTCATATTCCGAGAGTATAGAAGTATATCATCAATGAAGATCAATACAAATTTGTCTAGGTATTGATGAAATACACTATTCATCAAACACATGAATGTTGCAGGTGCATTAGTTAATCCAAAAGGTAGTACCACAAACTCATAGTGTCCGTAACGAGTACGAAAAGCTGCCTTGGCTATGTCCTCATCTTTGATTCTGATTTGATGGTAACCCGATCTTAAATCGATCTTTGAGAAGATTGTCGCCCCCTTTACCTGATCAAACAGCTCGTCAATGCGGGGTAGTGGATATTTGTTCTTAACTGTCAGTTTATTCAGCTGTCTATAGTCTATGCACATTCGCAGAGTCCCATCTTTTTTCCTCACAAATAGCACAGGGGCTCCCCAAGGAGAGACACTGGGGCGGATATACTTCTTTTCCAGCAGCTCTTGCAGTTGCATTTTTAACTCAGTCAACTCCGGCACACTCATCCGATAGGGTGCTCGGGACACTGGGGCTGCTCCGGGTACCAGCTCAATGGTGAAGTCTAAATCCCTTTTGGGCGGCAGCCCTGGAATTTCTTCAGGAAATACATCTGCAAAATCTTGCACTACTGGTATATCTTTAACAGTTGCAACCTTATCCACAGAATCTGCAAACCCCACTTGTACTGCATAAATCTGGCACTTATTCCGGATACACTTAACCAGCTGTGAGGCTGTGATCGGCCGAATCTGCACTGGTTTCTGGATGCCTTGAATCTCTTTTTCCACCCCCAGTTCATCTCGGTAAGAGACTGTTTTTGTTTTACAATTGATTACAGACCATCGCCGTTCCAACCAATCCATTCCTATCAGCACATCGTAGGAACCAAGAGGGAGTACATTTAATTCAGTTGTTATTGTTTGGCCAGCTAACCTTAAGGGACAGTTGCTGACTTTGGTTAGTACTCGTCTTTTGGCCCCAGTGGCCAGTTGTACCAGCCAAGGGCTTTTAAACTTAGTGGTTTGCAAACCACAGCTTTCCACAACTTTGGGACTTATATAGCTTAAAGTAGCTCCTGGATCTACTAAAATAGAAACAGTTCGATCAAAGATCTTACCTTCAAACTCTATCATTGTTGGCTGGTAATCAGCTTGTCGATCCTCCAGTGCTGCATTTATTCTGGGCATAGATCGAGCCACATCTCCTACTGTTGAAGCTTCATAGATCTGGGACAACTGATCGCTGTCCTTCCGATGAGGGAAGTTTCTAATATAATGGGGTCCGCCACAACCCCAACACTGAACAGGTGGCCGAGCTGAGCCTTCATTGTCCAATCTGACTTGTTGTTCGCTGTATTTGGATTCTGCAGGAGGCTTGAATCTATTCTGATTTTTAGTTGGATTTTTAGTATTGGCTCCTTTAGAGAATCCTTTTTGAAAACTGCTGCGTGCTCCCTTACTTCCCATAGGCAGTTTACTGCCCCGCTTATCTGTCCAACGCTTCCCAAAATTTTCTCCTTTTGATTTGTTTTGCTGATAACACAGTCTTGCCTTCCGAATTGCTTCATCCATCATCTTCGGATTATCGAACTCTATCCTTTCTCTCATTGTCAGAGGTAGGCTACTAACGAATCTTTGTACTTTAGCCTTCTCTTCACGAATATAGGGCACGTAACGAAGCAGGGATGTGAATTTAGTTACGAACTCGTCAATGGTCTGCTGTCCAAGCCGCAGATCATGAAATTCTCGCGCTTTTTCATCATAAAAGCATTCTGTCAGATACTTTTCCTTGAAATATCTTTGAAACATTTCCCATGTCACATCTTGTTCACTC
Source organism: Pinus tabuliformis (assembly GCA_031772625.1). Lineage (NCBI taxonomy): Eukaryota > Viridiplantae > Streptophyta > Pinopsida > Pinales > Pinaceae > Pinus > Pinus tabuliformis. The sequence goes on along the minus strand of CM062805.1, from coordinate 596,957,632 downwards.
ACTCCCCGCACCATCTTGACCTCCTCCCACCATAGCGTGGCTTTGGCCTACAGCTGGAATATAGCCAGCCTTGCCTTAAGATGATGATCATATTCATACACTTGAAAATACTTATTCATATTAATTAGCCATGCCTCTGCAGCTTCTTCTGATTCCCCGTCGAAATGAGGTGGTTTAATTTTCCGAAACTCCCCTTGTAGTTCCATCCAGGGTCTTTTTGGGGTTTGATATTCAGAAGCATTGACAGACTTCTCTCCTCGCGTCTCTGCCCTGTCCTCTGTTTCTTCTGGTTCAGTATGATAACTTTGTTCATCTGTTACCCGTGCCTGTTCGGGTCTCGGATGTGACTGCTGTTGATGTTGCTTATCAGATAAGCTTTTCAGGATCCTCTCCTGTTCTACATTTAATCTTGCGTTGTCCGCACGCAGCCGGGCCATTTCGTCCTTTAGCTCCTGAACTGTCCTCAATAGCGTCGAATCAGTATTGCGGCCTGTTGCTCCCAATTGTACCCAAAGCTCAGGATTTTCCTGAGGTTGTTCCATGTTATCTGGTGGTTCCAGATTCCCATAAGGAGCACTATTTGCTCTTCTCATTCTGCTACTACCTGCTTCAGAATAACTTATTAAACAGATTTAATTTATCTTTGGCGTATTTCTGAACTTTTATCATGATACTATTTATTTTCATGTTACTGTAATTTTAAAATTTCCCCAAAGGTCACAGAGTTGTAAACCTTGGGCTCTGATACCAATTTGTCACGCTCTAACACATAGTAAAAAAAAAAGTTTATATATAAACAAAACCATATTAACCAGCTTATGTTATAACAAGCCACGTGTACAGGGATTCACCAAATAATTGTCCTAAGTGATTATGTAATAATACTACAGCACGTATAAAAGAACTTTCGCCTTGACATATACACTTTCAATGCACAACATGCACGTTATATCCATCATGGTCAATAATTCATTTGACTTACTATGTTATTCGCATTGGTTTACATGTACACATATATATATATATTCAGCTTCCTTATCTGTTTATCCAACGGTGCTCTTATACATTGGTGTTAAGGTGCGGGGTCGAGGGATTTGCTGCCACGGTAGATCCCGGGTACCCTGAGCTGGCACCTCCTTTACTGCGGAATTTATGGCTTATGCATTGGAATTTGACTAAGCTGCTCTGTTTAGATGTGAGGACAGTGAAGTACTGTCGCTTACAGCACTTGTTCACTATAGTTCCTCCACTTGGCATGATCAACGGTTCTCCTCTGTCCTGCCATGTGCGATGGTGTGATTTTGAGCTGCATGAGTTACGAGGCTGGCTCCTCGGTCTTGACACTTCACGCTAAAAATCTTTCCGGATCCTTCTCTCTGATCGAACGGTGGATGCAACTCTACTCAGATCAAGGGCGTAGCTTATGCCACGAAGCAGGGTTAAAGATTGAATATTTAAGGTTTGTTTTATGTCGACTTGGTTATTGTTTTCACTTTGTATCGAGAGCCTGGCTGTCGAAGTTCTCGGCTCTGCTGTATTCGGTCGACGACTATATAGTTCTTCACCGCACCAGGGTTCCAGGTTCATCCATGACACGAGGAATCCATTACAGCTCGGTCACTGTACAGGTTAAACTAAACTCTTAAAGGCATTCTTATTGTGGTTTCGTTTTATTTCTCTTGCTCTCAGTTGCTCGGCAAGGTTCTCAGTTTTATTTGTCATCATGATTTTCAGGGCAGGCTTACAGCATTCAATCGGCGTTGGGAAGGAAGTCCAACCCTCTAACCCTCGGCCCTCTCTATCACAAGTATGAGAGTTTCATTTCCCATAGAGTCCGTTTGACTTCCCTCACGGAGCAATGGCTAACCTCTGTTCCATTGAACAGGGAATGCCGTGGTTCCTTGCTTCCATGAACATCCTGCCGCCATACAACCAGGGTTTCCATACTGCGAAACTATATGGTTTAAGCCTTAGTTTATTTGAGAATGTATTTGATCGGTTGATAAGTATCAGGTTCCGGCAGCCTCTGTTTAAGCCCGGATCCTTGTTTAAATGTAACTATGTACAGTTGAATTCTACTGTTTGTCCGGCTTACGGCAAATCTGTTAGCAAGATACAGTTCCGACTTTGTATGATTAACTGCTAGCTTATTTTAGTCTCAAGCTCGTCTATGTATTACAAGCTGTTGTTTTTAATTTAGATTAAGCGTTATACTGTTCTCGGCATGTATTACATTCTTCTTTTTCCAGCCTTAAGCATGTTTATGCGTTGCAAGCATTTGGGGTATAGATTTAAGCTCTGTATCTTGTTTCTTGGTATATGATGCGATGTCCGATTGAGTTTATTAAGTTTCAACTATGGCGCTTCTGCCGTTTAGAACGAACCCTAACCCAACTAGGGTAACTGTTCTGAGCGAGGGTTTATGAAATAGCTAGCCGAGAATGCTTGTAACCAGAGTTACCGCGCATTCCTCGGCATACATACTCATATGATTTAATTAATAATCTTATATGCATATGACTGTGGATTAAATATACGCATGCGAATTTCACAGAGGTCTGATTCCAAGTCTCTGTAGATCTTGCGGCCCTCCTGGCCGAGGTTTTTATATATGTATATTCTTTTACTTGTTTTGATTAATGAATCAGTTTTGATAATATACATTTGTTTCCTGAGACATGCCAGCCTCATCTTATAACTAAATGTCTTGTCTTTATGTGCATACTACATTCTTTGCAAAGAGTGTCCGTATATTTTTTTCGAATCTTTCTGTTCATAAAGAACTCCGATTCTTTTCTTTGGCATACATGGGTATCTAAAGGTCTGTACAGTTCTATTGTTGTTTGTATTTTTGCTATCTCTGCAGTAGCAGTAACATGTTTACTCCATTTTCTACTGTTATTTCAGAATAAAATATGCAAGGATTTAACTTTCGTTTTTCTTCAGAATGCAAATGTATTCTAGTCTCTGTCTATATTACAGTAGCTATTATTCTTTGCTTATTTTCTGTTTAAGAATAATAGTCAGATATTTCCACCGTATCTAACTTCTTAGCACACAGTAATACAAGAGACATCTCAGTAAATGATATAATCATAGTAGGCCATACCTGTTTTTATGCAACCTACTTGTAATGCTTGTCAATCCATCCGTCCGTAGGAAGGCTCTTCACTCTCTTCCACCCCCAAGCACTTGCAGGTCCTACTCGACCGCAATTACACTGGTCTCGCCAGTAAACGCTATCTGATCCTAACCAGACATAGCGTACACAGGAAAATTCTTTCCTCTTATGCCATCTGATCCTAACCAGACATAGCATGAATATTTTCTTTCTTCTCTGCCATCTGATCCTAACCAGACTTGGCAATTCCCCCTTTTTCCTCTGGGGTCTCAACTACCTCAAGGTAGTTAGGGTTCCATTGTAACTGATTCCTCAGTTACTAACCATGATTAATCATAAACTCAGTTCAAATAGTACCAACACAATTGTTTTTCCATTAACATAAAATCAATAACAGGATTATATATATTTTCAAATAAAGTCTTTGTTCAATAATTACTTTTACTATTTACTAACATTAACTTTTCACAAGGGATGTTACACGATTTTTTGGAGATTCTGGTGATGGAATCCGACTGAAAATATTGAGGTTAAATCTTGATTTGTATTATTTAAAATGGTTTTTAACTGCATATTTGGATTCAGCACCCTGAAAAACCCGTGGGACGCTTTGATTGTGCAGAAACTAGCTATCAAAATTGCGATTCCAATAAATTGCTACCGAATTTTGACCAGAAAAACCCACCGAAAAAACTTCCAAAAAGTCGCATTATAAACAACTGCAAAATCTAATGCAACTCTCTCTGTAAGCTGTCTCTGAAACTATTAGAAGCATTGAAAGTAGACCAAAAACGTTAAATTTAAATCTAAAATTTTTCGATGGAAAGTAAACCGATAGCCTGATTGTTGCGTGTGAATACTGTACATATTCATTCTCCGGCAGTCAATCGTACTAAGACCGTTGGTGGGAGGATGGAACGGACCTGTTGGTTTATTAAGGCTGTTGAACACAGTTCAGAGTTCACTGTATCTGTTACAAACTGAAGTCACTGGAACGTATCATTTTGCGCTTTTTCCGTCGTGGCTGATTTTGTTTGTTGGGAGACCGGAGGTTCCTCCCCTTTTCCCACCATTTGAGATTGTGGTTTATGATTGTTGTTATCTGCAAGTTGTTAAGTGATGCGAACGTAAGTTGACAATGCTCCACTAATACTTTACACTGGATGTCTGTTGTTGTCCCAATTCCATATACGGTTTATTTATTCATATTTATAGATTAAATTGAACATGAGAAATAAGAAATTGAGATAAATTAGTATAGATTTATTTTAAATGCTGATTTAATAGGAATTTAGAGGGATTTAATTTTTTGAAATGTAATTCTTTTATGAATAGATATTATTTAAATGTTTTGTATAATTTTTTTAATAATTTAAAAAAAAATTGATCAATATAAATAAAATTTCAACTTTGATAAAAAATTAATATTACATCATACTGAGCTATAAAATAAGCCTTTCAACTCAATAATATCATATTCTGTAACATCATGCTTATTTTAACATAAATGAAATTCATCTATTTTTGTTAAAATGATAAAGGAAAAAATGTTCTAAGACATAGACTGTTTCTGAGTAATAGAGAAATAGCTTCTTGTCATGTAACATCATGGATGTTACAGCATAATTCAACGTGTATCTCTAACGATGAAGAAGGAAAAATTATTGAAATATGTTATTCTAACGATGAAGAAGGAAAAATTATTGAAATATGTTATTCGGAGTGGATTATAGTAACAGCAGAAGAATGGATTATTTTATAAAATGAAGTTATTCTATATTGATATATTATGAAAAATGAAGTTTTGCTATATTGATGCTTTAAGATTAAGTCGATTGTTGATTCCTCAAATATTTGAGAATTGGATGAACATAGGTGTGGTCAAAAATTGACCGCCTCTATGCCAGTCCGATTACCGAATGAATCAGCAATCAACATAAAATGGTTGATATTGATGTATTATGAAATAAAAATGAGTTTCCCACTTAATATTTTCCGAAGTTTTACTTTGCATATTGTCAAACATTTATTTATAATTTATATTTTGTATTTTCCAACATCGTCACGTACATTAATCGTGAGATTGAACAATATGTCTATGGGACGACACCTCAGTTACGATTATGAGTCGTAGAAAGAATTAAATGCTGTAAAATTTTATTTCATATTATAAGTTATAGTTATTTTAATAATTAATATGTTTATTTGTTTATGTTACATTATTTTAATATAATTTAGGTTAAATAAAGAATGAATTAATAAGTTATAAATTAATTATTTTATTAAATTTATTTTTATTTTTATATTATTTATTTAATTGTGTAAAAATTTATTTATTTTGATGATGATGGTTAACGTTTATTGAGACCAAACATTGGTCTATCAGATCTAAAGAAACAAATTATTTATTTTGATTTAAAATTTTATTCCTATACTTAAAAAGCTTGAAGAGAAGCCTCCCGAACTCACTATAATTTTAACATTGTAAAAAACTAAGAAAATCAGTATTGTAACAAATTTTTTTATATATATATATATATATATATATATATATATTTAATATACAGTTTTATTTTTAAATGTTACTGTCATCCATGTATAAGGTTAAGTAGAAATAACATAAAAGTGTTAATTTAAGGATAAAGACATCATTAATGAAATTTATGGAAAAGAAGTATTGAAGCTATGTTGTTAATTTATTATACGATATGTGGGATAATCGCGCGCTTATTTTTATGTGAGATAATCGTTAGTCTATTTTCATGTAAATAGCATGATGATGGACAACTCTATGTGCACAGTGTGTCAATTTACGTTGATTTTTTGTTTCTTTTTATTTGTTAGATTTTCCTTATTTGAGTTTTGTATGTCTATTCTTCGTGGATATGGTTTTCCTAGTCTTAATTTTTTATTTTTACTTTAAATTAAAATTCCAAATTTAATGGTTTCATGCGAAGGATTTTGATTTTATCCCTTTTATATTAGTGTTGATTTTAACTTTAATATTAAAATTTCTAAAAAATGGTGTTGAGGAGTTATGCATCCTACTTATTCCACGGATAATGATATTCCACGGATAATGATATAAAAGACCATCCACTTTACATAAATAATTCCATTGTAAACCTAGTTATCCTTTTTATATATTTTTGATTAAGCTTGATCTCTATAAACATTAATATATAATTCAGCTAAAGAGAATCTTAAGGTCTCATGAATACATGTTGTAGCCAAAACGATGTCTCCATACTTTTTCTTATCAATTAAGTCAATGAATATGATCATTATATCACTCAAATATTATAAGTTATGGGTACTCATTTATAGATCTGGCAAAAACTAGGTATCCTTTACACAATACAACTTTCTCAAAAGCATGGTAGAAAATTTGAATGGAGATGGGCATTTAAGACTTTTCCGTCAAGAGGTGAGAGCAAGGTTAAAATAAGAATGAGAATACAATGATTCATATGATAAAATATATAGATATTACAATTAATAACCAACATGTCATAACATTAGGAAACAACAAGTTATCAAATCTTTTTTAGTACATAAGTTTTAAAGTGTGTTTTTAATGTGATTTACATTAATGGATATATAGGAAAATAAGATATTTCATAAAATATAATTAATTTTGTATAATATTTTGTTTCCATGGATGGTTTAGGTGTTCTAGATATTATGTATGTTGAATAGGCAATGTTAAGCTTTGTTGCACCCATTTTAAATAGTATATTTTATTAAATTTTTTTTTTCTTTTTAACAAAATCATATAAATAATTTTAAAATAATATTATTAAATTATTTAAAGTTTTTTTTAATTATTATTTAAGAGACAAATCCTCCTAAAACTATGTAGATAGTTTAAGTAATATAAATATTTATATGTTCAATTATAATTTTTAACTTTAATCTCACCATTTTAAATAATATATTTAACTAATTCTTATTAACCCAAAAAAAATTTAAAGAAATTTTACAATATTTAAAACTTAAATATTTCTAACATATATTTTATTAAATCATTTAAATTATATTTTTAATTCTTACCAAGTAAAAATTTTTTTAGTAAAAACATTAATAAACATAATTCTCAATTTGTAAAACCTTATGAATTGTAAGCTCATATATTTTTTATATTATCAATAACTTAAAAAATGTTTTAATATAGATTTATATTAATTTTGATATTTTATATAATTATATTTAGTATGTTTATAATTATGTTTAACAATAAAAAACAGTATTAAAATTTATATTTAATTTATATTTTTTAATGTAATTTGTGTAAATGGTCATTTTTATTAGTCCCTTCCTAAGCAAGATTCTAGCAATTGATATACAATTTCACTTTTATTAGTTTAGATTTAATTTATGTACAACTTGATGTTCAACTTGAAAAATAAATAACATATCTTTAATTTTAATTTAAAAATTAAATTATAAATCTTGGACAAAAAATGTGATATCTTATTTCAAACTTAATGTCATCTATCCCAGTGTCACCAATAAACTCTTTTGACTTTCAAATTTTGAAGACATTCAAGGCCAACTTATACCGCCATGCTTTGCATTTTAATATATTGATATTTCCCATTAATATGTGTCATTAAACAATATTTATTATCATCTACAAATTTTCTCACTACAAATTTGTGATTGACATGACTCATTTCTTTCCCTCAGAAAACAAATTGATTTCTTTTCACATGCTCTACCAACTATCCCATAATTAACCTTACCAACTATCCCATAACTAACATAAGTGCATGGGAATAAGTAATGCTTAGTTTTTCCTACCAATTAGGCCAAGGACATGCATGTCGAGAATTGCTTTTAAGTTCTGTGCCGCTAAATAGAGAAAAGAGGATTTGATATAGAAATTGGAGGTCTGAGCTCTTATTTGTGCATTGGATTTAGATAGGAGACTTGAAGGCCTAGTTATAATTCTTATTTATGATCTCAGTCCAAGAGCAACTTTTGATGCAAAAATGGAGATTGCAACAACAATATAGTCCGACGCTTGCTTCAGAAGGCCATAACTAGGGCACTCTAACACGATGTCCACATCCACACGCACCCTTTGCTTTCATCTCGTTATGGTAATATCACAGTCATCATACATGAGCACATAGAATGCGAGTAAATTATAAATGCATTCATATGCATCATTCCACTGTAGGAAAATAGCTAGGCATATGATTTTCTTAGAATGGAGAAAGAAATGGCAAAGGTTTTTGGAAAAAAAAAATCATGCCTAAGTCAGGAATGAGCTATATTTTGTTGGGTTCATATCCAAATGATGGGCACATAAACACAATCACAATTTTTTCATATCGATATTATATAAGTAATAGATGTGCATTCTAATGTTTGTGTTGTGTTCACACGCAAATGATTTTTTTTCATATTGATATTATGTTAGTACTAGATGTGCATTCTATTCTACATCCATTGCCAACTATTTGGTGATCTTCAAGTTGCTAAAGTGGAGGAGGATGATGAGGAGGATGAGGATTTTTTATGGCTAGTAGTACAAAATTTTACTCTCTCACTTTTTTTGACCCACCAAGAATCCATGCATTTAATCTCACAACCAAGAACTTATTCAGCATGCATCCTAAATTAGATTGAGTTTTATTAGGGACCCCCTTACTGGAATTGGGTAGTTTAATCTTTTTCTTAATTAATGTTTTTTTATTGGATGGTGTAAATTTAAAGAAGTATATTCTGATTATAGCCACTAGATCAATGAATGAAATTCACACTGCTAATTTTCTTTCATATATAAATCATATGTTCAAAGCTTACTTCAATTAATTTTTTACAAAGCATGATTAAAAATTTATTATGCAAGTTATTTTCAACAAGTATGAAGACTAGAGAAATAGAATAAAAAATAAAAATGTTAAAATTTGTATATTATTGAAAAGTGGCTCCACATTGTTGTGTGTTACATCTTTAAAGGCATGTGTTTCAGAACTCTTGATGGTCCAAATATTTGTCTGTTCCATTCATTGGTCTTCATTAATTGCAGTTTCATATGCGAATAGGTGCCCCCCTTTCTTGTATATATAAATCATCTGTTTAAACCTTACTTAAATTAATTTTTTACAAAGCACGATTAAAAATATATTGTACAAGTTATTTTTCAACACGTGTGAAGATTAGAGAAATAGAATTAAAAATAAAAATGTTAAAACTTTTATATTATTGAAACGTGGCTCCACATTGTTGTGCGTTACATTTTTAAAAGTGTGCATTTCAAAACTCTTGATGATCCAAATATTTGTTTGTTTGATTCATTTGTCTTCATTAATTGCAGCGTCATCAAATTGAGAATACTTTAACATGGTTTTATAACAAGAATTAATGGTTTTAAATTCTAATAGTATTTTTAAATTTTAGGTTTTAAATATTAATATAGTTGATATAATATTAAGCTTTAGTATTGATAATATCATATATAATATAATATTCTCAATATAATATTAGATATTAATATTAAATTTAATATAAATAATTGGTTTTTACAATTGATTTTAATATTCCTTCTTAATCACTCTTTCAACATCTTTCCTGGGCCTTCACTCTTCTTTTACTAAATTTCAAATAAATTTATTTGATTTAAAATCAACTTAAATTTGAAATGTGTTTGATTTAAAATAAACTAGAATGCTCACACACACACATATATATATATATATAATATTTTTTAATAAAACTTAATAAATTATAAGATGCTCTCTTTCTTAGACTGTGAAATGCTCTCCTCGACAAATTCAAATAATGTAAAGCCTTCATGGCACTTCCTCTAAGCCTTGAATTCATTAATTTGGTTAAATCCCTCTTCACCAATATATTACTCAAATTAATATTTTATATCCCATATTTCCTTTCACTTGAAAATGCTTCAATCATACATATTTCAGTTTAGTGTAATGAATATTTTATATCCCATATTTCTTTTCACTTGAAAATGCTTCAATCATACATATTTCAGTTTATATTAATATAATATTACGTTTCAATTTTTAATGTTAGCTTTTAAATTTTAATCCACTGCCAATGAATGAGTTTTAGGAAGTTTTGGATGTTCCTATTTTTAAGTTCGTTTCAGCCACAAATGTTTGAAATAAGTAATGTTATTTTATTTTAAATTTAAGGATTAAATTTTAATAAATGTATTATTTATTTTAATTTCTTTGTGTTAAAAAAGTTTTATTTTAAAATTTTAATAAAAATAAATAAATTTAAATATGTTATATAAACCATATGTTGTACAAAAGTTTTAAGAATATTAAGTTTTGGCATTAAATTTTATGATTCAATATTAGATTTTGTTTTTAATATTACATTTAACCCAGTTTAACTTATAAAAGGTAGTTGAATCAATGGACTTATAGAATTTTATAATTGAATCAATGGACTTATAGATCCAAGGGTTGATGATCCTAAATGGAAGTCAATAAGGATAATAATATTTGATGAACCTAAATAGAAGTCAATAAGGATAGTCACGCTGAAGCAAAAACATAAGATAGTTTACAGTAGTAAAAAGAGAAGAAACAAATGAATCAAGAGATAAGTACTTAATGGAGAGAGAAGTAGTTAGTCTAGTAATTAATCAATAAAACAATATATATAATAATACAATCAGATAGCCATTTTACAAGAATTTTTCGTTACATTTAGGTTTTAACGAATATGGTTTTTTATTTTAAAATTTCATATTAAGTTTTAGTAAATAAATTATTTATTTAATAATTTCTTATTAAAGAAGTTTTACAATAAATAATATATATTTTCTTAATATTTTATTTATTTCATAATTAATCACTATATTTTATCTCAATTTTGTCATGCATAGGGATCTCATAGAAGATAATCTTTATAGCCAAAAGAAGTTAATCTCTGATAGAAATAAAAAAGATCTCTTTCTAAATGATTTAAAAAATAATTTACTTCTTTTATCTAGTATAGACAACATAGAAGATTTCTATCATAATTTTACTACAACCCTTTCTATTCTATTAACAAGTTCTCAGTTGAAGTTTCAAGTAATAAAAGAAATAGTAAAAACCAACCCATGGTATGACAAAGATTGTAAAAGTGCGAGGAGAGCAATTAAGGAAGCAGTTGATGAATCTCTTAAAATTGGCAAGATAAAAATATACAAAGCCCTAACTAAAAGGAAAAAAAGGCAGTATATTCGTAAAAGACAAGAGAATCTCTTACACCTCTCTAAGGTAGCTACTAATAAATTCTGGAGGCAAATTCTAACTAGGAAAACTAAAAATAATAATAAAATTGCTTTACACGACTAGAACTCCTATCTTAAAAATCTTTATGAATCTCCAAATGCCATGGATAACTTCGAAACCCTGCTCACAACGAAAGAAGTTTTCTCATTAGAAGACATTGATTTTGCGATTAATCGCTTGGCTATGGGAAAGATAAGGACATTGAAGGTTACCAGGCAGAAATCTTAAAAATTGGAGGTCTTGTCCTCACCCCCCATATTCACAAGGTTTTCAATCAAGTGGTCAACCAAGGGTCTCCTAAACCATGGACTCAAAGTCTCATTATCCCTATTTTTAAAAGTGAGGATACAAATAACCCCTTTAATTATCGAACAATTATGATCAGTTGTCTCCTAGACAAGTTATATGGTATTATTTTGGAAAGGAAGTTGATGGCTTGAAAGTGAAGGTAAGAAACCTAAAGGCCAAGTGGGTTTTAGAAAGCAACACTCAACAACAAACCACCTCATTATGCTTAGGATCATTATGGAGGAATGTTGCAATGATAAATCCAATATCTTTTGTTGCTTTGTGGATTTTAGAAAATCTTTTAATATGTTTCCTAGAAACAACCTTTGGAACAAATTAGAAGAGCTAAAGGTTCCTTTGAGTTGAGAGTTGCTGCTATAAGGTTATACGAGAATGTAATTTCCAAGTTAAAGAGCAAGGAGGGGTGGTTGAAAGATATTAAGTGTAATATTAGAGTTAAACAAGGTTGCCCCCTCTCCCTTACCCTATTTGGCATTTACATCGACAAGCTAGAAGGTTGTTTAGAGGAAGCAGGATGTGCAGGCATGATCTTAGCTGGGATAGTCATCATCCTTCTTCTCTACGATGACGATATTGTTCTTCTCACAAGGCACCCATATGATATTGATAAGCAATTTATACTTCTTAAGGATTTCTGCTCTACCATGGGTATGGTTGTTAACACTGACAAAACAAAAGTTGTGATTATCAAATCCAAGAATGAAGGTTACGCTAATTTTATGTATGACAATAGTAACTTGGAGGATGTGTCTTCCTACAAGTACCTAGGAATTAATATTCATCACAAGCTCAACTGGAACTATAGCATTGATAAAAGGATTAATGGGGGATGGAAAGCTTATTTTGGTCTTGAAAATAATTGTAAAATGGAAAACCTCATAATGTGGGATAAAAAGAAGTTCCTCTTTGAAACTTTATTCACTCTAGTTATCTTGTATGGATGTGAGGTTTGGGGTTGTAGCATCTCTAGAGAATCTTGGAGAAAGATTGAGCAAATCCAGAAGAATTTTATAACGTATAACCTCAAAATTAAAAGCAACACACCCTATTCTATTCTCCTTATAGAAGTGGGTCTTTTCCCTATCAAGAGCGTAGCTATCACTAGGCTTCTGTTGTACAAGCACAAACTCAATAACATAGGAGACCATAGACTTCCTAATCTAGCTTTAAATTCCAACCAAAACCACCTAAGGCTCAAACGAGGTTGGTATAAAGACACCAGGGCCTAGTTAAACCATTGGGAGATTGACGAGAATGTTGCATTGCAAAACATTAATAACATTAAAAATATTGTTACTTTTAAGTTCAAAGAAAAAATGTGATGTGAGAAAGATTTAGCAGCTAAAAGAAAATTAAGATATTATAAGGAGGTCATCAACCACATCCTAGAAGATAAAAAGTATATCTCTATTTTAACTAGCTCAAAGAAGAAAATTAATATAGCCAAGATTAGAACAAACTCCCATGAGCTCCATAGTGAAACGGGTTGTTGGGCAGTTCCTAAATCACCATGGATGGAAAGGTTCTGCCATCTTTGTGAGAATACGAACATTGAAGATGAAAATCACTTCCTCTTAGAGTGCCCCGCGTACAACCACATTAGATCTCAGTTTCAAAATCTTTGTTGCAACACTAACCTTCCTAGCCTTTTACATTGTCAAAATTATAGCAAGCTTGAGAGGCTTCTCTCCAAGCTTTTTGAGCATAGGAATAAAATCTTAAATCAAACTAAATAATTTGTTTCTTTAGATCTGATAGACCAAAGTTTGGTCTCAGTGAACGTTAACCACCACCATCATCATCATCAAAATATAACTTTTAATTATTTAGAATAAAAGATATATATATATATATATATATATATATTATATATTTATATTTATTTATTTATTTTATATATACATTTTTATAATATTTGTAATTTATATTTAAATAATAATTATTAACACTATTATTATTATATATGATTGATGTTAATATTAGATATTATTAATGTTTATTATATTGAAAACAATGTTATTAATAATATCATTAATATAATATTAAGAATGTTTAAAATTTAATATTTGTGATGTAATTAACTTAATATAATGTGGTTATTAACAAATATGAGGTTATCAATTTATCTTGGGTTATCAATGATGATGACTCTAATATGGTTAAATTATTAGTAAATAGGGTTTGATTTGCATAGACTATATGAGTGACATGGTTCTAATATGGTTAAATTATAGTAAATATGGTTTGATTTGCATATACTATATCAGGTGGTATGGTTGACCAAAGTGGTTTAATAAATATTAATGTAAGTATTTATGTAAGTTTAGATTTATTATCATTAATAGTAATAATAATATGATGATTATTAAATTTATTATTAGATATCATTAATTATCAATATTTAATAATTATTTGTGGTTATTAATAACATCATTAATACAATGCTAATTAGGTTTAAAAAATTAATATTATTAATCATAATAATTTTTTGAAATTATTAACATTTAATGTTATTTAGTATAATAATCATAAATTGTTAATATTATTTAAATAGTAACATTAATATTAATAATATTGAAAATGGAAAAATATATATTTAATATTTAGTATTATAAATATTAAATTGTAAATATTAGCAAAAGGCATTCCCTATTTGATTAATATTAAATTATGCAGATTAAAAGTTATATATATATATATATATATATATATATATATATATATATATATATTATTTGATATATATTTTTTTATTTACCTAATTTCTCTTTTTATAATATTTTTAATTTTATATTTAAATAATAATTATTAACAATATTATTATTATATATTATTGATGTTAATATTAGATATTATTAATGTTTATTATATAACATTAATATTAATTATTAAAAAATACAATATTAAAAAATATAATTAATAATAACAATAAGAATCAAATTAATATTGAAAAAAATGTTATTAATACTATCATTAATACAATATTAGTAATGTTTAAAAGTTAATATTTGTGATGTAGTTTTAAACCCAAAGGATTAATATGAAAACCCAAGGATTTAATCTTAAGGGTGTATAATATTAATCCCTTGAATTTTTAATATCAATGCCTTGGATTTATAATATTAATACGTTATTTTCATTAATCACAAGTTTTATAATATTAATCCCTTAGATTTATTAATATTAATCTATTAGGTTTATAATATTAATGTTAGGGTTTATAATATTAGGTTTAATATATTTATCTTAGGGTTTATAATCTTTAGGATGTTTAATATTATTCCCTTGGGGTTTTAGTATTAATATTTTTGGTTTTTTAGTCCTTTCATTTTATTAATCGAAGGGTTCTTATTCCTAGGATATATAGGGTTTCAATGGCCCAATGTCGCATTATGAAAAGGATTGTGTCGATATGGTAAGAAATAATGGTCAAACATGGTCGCCCATCATCATACATCGCATTGTGGCAAGGATTTTCTAAATCTGAAAATAAACCATGGTAAGCCATGGTCAACCCTGTTTATTTTATGGCTTATAATATTTATCTTAGGGTTTATATACCTTGGGTTTATAATATTTATCCCTTGGGTCTACTATTATTCCCTTGGGTTTTTAGTATTAATCCTTTTGGTTTATTAGTCCATTGGGTTTATAATGTCAATCTCTTTGGTTTATTAATCTAAGGGTTCTTATTCGTAGGGTATAATATTACTCATAGGGTTTCCATGGTCCAAACTTGCATTGTGACAAAGATTGTATCGATATGAAATAAATAATGGTCAAACATGATCACCCATTGTCCTACTTCACATTCTGACAATGATTGTCCCAATATGAAAATCAGCCATGGTAAACCATGATCAGCCATGTTTATTTTAGGGTTTATAATATTTATCCCCTGGGTTTAATATTATTCCCTTGGGTATATAATCCCTTGGGTTTTTAGTATTAATACTTTTGTTTTATTAGTCCCTTGGATTTATAATGTCAATCCCTTGGGTTTATTAAGTTAAGGGTTGTTATTCCTATGGTATAATATTATTCATAGGTTTTCTATGGTCAAATCTCACAATGTGAAAAATATTGTGTTGATATGGTAATCAATAATGGTCAAACATCATTGCCCATCTTCCTACCCCACATTGTGACAAAGATTGTCTCATTATGAAAATCAACCATGGTAAACCATGTTAAACCATGGTAGACGATGTTTACTTTAGTGTTTATTATATTAGGGTTTTTAGTAATAATCCTTTTGGTTTACTAATCCCTTGGGTTTATATTGTCAATCACTTTAGTTTATTTATCTAATGTTTCTTATTTGTAAGGTATAATATTATTGATAGGTTTTCCATGGTCCAATGTCACATTGTGACAAAGATTGTGTCGATATGACAATCAATAATGGTCAAACATGGTCACCCATTGTCCTACATAACATTGTGACAATGATTGTCCCAATATGAAAATCAACCATTGCAAACCATGGTCAACCATGTTTATTTTAGGGTTTATAATATTTATTTGTGGGTTTATATACTTTAGGTTTATAATATTTATCGCTTGGGTTTAATATTATTCCCTTGGGTTTATAATCCATTGGGTTTTTAATATTAATCATTTTGGTTTATTAGTCCTTTCATTTTATTAGTCCTATTAGTATTAATCCTTTTGGTTTTTTACTATTAACCCTTTTGGTTTAAGGATTATAATCCTAAGGTTTAGTATATTAAACTTACAGTTTAATATATTTATCTTCGAGTTTATAATATTAATCTTATGGATTATTCAATATTGGGGTTATGATGTTAGGGTTTAATATATTTAGTTTAATATTAGGGTCTTATATAAACTATGGTCAACGAAGGTTGATCTTTGTCAACCATGGTCAATCTTGGCCAACCATGGTCCAACTTCCCATGGTGGAAAAGATTCTATCAATATGAAAATCAACCTTGGTCAACCACAGTCCAACGTTGCATTGTGACAAAGATTATGTTGATATGGTAATCAATAATATTTAAACATGGTCGACCATTGTCCAATGCAGCATGGTGACAATGATTTCCTCAATATGAAATTGAAACATGGTAAATCACGGTCAACCATGTTTATTTTAGCATTTATAATATTTATCTCGGGGTTTATATACCTTGGGTTTACTAATCTAAGGGTTCTTATTCCTAGGGAATAATATTATTCATAGGATTTCCATTGTCGAATGTGACATTGAGATAAATATTGTGTCGATATGGAAGTCAATAATGGTAAAACATCGCCACCCATCATCCTACATTGTATTGTAACAATGATTGTCTCAATATGAAAATCAACCATGGTAAACCATGGTCAAGCATGTTTACTTTAGGGTTTATTGTATTTATCTTGGGGTTTATATTCTTTGGGTTTATAATACTTACCCTTGTGTTTAATATTATCCACTCAAGTTTATAATCCCTTGAGTTTTTAGCATTAATCCTTTTGGTTAATTAGTCACTTTGGTTTATTAATCTAATGGTTCTTTTTACTAGGGTATAATATTAATCATAGCGTTTTCATGGTCCAACGTTGCATGATGACAAAGATTGTGTCGATATGGAAATCCATAATGGTCAAACATGGCTTCCCATCGACATATGTCATATTGTGACAAGGATTGTCTAAATATGAAAATAAAACATGGTCAAGCATGCTTATTTTATAGTTTATAATAGTTATCTTGGGGTTTATATACCTTGGGTTTATAATATTTATCCATTGGGTCTACTATTATTCCCTTGGGTTTATAATCCCTTGTGCGTTTAGTATTAATCCATCTGGTTTATTAGTCCCTTAATTTTATAATTTCAATCCCTTTGGTTTACTAATCTAAGAATTATTATTCATAGGGCATAATATTATTCATAGGGTTTCCACAGTCGAAAGTCACATTGTGACCAAGATTATGTCAAGATGACAATCAATAATGGTCAAACATGGTCACTCATTGTCCTACTTCACATTGTGACAACGATTGTCCCAATATGAAAATCACCCATGTTTTACCATGTTCAACCATGTTTATTTTAGGGTTTATAATATTTATCTTGGGGTTTATATACCTTAGGTTTATAATATTTATCCCTTGGGTTTAATATTATTCCCATGTGTTTATAATCCCTTGGGTTTTTAGTATTGATACTTTTGGTTTATTAGTCCCTTGGGTTTATTAATATAATTTTTCTTATTCATAGGATATAATATTAGTCATAGGGTTTCAATGGTCTAACGTAGCATTGTGACAAAGATTGTGTCCATATGGTAACCAATAATGGTCAAACATGGTTGTCCGTCATCATATGTCACATTGTGACAAGGATTGTCTCAAAATGGAAATAAACCATGGTAAACCATGTTCAAGGATGTCTATTTTATGATTTATAATACTTAAATTAGGTTTTATATACCTTGGGTTTATAATATTTATCCCTTGGGTCTACTATTATTCCCTTTGGTTTTTTAATCTAAGGGTTCTTATTCGTAGGGTATAATATTATTCATAGGGTTCCACAATCCAACTTCTCATTGTGACAAAGATTTTGTCGATATGACAATCAATAATGGTCAAACATGGCTATCCATTGTCCTACATCACATTGTGACAACAATTGTCCCAATATGAAAATCAACCGTGGTGAACCATGGTCAAGCATGTTTATTTTAGGGTTTATAATGTATATCTTGGTGTTTATATACTTTAGGTTTATAATATTTATCCCCTGGGTTTAATATTATTCCATTGGGTTATTAATCCCTTGGTTTTTTAGTGCTAATCCTTCTTGTTTATTAGTCCCTTGGATTTATAATGTCAATCCTGTGGGTTTATTAACATAGGGGTTCTTATTCCTAGAGTACAATATTATTCATAGAGTTTTCATGGTCCAAGATTGAATTGTGTCAAAGATTGTGCTGATATGAAAATAATTAATGGTAAAAAATTGTGACCCATCATCTTACGTCACATTGTGACATGGATTGTCTCAATATTAAAATCAACCATAGTGAATTATGGTCAACCATGTTTATTTTAGGGCCTATAATATTTATCTTGGGGTTTATATGCCTTGGGTTTAAAATATTTATCCCTTGCTTTTTTTATTATTCCCTTGGGTTTTTAGTATTAATCCTTTTGTTTTATTAGTCCCTTTGAGTTTATAATCCCTTGTTTTTTTTAGTACTAATCCCATTGGTTTATTATTCCCTTTGATTTATAATATCAATTCCTTAGGTTTATTAATCTAAGGGTTCTTATTCCTAGGGTTTAATGTTATTCATAGGGTTTATAATATTAATCATTGGGTTCAATATAAATCCCATTGGCTTATAATCATGGAAATCCATGGTCCAACATCATATTGTCATAAAGATTTTCTCAATATGAAAATCAACCATGGTCAAACGTTGCATTGTGACAAAGATTTTCTACGTATAAAAATGAATCATGGTCAACTATGGTCGACCATCACGTTATCGCGGTGACTATCTCACTATGAAAATTAACCATGGTTAACCTTGATAATTCTAGGGTTTACAATATTTATCTTACGGTTTATATATCTTGGGTTTATAATATTAATCCCTTGGGTGTAATATTATTTTCTTGGGTTTATAATCCTTTGGGTTTTTAGTATTGATCCCTTGGGTTTATAATATCAATTCATTTAGTTTAATAATCTAAAAGTTCATATCACGTTCATATTCCTAGGGTGTAATATCATTCCTAGCGTTTATAATATTAATCATGAGTTATATATAAATCCCTTTGATTTAATTAATTAACCATTATCTATATATCTATATAATAATAATAATAATAATAATAATAATAATTAATTATTATTAATATTTATTAATTAATAATGATCTTTTTGGTTAAGTTTGGTGGGTCTACATCTTCATCATGTCCAAAGAAGGAATTGAACTTGTGACCTCATTTCAAGGAGTTCCTTAACGAAGCACATCATCACTATCTATCCACTACCCTGTAGACAATAATCATATTAAATTTAATTAATAATAATAATAATAATAATAATAATAATAATAATAATAATTTATTAATATTATAATTAATTATTAGTATAAATTAATATTTATTGTTAATAATCATAATAATAATAATAATAATAATAATAATAATAATAATAGTAATATTATTATTATTATTATTATTATTATTATTATTATTTTATTATAATAGTTATTTTTTAATATTATATATTTATCAATATGAATATGAATTTTATGATGAATATTAGATTTATACCACTAATGCTTATCGATATTTTTCAACTAGATTTACTAATGTGGTTATTTTTATAATATTAACAATCCCTAGGTTTATTAATCCTTTGGGTTTGTAATCAAATCCCTTGGTTTTATTAATCCTTTGAGTTTAAAATATTAATTCCTAGGGTATATTAATCCCTTGAGTTTAAAACGTTATATGTTAGGGTTTATTAGTTGCATGTGTTTTTAATATTGATTCCTTCACTTTATTAATCCTTTAGGTTTATAATATTTAGCCTTTGAGTTTACTACATCATTGGGTTTCAAATATTAAACCCTTGGGTTTATTAGTTGCTTCAGTTTATAATTAATAATCCGTTGGGTTTATAATTTAATCCCTTCGGTTTATTAATATGTTGGGTTTAAAATATTAATTCCGAGGAGTTATTAATATCTTGAGATCAATACTTAAAACACAAGTGATTAATAAACACGAGGAATTCATAAACCCTAGGATTTAATATATGAAGGTTTAAACCTCAAGATTTAAATTTTATAATATTTTATTATACATATTACACTATTAAATATTATATGTTATTATAAAAAATAGTCTTATATTATTATTGTATTATATTAAATTATTATATTTTGTTTCGAGGTAATAGTATAATATTTAGTTTAATATATTATTTATACATAGTTAATATCACTAATATACTCCAAGTAAACATATAAAATATTTTAATAAATATATAATAATTATGAACAATATCATAATATTAGAAATAAATACATATTATTAATAATAATTAAATGTTATTATTATGTTATATGTGAGTTATATTATAGTTTTAAATATAACTATTAATATATTAGTAAAATTTATGTAATAACTAATAATATACTAATATACAAAAAAATGTTAATATAATAAGTATAATTATGTAAATAAAAAATAACATGGTTATTAATATCTATATAATTATTAATACTCATAAATAATTAGTTTTTAACTAAATACACGTAATAATTATTAATGTGGTGGGTGGTGGATATATGTCTATCAGCCTATATCAACTACATTAGTAAATGTGGTTGTAGATGTGTTTCATATTCGCATATCGACATATATCAACCACATTACTAAATGTGGTTGTGCTAGTATTATATGCTATTAAGTTTTAATTTGTGTATATCTCCAATTTTATGTCACTACCGAGCACACCCATGATTCTAAGGTCCCGCGTGCCCCATTTTCTCTCTGACATGTCAAGTAATTGCAATTCTAATATGTGAGAACATATTGCAGTGAGAATGCATTCGTCTCTTCCCAAGTTTTTCAAGGCATCTGTCAATTTTTAAAATTTCATTGGAGTTTTCTGATAAGAAATATATACTTCATATGGAAATTTTGTTTTGTTCTATTCTAGGTTTTTTATTTTTTATCTTTTATTTATGCATCGCAAATTGATGTTCTTCATCCAGGGGCCACTACCATAATTCCTATAGGTATGCTCCATTTTGAGTTGAAAGTTGGAAGTGTGGAAGAAGAGTATTTATCAGAACATACCAGTGAAAATCAAAACATTTTGGTACACCTACATAAAGCTAATTATATCTTTGTCTTAATTTGAAGCTTACAGCTGCAATACTTCGAATGGTTATTCATCATATAATGTTATGCCTTCTCTTATTATTAGACGGATGATATGATTTTAGATGAGCAACTAAGATTTATTTAAGATTTCCCTTAGAGCATTGGCAACATTGTTGAACGTGAATGGGAAGATAGTAAAATGGTTGAATTTGGTAGTGCACCAACACAACACAAATAGGGTCCTAGTATGAAGACAATTACAAAAATACAGTAGGATGTTACCACATGCTTTTAGTCTGTATTCCACCTTTCAATGTATAAACACATTTAAATAGACCATGGCAATCAACTATCTATATGGATATTATCTAAAGCTTGCAGACATTGAAGTAGAAATAATAATAATAATAAAATAAATAAATAATGATACTTATGAATTATTAATTGTGATTTTATACATTTTCACTGTACATTTGTGACATTGAAATAGATATAGTCTTTCCACTTCATATATCAATTTAGAATGTTCCTGAAAACATAATTTGCACTTGAATGGGAAGGCTACGTTTCACTTCAACACTTGTTTACTCTTTCAATCTTACATATATTCATTTTAACTTTGAACCTATTTAACACGAAGAGTGAAAAAAAAAATGAAATCTACATTTCTAGATGTTTAAACATCTCAAGTTAAGATGAATTTATAATGGTATGTGTATGAGTGTGTGTATTATTTTCTTAATTTTTTTTTCTCTCACATACCTATACACACATTTATATAATGTTTTATTGAAAAACTCCCAAATACTTATTTACATTTCACAAATTGTATCTAGTGT
This sequence comes from Pinus tabuliformis, assembly GCA_031772625.1. NCBI lineage: Eukaryota > Viridiplantae > Streptophyta > Pinopsida > Pinales > Pinaceae > Pinus > Pinus tabuliformis. Next base: position 596,935,228 of record CM062805.1, on the reverse strand, counting down.
AAGCTTGTCAATATTTATTATAATACTTGTAGGGATATCAAATGAAGCATGTAACAAAGTCAATCTGAGAAAAACGATATGTGAAGTTACAATTGTTCTCTCTTATGAGTTCACACACATTTATGGAAAACTTTGTTGAACACACCCTTTAAATATTTCCTTACATTCTATAAATGGTGTAGGAAAACATGTATCCCTAATCCTGAGTTACCTAGGTATATTCATCATTCTCACTTCCTTGAACATTATGACTTCATCATGGTCAATAAAATCATTTAAGTTATCCCGGTTAATAATCTGACACATACCATCCGTTAATATTATAATAAATTAATATATTACAATATTTTTCCAAAAATGAAAAACAATTTCATATAAATGAGATGTGTAACACACACTCACATATTATACATCTCATTTATATAGTTTTTTAAGTTTATATTATAAATATTATATTACAATGGTTGATACCATGTGTCATGTGAACGTTAAGTATATCAACATTAAGATAGATATTACATGTTTTTAAATTAAATTTTAAAATACATTTCACTTCTTTTCATAATAGCATATAAAAGTATATATTTCATTTTCTAAATAAAATTTTTTAATAGTTTTATTTGTTTTGAATTTTTATTATATTTGTTTTTTCCTTATGGATGCTTCTCAGCATGTGTTAGTGTAAAATAGTTGTAAAATAGTTCTCTGGCCTAGTGGGATTTGGACTGGGCATTTTGTAACATGGAATTAGATAAATGACAAACAACACATTAATGGAATTGATTCAATCAACCTCTTACCCTTAAATATTGAGAACATCCTATTCTACACTAAAACACTTAAAGCAAAAGTGAGATGTTGATACCTTTCCAACCCTCATTAGTTTACATAAAAAAAACACATTATAAGTAAGAATCAAATTTTAGTAAACAAGATAATAATTTTTAGATATTTGCAATATCTTGTCTTATTTTAAAATGATTAAGAAAAAGTGAAATTACTTAAGAAAATTTGAAATTACTTAGGAAAGAGTAAAATTACTTAAACCTTAGACAACCCTAACTAATTAGGAAAAAAGCACATTACAAAAAATATAAATTTAAATAACCCTAATTAATTAAAAAAACACATTAAGAAAATTGAATTTAAATAAAAATAATAATAAATTTTGTTCTCGAATAACATAGATAAATTTGAATTTAAACAAATAATAATAATAATAAATTTTGTTCTTAGATTAATAATTGGTTATTCAAAATTTCCAACTATAAGATTTCAAAAATAAACTTAAGTGAAAAAAAAACTAACATATCACCTAAAGTTCAAACTTTACATTTTTCTTAGATCATTTTTAACAATTGTAAAAACCTAATTGAGAACTAATTAAAATAAGTGTTATGAAGGACCCTAATATCCAATATCATGTAATCATTCTATTTTATACCTTATTTAAATTATTTTTATAACTATTTTTAAATTAATTAATATCAATTTGAAGTAAATAATAAATAATATAAAATACTGTAATATCGAATTTTAAAAATTACTTTTTATAAACTATTAAAATGCACAACAATTAAATTATTTCACACAATTCACTTCCATTCCAATCCAATCCAATGCTACACCATTATAATTAACAAATATCCTTCAAGTTGAGGAGTTATTTTGTGATACGTGATAGTACGTGCATTATCCACCATTTATAGTAAGTCGTAATGGTTCCATGCTCCTTTCTTAGGAAGAAATAATCCTTTATAGACAAAATATTCCTTGTGTTAGCCTCTTTGGTGGGCACCTTTTAATCAAACTTGGTTGACTATAGGTAATTAACCTGTTGTGGTCCTTTGACCGATACATGTGATGTTACACGGACATGCACAAAACAAAAACAAGGTAAAATTACTTTGTTCACGGAGACCATCAATCCTTATCTTCCTATGGTCCTAATCATGGTGGAATGATGATATATTCCCATGCTTACTTTGAAGGGAAGTATTCATGAATGTATCGACTCACTGAATCAAAATTTTAACAAAGTCTTATTGAACATTATAAGAAATTGGTATAAATAATTTTATATCATGTAGCATTATGGTATCTTTCTTAATGAAATAATGAAAGGTTTATTATTAAACATTGAATCTCCTCCTCCACAAAAAAATGTGAAGATAAGTAATTTTATAGCATGTAACGTCATGGTTATTTCAAGATAAGTTGTATTTATATTTCATAACATATAAAGAAAACAACGTTTTAATTACTAAAATGTTAAAATGGTGTATATAAATGGATTAGTATTTAATAAAAATGTTAACTATCCTAAATCTTTTAACTTCTGATTAATATTTATAGATTATTTTAATTAATATTTTTTAAAAAGAGATTATATTACTTATATTATAACTGATAGAAAGTGTAATGATGAAATTTTGATATTTTTTTGAAATGTTAATTTAAAAACAATAATATAAATTATTATTATTATCACAATTATATTATATAAGTTAAATAGTTGGTTAATATAGGTTAAGTATATAAATTAAAAGGATAATTAATGTTTTTAATTCAAATGTTATTATTTTCTTATAATAAAGTAATTTTTTTCTAATCTTACTTTTACACTATGATAATTTCATTTTAATTATATTTTCTCAATATGAAAATTATGGTTAAAGTTTAATGTAATCATTTGATGTGTGTGAAAATAATGAATAATATATTTTTTTATTGAATATATTATGTTCAATAAATCATATTTATTCACATAATATTTTTTAATTGTAAAAAAAAAAAAATTAGAAACCCGAGATAAACACAGAGTGTAACCAATATTTTCCAAAACATAGTTTTTGATTAAGGAATTTCCATTCCAATGATCTAAAAGAGATTTGAGTTATTAACCACTCAATGCACATTCTCCAAAAGGTATTTGAATTATTAACCACTCAATGCACAGGTTAGGATAAACAAGGGATACATAACTTTAAATTCATTGCACATAGTAAACAGATTCTAGAAATGAGTACCCAAGGCATCTAATCATGCAAATCTAATGACCAAGTTTAAGAGAGGGACAAGGTGGTATAACACTTCACATCACTGATATCCACAATAAAAGTAATATATCTCTGATTAAACAAGAGAAATTGTGTAACGGTTGTCCCTATCGACATGCAACATCAATCTGCAATATCAATAAATGCTAGTCAGTATTTATTTTTTGTTTGTTGTGTTCAACCTTCAACATTTGGTTTGTATAAAACATAATGGTTTAACACTGTATTCATGTGTAACAATTATGTTTAGTCAATGAAAGTTCATTAACAAATATTCATCAACACTAGTATATGTTTGGCGTACCGAGTTCATGGGCTACTCGTGCGATGCAAAGATATTTTTCTAGTGATTATTATAATGGGAAAAAACCCCTAATTTATCACTCACATTCCCTTCAAATTTTTAGGATTTTGGGACCCCCCTTACTTTATTTTAATATTTTACATTCTTCCAAAACTTGTCATACATGTGAAAACCAGAGCACTATTTGAATTTCTAATTTCTCTGAAATAGTTCTAGCAGTCAAATAAGTTCAGAGTGTACATTTCACAGTTCAAATTGTCAAAAGAAAAAATATATGAGAGACAAATTCCAAAAATTAAAAGGTAATAAATTCAATCTTGTTAGAGGATAAAAAAATAAAAACTTCCATGTCCATCAAAGGATAGAAGAACAACATTTTCCATGTCCATCAGAAAATGAAGAAAAACAAGTTCCATGGTCATACTTTTAGCTCCCTGAGGCCAAACCAAGTGCTTGCCTCTATTTTCACTTGTTTATATTGTAACATGAGATGCGGCAAGGCTAATTCAACTAAATTTGTGTTTTGGAAGCACCACAAATATGTTTTAGAGATTTATTGAGCATGTGGGAAAACCTACAGATAGTTGTAACACTTCCGTTGTGTACTATTGACCAAATTCCTATCATCAGAGGTCACTATGATAACATATCCCTAAGAACATTAAAATTTTGAACCCGGGAGGCCAAGTTATGAGAAATTGGTAGTCCATGAACCTAGCGAATGGTTTCTACACTACAAGCAGGTAGGTAGGTTAAAGAGTCGTAGTGGAAAAGGATATGTTGTTTAAAAACACCCTTGCAAAAAACATGTTCTTTTGCATGGAAATCTCAGACAAGACTCTAACGTTGGAAGTATGACAGAAAAGGGCTTGGTAGGGACTAGATATATGTGATAATATGAATCACAAGACATGATTGTAATTACAACACATAGATGTAGAAAGCCCAAGTGTTACTTATTGTCACTTACTATCAACACCTCCATGATGAGAAACTTCCTCCACAAATCGTTCATGTTGATTAGTTGTCCAAAATAAACATTTCGTTGTTGATCCTCCACAACAAGTTGTAACAGGATTGCCATCCGAATTATAAGAAATGTCCAAAGGACTGGATCCCCTTTGTTTGTGTTCGTGGACCCTTTGAGGAGTCAGAACTAATCTTTAAAGTTAGTTAGGCATGTATATAATAACTATGGGCCTATATATCATGAGTGCAGAGTTGGCCACAATTGCCACAATATCTTCCATAGAAAATTCAGTAGAAGAAAGTGGAAGATATGCCTTGTTGATCTGTACATTGATAATAAAATATGTGAAATGCTGAGGTAGAATAAGAACTATATGCAAAACTTAAGTTTGTATCAATAAAATGATAAAAAATAAATAGTTACAAAAACACCAAATGAATTAGATAAGAAATATGCTATGAAGGAAAGGAACAAGATATTTACCATATCTATTGCAATGTCAGATATTTGATTCAAACCCAGAAGATAGATATTCATAAAGAAAGTTAGTATCAAATCCTACATAGGATACACTGTAACCGATTTTACAGCTATAATATATAACAAGTTGTAAGATTGAGCTTATAAACTGAAGATTATTTACATATGAAATAATGTAGCATCCTACCAATAGAAGTGTAATAAAAAATTTTGGACAAAGATCTAACATACCTTGACCATCCAATAGAGAAAGAAAATTATTCGTATTATCTAACAAGACAAATCAATTGATATAATAATAGTCAATGTCAATATTATGACCCCAACAATTTCATTATTAAATAGGTCGTGAAAATATTTGACCGAGGTTGAAATTATATTTCAAGAAATGACAAACAATAAGAATATCTATTAGATAGTACAAACCCCTATAAATGTCCACAAAGGCAGCACAATCATAATCATTCACTAAAGAAGACTTGAGACACTGATTGCTAATAGTTAAAAAAAATAATTATATGGAAAATAGATAATTGTAAACTTACCATGCCTATCACCATGGCTCCAATACATTGGATATAAAAAATTTACAATGGAAATAATTTTTTATCTAACAATGGTGTGGTTATACTATGAAATACATGTTCGAAACTGAGACTTAAGCGCAAACCTTGTAGGGTTAATACTTACTATATAGTCATCAAAAGCCATGCATGTGGCTCATCTACTACTTTTGATTCTATATGTTTTTAATCGTATTAGGATTGATACTTCTTGCTCATCAATCACCATGAATGCTACAACTCTTCTACTATGATGCTATTTAAGTGATAAAAAATAGAGCACTGGTTGATATCTTAACCTCTCGACTGAACAAAGACCGTTTTGGAAATAAAATAATTATCTTATTATGAAAATAAACCTCGAGCAATAAGGCCTCTTTGCAAGAATTGCTACGAGCTGAAGAGATAAATCAAGTAGGAGAAATAATAACAGAGACCACAGGTTATGGGTTCTCATTACAGAACAATAAGCCAGGAAACTAACATCACTGATGAGATGGTTTGATTTTTTCAACTTTAGGGTTCGATATTGGACGAGAGAGTTGTTTGAAATTTTGATGTCCTTGGTTACATGGTTTGATGTTTTCAACTTTAGGGTTCAATATTTGAGCAGAGAGTTGTTTGAAATTCTTATTTCACCAAAATACTTCTAGAATTCAAAATAATTTAGAGTGTCCATTTGGTAGTTTAAGTGGTCAAAAGAAAAAATATGCAAGAGACAAATTCTAGAAATTAAAAGGTAGTAAATTCAAGCTTATTAGAGGATGCAAAATTATCAAATGTCAGGTCCATCAGCAAAATAAGAAGAATAGGTCCATTTCCATCAACAAAATAAGAACATTAGGTTGCATGGTCTTATTTCTAGCTCCTTGAAAGTAGAGTCCATAATTGCTTACCTTTGTTTTCACTTATAAGGTGAGATGTGATAAGGCTAATTTGACTAAATTTGTGTCTGGAAGACACCATAATTTTTTTTAGAGAATTATTGAGCATACAGGAAAATCCAAAGATAATTGTAACACTTTCGTTATTTGCTATGGACCAAATTCCTATCATTGGAGGACAGTAGGATAATATATGATTAAGAAAATTAAAAATTTGAATGCTCAAGGCCAATTCATGGATCAAATTCCAATTATTGGAGGCCACTATGATAAAAAATTCTTAAGAGTATTAAAAATTTGAACCTGAGAGGCCAGGTCATGAAAAATTTGTAATCTATGAACCCTGTGAATGGTTTCTACATTGCAAGATGACATGCATGTCAAAGAGTGGTAGTGGAAAAATTACGGTGGTTAAAAGCACTATTGAAAACAAAATTGTCCTTTTGCATGGTAATCTCAAATGACTCTAACATGGGAAGTACTACATCAAACAGCTTGGAAGGTATCAGATACATGCCATAATAGATTATAAAAGTTTTGTTTCCATTAAAAAATAAAAGGATATTATCATTTGAGGTCAATCACCTTTCCTTATGTTTTTTCTTTGTCATTAAAGTTACAAGAAAATACAATGCTTCTATGCAAAAAAATATAGGAGGAAGAATATATCACATTCTAGTAATGGACTAGAATATGGGTGTGTACTAGAAGATGCATGTGGTTGATAACATTGATGATTGATAATCGAGCTGAATAGACTTAATTATTATCAATCAATCAAATTACTAATGGTGTCCCCATGCAAAAAAACATATTGATAATGTATAGATGTGTTAAATTTGCAAATATGTTGTCTTACAAAAGCAAGTGTTACTATAGCAACATTAAATCCCTGATGGATACAATACTCATTCCCTATTGGGCTCATGCTATGAATAAAATTATCATAAGTCTAGATTTAGGGATCGTTGTAACAATCCATACATTCATCTCACCATTTATTATGTAGGAATAAATGTAAACTTTTTTATTTAATAACATAAGGTTTGACAAGTTTTTGCATGAGGATGTGCTTCTAGAAATATACTACATTCTCATGAATAATGTTAAGAATAAATGAAATAATTTTTTTATAACAAGAGATTTGACAAGTTTTTGGATGGGGACGTGCTTCTCTAAAGAGGCTACATTCTCATGGACATATGGGAAATAGTCAATGGAAACATTCACTCTTTCTCATAAAAATATCTTCATCTAATCCAAATAAGTTTTATTTTCTGTTAGGATGAAGCTTACGTTTAAGCACAACTAAGGTAAACCCATATAAATTATATTTTCAGCTAGGATGAAGCTTATGTATAAGAAAAATTAAGGTAAACCTTATTCAAAGCGAATGCATCACCTATAATAACACAAGGAACTTCAATAACAACAACAAAAGTATCAATGTTCATTCCAAATCCTACTTATTCACCACCAATAGATCGAGGCCAATTTATTGGTACAACTGATATAGTTCCAACAATTATTGATTCTTTTTCCTTACCACCAACAACATCAAAATGATGAGCATATGAAATAGGAATAGTGGTGGGAAAGATAGTTGCAGGTTTTAAAAAAGAAAGGTAGCTATAGTAGATACTACAAAACCAGTAGCAAGAATAGTAGTCGACTTAATCGTAACACCAACAACTGCTTCAGAGTAGCAACATACCTTACAGTAGAAAATCCAACACATTTATGTAATCATAAATCTCATACTAAATCATATTTATCCATGAATAAGGTGACTTTTCCTTTTAATTCTACTAAGAGTGAGACAGTGGCATAAATCTAAGTGTGGGCAAAGTCATGTGTTCTTTATCTCCTCGCATTGTTTAAAGAGAAGTCCAACCTTGTATGGGTCATCACATGCATAGACGAGAGAGGACTAAGACAACTAACAATAATAATTTAATGCAAAATAATCAATGTTACTCAATATCGAGGTTATTGGGATTTTATGAATAAATAACACCGAAAACAAACTTAGAGACTTGTAGTATTTTTGGTAGAATTTTCTGATAAGTTTTCTAGTTTTCATTCAACATAGTTTTGACATTTGGTTTTAGTTTGGGAGACCATGTGGAATAGAAATAATCTTCTAAGATTTGTTTTTTAAAGGAAAAATGAGTAAATTTGTAGATTAAATTTCCATTGACTAACTACCTCAAGAAGAAATGAATAAGAAATTTTTTAGATTACTTCCAATGACTAACCACCAGAAAACTGATCTAGGTGGATATTAGTGGCCACCTACCAAGTCCACCTGGACCCCCACCATTATTTCTTTTAGCTTTTCAGTTTCCTTAATTGTAGCATAGTTTACTATTTTTAGCAGTTTTTTGGGCTGTGAACTTCCGGAGCCGTTTTGAGGCCCTAAACGATGTTTTTTGGGAAAACTGAGAGCAGCATGGGTCAATGGGCCGATGTTGCTCTTCCAAAAGTTGTAGTTCTCAGATATATCCTTTTAACGGGATATTGGGCGTGTCAAACAGAGATTGTATGCCAAAGTTACGACCCCAGGAAGTTAATGTACCAATTTACTCAAACATGGCCCACAATTTGGTGTTTCATCTTCTAGGGTTAGGTTTTTGGATGTTTAGGGTTTTCCATTATTTCTCAACAATAAATAGGCCTTTGAGCCTCATTGTAACATAGTTTAGAGGCATGTAGCTGCCACATCTGTTCTTAGAGATACGCTACCATCACCCTCGCAAGTTTATTTCCATTTCTATTTGTAAGCATATTTCAGTATTTTACAGTAATGAAACAAAGTATTATTTCTTCTACATCTCTATATGTGTGGTTATATATGTAATTTGCTGCGTTACTATTTAAATCCAAATCAAAAACAAAACAAGAATAACTACCTCAAAACAAGAAAAAATAATAAGTAATGAATAAGAAAATTTGTAGAATAAATTTCCATTGATTATCTCAAAACAAAGATGAATAGAATATTTTGTTCAAACATACACAATTTCCAATTGTAGATTAAATTTTCATTGACTAAGTATCTCAAAACAAATATTAATGGAATATATTAACGGTATCTTCAACCACAACTAGATTTGGAACTAGAATAATTGAGAGAAAATATACTCCACTCCCTTGTTGGATTAGGTGTCTATTGCTTATAGATGTATTGATCGATATGGTCATTCTGACTCGGCCAAAGAAATTTCTTTGGTTAAAGATGGAAATAATAATTTCATAGAAAAAAGTAACAGACCAAGATAGAAATATAGATAGAGAGACAAAGTTGTCGGTTGGAGTTCTAGATTCAATTCCACCAAATCTATAATTGAAGTTATTGGGGGTGGTCAAATGCATGCATCAGGGACGTGTGCTCAAATACAAGTAACATCAAGCCTTAAGCCAGATGTTTCTTCAATCCTCAATAAAGTAACATAAAGCCTAAATCCTCCTTTCCAAAGGGAACTGCATAAAGCGTAAAGTTGGTCATTTCTTTGTGGAAAGAACTGGTCATGTTATTTCATACGTGGGATTTCCTATTGTATCCTATACAACTAAAAGAGTATGAAGAGTGATCTCTCTTCAACATAAAATTCCGGACCTATGAATAGAACATTATCAAATAACTAGCACCCTTAACATGCTTAGATAGTGGTATATCAAACCAGATGACTGATTATACATAGATAAACCATGGTCTGTAATATTTGGAAAATTCCTATAAACTACTAAGTGTTAAAGAATATAAAATAGTGACATGGTTGATTTGAGAAATATTTTCCCTATTGCTTGACTTAGAAGACCAAGCAAAATAAAGGCATTCTATAAAAACAAGGCACTGGAAATGAAATAAGCTAGAAGCAACAAATAAAATAAAAAAATTCAAAATTTATGAATAGAAGATTATCAAATACCAATAACTCTTTACATGCGTATATAGCAGCATATCAAGCAAGATGACTATAAATAGATAAAAAAATGTTCTGCAATATTTGCGAAAATATTAAAGGATTAAGGCAACCCATACTTAGATCAACAACCTTATGCAAATTAAGGAGAAACTCCAACAACATGTGAATCAATACAACAACTACCATGGAATTCAATTGAGTACATATGAAATTAGTATGGACTGGATACAAAACCACTAGACAAAGTAAAAAATAAAAAAAGAAGCAATAATATTGCCTTTGTCCTAACCTAAGCCTCCATATCAGAATTTATAGGCAATTCATATATATATATATTATTTTATTTTATTTTAAAATTTAAAACATAAAAATAGAAAAATAAATAACAACCGAAAATATTAAATAAGAAAAGAAAAAAAAAAGTAAATAAATAGTTTAAGAGGCATGTAGGGGCTTCCATGCTACCAAATATCCCAAATATCCCCCTCTTCAGAAGTTGTTGAAGAGACCCACAACAATATGTAGCTCTTTTAAACCTCTCCCCATCAGCGGTGCACTCCGTTCCTATCACATCACTAAATCCACCTAAACCTCAGAAATACTTAGTCCACTAATCAAATTATCAGTCATGTTCCAGTGGCTAAACGAGTCATGGAGGAGTCACATTGGCACAATATTGAGAGTGGATCGACTTCCCTTCCTAATCTAACTGCCTCAACTCTAGAATTCCACGGTTGGCAAGTTGTAAGTGAATTTCCCTGACTCGAGAATTCAATGGTTTTTGGGTTGTAGGTGAAGAAGAAAGGGTGGAGTGAATGAGCATAGTGGGGCGGTGGCACAAGCAGTGGTGTATTTTCACATTAATATCTACAGGTAACTCGTTGAAATCATGCAATTTTCCTTTTCTTTACAAGAGCTAGGCTTAGCATGCTCTCTCTACCCAAATAATGGCTGGCAGGTAACTCGTTGAAAGCATGCAAATTATCTTTTCTTTGAAAGATCTAGGTTTAGCATGCTCTTTGTACCCAAATACTGGCTAGCGTAGTGTGTTCGAGGAATCTACATTTACCTTTTTTTCTTTTCCAATGTGATGGTTTAGCAGTATTTCCAAAACCTTCTTTACCTGGCATCTACTCACTTATATACTGACCAACAAGTGAGTCTAAGCTAGAACTAAGGGAATCGTGTCAGCCTAGCAAGGAAATGGATAATGAGCATCATTGAGCTTAACGTGTAGTAATGGTAAGCTACCTAGCCCATAGTACTACTACCATATCAAGCCAACTTATATACCACTAGCAAGCTACTTGCAGCCGCTGAAATTCAAATGAAGGAAGCATCTTGTATAAATGCGAGGACATAGAAAGCTGGAGGGATCTCTTTCTTTCTTTATAGAAACATTTAAGTGGTATGGATTAATCATTCTTGGGAGTTCAAGAGGTGCTACCTCTAGATATGTTTGTTGCAATATGTTGGCTACCACGAATCCCTAGAATAGAGATAATTAATTAATCCATTACTCAATGGAACATATTGAAGAATTTCCCATGGTGTATGGCCGAGGGTACGACTGAGTGGATCACGCGAAGAATTTAGTGCGTTTCTTTATCTTGGAAAGGTAATTTTTGGTTGTTTCTTCTGGAAACAATAATTTCATGGCCTTTCTAGATACCATATTTCTTTCAATTATGCATAAATTGAAAACATTTAAATGTAAGATATCAAAATATCCCTTTTATGATGATTATAAAAAGAATAAATCTGACATGTACCAAAAAATCGATGCTTTTGTTATTTTGTCTGAATTATTATTGGGATATTTTACTACGACAACATTTTTTTGAGGAGGCTAGCAGAAATCCCACCTTAAAAATGTGAACAACTCAAATTACAACACCTTCATGAACTAATGATCTAGAAGTTTCATGAACTAACTATCTCTCCAAAAGAAAGAAATGATAATGATGGAAATGCAACATCTTCGCGTACTATCTAGCCAGATTGAAGAAATGACAACGATGGGAAATTATTCTTATTCTATTCTTATTTTGTTCTGATAGTGAGGAATAAATATTCAACGTGATGGGATGACACTGACTAGGTAGGAGTTGACGCGACCATGCATGTGGTTAAACCTGACAGCTATGTCTCTTTGTGGCTACTCTTGAAAGCTAACTAGCAGAGGTGCAAAAAAGAAAAAAGAGAAAAGAAAAGTAGGTTTACCTTGTATATGCAAGTCACTATTACAGTGTATGTAAAAATTTCGATATAAGGAAAAGTTGGGATGTAAAATACACTGTACCAAAAAAAATGGGATATAAAGAGAATTTTAGTAAAATTTTGGAAATAAAATACAGTGGACAAGAAAATTTTGCTTATAAAAGGGTTGCCCCAATCTTCTTGCATGAGGCTACATGAAGTTTGTAATAAGGGGTAGAATGTTTTACCACCCAAAATATTTGGTTAAAATTTCAGTGAATGAAATTTCAAGTATTAAATTTTAGTTAAATTGGTAGAAAGGAAAAAAAGCGTCAAAGAATTAATTAATTGGTTGTTAATGTCTTGTTGAAGGTGTGGAACAACAAAGAATAAATTAAAAAAAGTATAATTTTTATTTTAGTTTTTTTTTTTTTTTTTTTTTTTATTTTATAGGTTTATAAATGTTTTAATTTTTTTTATTTAAAATTTAGTAATTAATTTTTTCAATAATTAATAAAACTATGATTTGTAATAAATTTTTTTATAACATTTAGAGATAATTAAAAAGACATATTTATTTATTAATTTTTTTATGTTAGATGTTTGGGAACAACTCAATTGATGATCAAAGTAATGTGAATATATAAAAATAGACACAAGGTTCAAATCCCCTTATTTGTGACTTGATTTATGTAGAGAGGACAAGTCGTAGACCCACATAGTTTTACTAGTAGCTACGTATGAGGCAGGTTGCTAGGTTCCTCTGGGATACCAAAAAAAATGCTATTTAAGATAATTCTCCTTGTGACATTAAATACACAATGTCCCTAGTGTTCTCCTTTTTTCATTAATGGATAAGATCCATGGCCAATTCCATGAAACATCTAGATTGTTTGACAAACTAAGCACCACACACACACACACCAATGTTTACATTTTGTGCACCAAGTTCCACCTTTGCATGCTACATTTCAACATTCTATGTGCATGTATATAACCGATGATGTCACTTGTCGCCTATAGTCATACAAAAAACATTATTTTTGTAAAGGTGGTAGAAGCAAGGGGATCCTCACTAATCCTAGAGGCCAGACTACACTCACTAAGCTCAATGAAGTAGAAGCTCACTCACTACTATAGGGGCTAACTTTATAGATGTAAAAGTATATTCAATGCATATTTTTATTGATGTATTCAAATATAATTTTAAGGTAAATGATCAATAAAGGTCCATCTCATCACAAGCTTACTTAAACCTAAATAATGTGCACTATGTGGCTTTGAAATTGAATACATTACTTTCTTTCAAGTTTTCCAAAGTCACAATTGACAAGTTGCTTTAATGGCTAATAAGGATACAAAACTAATAATGGTGGTGTTTTGGGGAAATTGAGTTCAAATTGCCATAGACATTCCATAACCCTTCCATGTTATTTTAAATACAAGTACCTCATCCATATCAAGCCATTTTTCCCTCACATGCTATCTCATCCATCAGGATAGATCAATAAACTAGATGAGAGCCAAAATATCATTCCACATGTCTAAGGTAGCAAGGACAAGAGGCATTGAAGCTATCGATTGAATTCATCTTGAGAGAGGTGGGATAATGATTAGTCTATTTTCGTCAATGCATAGAATTTGGTTGGTTGTATCCCTGATATTTTCCTATATGGTTGTCTTACAAACAAAGTTCATTTCATGAGGATAAAGTTCCAGGTTTAAAAATTTATATCGTATATCCTAGTTCATGATTTATTAATATAATTGATCCTTGTTCAACCTCAACTCTAACTCACAATAAGGCTTTTGGTTTTATCTCTTCTCCACATACGTTTATTTTGACCTTTAGGTTATATGTTTCTAACACTCCCACTATGTAGTCTCAGGTGTTAGGAACCAATATTAATCTTCAAGTTTCTAAGAAATGGTGTTGAGAAGTTCCTCATTTTACTTGTTGTGTAGGTCATGATTGAAAGTCTCACCTACTTCTAGGCAAATAAAATCACATTTTAAGCATAGTCATCCTTCTTGGATATCATTTTGACTTATGTTTTGAGGTCTACCAAGTCCCATATTTATTCTCAAAAGCCCATTTTCACAATCTGGAAAATCAAGATTAACTTAAGCTAAAGGGAATCTTAAGGTCTCATGAAAACAAGGGATAGATAAATTAAACCTGTATACTTTATCTCATTACAAAATTCAACAATTATGATCATTGTATCACACAAAAATAAAAAACCATGTGTTCTTTTGCAATTCAAAAGGGAAAACTAGCTTGAGACTAAGTGAAACTTTCTTAAACACCTCATAGAGAACATGAATAGAGAACGAGGATGAAAACAAAATGTTGTTTATGATAAAAACAGTGAATATTGTAAATCAAGAACCAACTTGGAATAAGATGAGAATGGAGAAAAAAATGAATTAGCATAGCATTTTTTGCTATATTTTTTTAAATAAATCAATATATTAAATATTATCTATATAATTAAATTTAACAAAACCATTAAATAAATAAGAAGCATTTGTACTTTAGTATTCACAAATACTAAATAAAAATATATTTAAATAGATAGATAGAAGTAATTACTTCTAAATAACTAAGGATGAAAAATATTTGAAATAAATAGTAATTAAATTTCAACTTTAAAATTTCAAAATTAATTTAAATTAATATAATTAAATAATAGAAACACATTTTTCATATTAATATAATTAAATAATAGAAAGATACTTTTCATATAAATTTATATAATACAAATTTTAAATTTATAAAAATTTATAAAATGTTAATATTTTTAATTAAAAAATAATAATCATTTAATAAAATTTAAATTATTTATATCAACAAATCTGATATTAAATTTTAATTTTAAATTTTATATTACAAAATAAAATTACATCATTAATATTAATTCTGTATAATTTTATATATATAATATATATAATATATATATATATATATATATATATATATATATATATATATATATATAATATATATATTAGTACAATTTGCGGGGTAAAATCAGTAATTTAAAAAAAAAAAACTACTATTATTTCACTATTAGAATTATTTCATAAATATCATATATGTCAATATGAAATAAAAATTTCATAAATATCATATATGTGAATATAAAATAAAATAATTCATTTTAATAAATTTTAAAATATATATGATTTTTTTTATAATAAAATTTATGTTAATAGATTGATTATAAGCATTGATATAAGTTAAAATTCATTGAGCACATGTATATAATTTAAATTGCGAATAAATATTGATATTTTTAGCGGTATGTCTTATTAAATTCTTTTTTTTACTAAAAGAATGGGTAATTAGGTTATTCTCTTACATTATCATATTTATATGAAACTAGGTTCATTTTCATTGTTATTATTGTAAGTGTAAATTTATTTTAATGAAATCTAGTAAGTGTGAGAGTTAAAATATATTTTGAAGTACAAATAACTTATTTTTTATATTAAAATATTTTATCTATAGGTTACATTTAATATTATTGTTATTATTATCATGTCTCACTAACACAATTAAGGCGACCTGGTATCAAGCCTCATGGGGGTGGTTGTGCCCTGTCTTACACGGAGGAGACATGCTAAAAAATCCAGTTAGCTATGGGCTAGTGTGGCCGAGGCCGGGTGCGATCACGAGGTGACTTTGATGGCTTAGATGCGTGTGGGTTGTGGCTTCTCAAGCCATAGGTCAAGCCTATAGGATCAAAGACATCTTGGAAAACAAACACATTTTTATTATTTATTAATATTTGCAAATGTCACATATCAATTTTATATTAGGAATTGAATGAATTACACACTTCTCTATTATCAAACGTAATTAAATTTTTTTACTTCCAAATATTTTCTCTTTAAACACTAAATATTTACATTTTTTTCAAATGTTCTCTATATATTGATTTAGTTAACATTGATATTCAAATAATTTATTCAAATATTGAATTTCAATATTTTAAAAAAATATAAGAATTATATTCCTTCTATCACATTCTAAAGTGGAAATATGAGAAATTGATTATCTTTTTAACTATCTCTTATTTTTGTTGATAGAAATTATATTACTTAACCTTTGGAGATCTAGGTATTTTAGTTACAGGTGAGAGTGAGAAAGAAACAATTTTTCCCATCATCTTGGGGTGGTCTAAACATTTTATTTTTCAGGGTTTTTTTTTTTTCGAAATTGATAATAAGATTTTGCAAGAAATTGTGATATATGGTTGTTAAAAATGTATTTTGATTATATAAATAAATTTAACACCTTAAACAAACCCTAAACCCTATAACATATTGATTGTATAGATTGCACAATCCAAACTTGTAATTTTAACGAAAATTCAGCCAAATATTAAACAAAATTGGCTAGAAAATATACTTCCGACACTATGACCATCTCCTTCTTACTAAATTGTAATATTAATAAATTCTACCATTATAAATATTTTATAATATTTTCAATACTTTAACACGCACCTCTTATTTTTTAAAACTTTCTAATTTACAAACTATTATATTTTTATTTTAAAAAGACATATTTCTTCTAGAGATTAAGCAGGGAATGAAATACACTTCTCTCATATTACGTTGCAAAAGATTTTGGCAGAATATTCTTTAGTTGAGAGTTAAACACATGAGACACTCCAGAGGATTTTGAATAGATAAACGTAATGTAGAGAATACCTTAACAAGCTACCCATGAAATAACTATTCTACCTGCGACGAGCATATAATAAAATTACCATTTCATTTAAAGGTTATATCACATTTTAATTTTTATAACAATAAAGTAATTTATTTTATAATTGTAATTTTTATTTTATTAATATAATTTTATTAATTATTTAAATTTTAAATTTTAATAATTTTTTATTTTTATTTTTATTTTTTGCATAAGACTATTTCTATTAACAAGGTAAAGGTACAATTATATCATGACCGAAGCACTGATAGGAGGTAGAACTATCAAAAAAACATATGTAAAAACTGTCTGTTTTTAGGACCCACGCAGGGACCGAACTGAGATTCATATGACAATACAAAATTAACCAAAAAGCTAAGAAACACCAGATAACCCATACGCTGTTTGCCTTACAATCATGCCCAATGGTGAAGGGCGCACTGCAAGAAGAAGAGGCTTGGGTGAACGAGCTAGTCATCAGGAGGCTCTTCTATGATACGGCACCATCCAAAATCTGGCAAATCCCCTGATTGAGCCACGTTGTGAATAGAGGGATCTGGGTTAGCCATCATCACATCCTGAGCTCTGCTAATCTGTTCATTCGCTTCCTAACGAGGAGCATTTCCCACATTCCGCTGGAGGGAAGAAGAAGGAGCCGAGATTGCCCCCGAGCCCCCAGGATGAGTACCAATATATTCTGTTTGGTTTTCTTCATGGAAAACCACAATGAAATATGTAGTTATCCTAGGTCTATTCAGAGTGCTATCAAAGGTGAAGATGGTAGAACTAGAAGTGGGTGTAGGCCCATGGCGGGAACTAGTGGCGCGGAACCTCCCTCTCCTACTTCGGGTAAATGGGCGATGTCCAATTGACAGTTCACTAGAAAGGGATGGCGAGTCAGAAGACGAACTGGTGGGAGCGCGCCTCAGCTGGCCTCTACGGCAGCCCATCCTTTGTCGTAAGCGAGGCATCTGGAGTATAGCAACCACAGACGTCCAGGAATGCGGCACAGCAACACGAACCGGGGGGTGGCAGCAGCTTTGCCTGCTGATCGAACGACTTTCGCTAAGCTTAAACCCTTTCTCCAGGAGAGCCAAACTTAGCTCAGAGAAATCCCTGGCTGTATCAGAAACCAGCAACCAGAAAAGGAGATGAATCATTGAGATAAGGACATGAAAGCAACAACACAAAATACCGGAAAGAAACGCG
Organism: Pinus tabuliformis; assembly: GCA_031772625.1. NCBI lineage: Eukaryota > Viridiplantae > Streptophyta > Pinopsida > Pinales > Pinaceae > Pinus > Pinus tabuliformis. The sequence goes on along the minus strand of CM062805.1, from coordinate 596,916,911 downwards.
AAGAGGAACAGAGTTTTCTCTGCCAAGAGGGCCAAGCCAAGCGACAGAGGAACCTGAATCCGCTCAGGCAACCTGAAGTCTGAAGTGAGACTAGAGGCAAGAGAGAAAAGCACATAAAACAGTAATGTCACGTTTGCTGCCTCACCAGGACCTCCCCTGGCCTTATCCTTCTTTGGCATGCCTCGGGAGGCTCCTCCCATTACTTTCGCATTGATGGATCTCTCCTTCTGATGCAGGCTCGAGCGTGCGGGGTAGAAACCATAACATCGAACCTTATGTGAGAGCCAAAACCTCTGGATTCGATCTCTGTGCTCATGCCATGCGCCAAATGCCAAACCACTCTTTAACACCTTGTACTGAACGAGCAGGTGGTGATCTGCCTCACCCCAACCCTATCCCATCGTATTAATTTCCATCTCAACCACCCGCATCTAGGATAATTTTAATAAATTTTTACATATATTACTTTAATATATTTTTAATTTATTTCAAAATGGGAAAATTTACATATCATTATCAATTTTCCAATGTTATTTAAATAGTGATGGGTTTAGGAAAACAATGTCTAAATATAAAAAAGAACCAAAATACATGTATAATTAATTAGTATTTCAAAACAATGAGTATTCCAAATTATCAGATGAAAAAATCAAGCATGAAAAAATTGTCGATGATGTGTTATATATTATTAGTTTTTTTAATTAAAAAAAAAATACTTATTATTTTTAAGTGAATGGATTGAATTTTATTTATATTTTTTTTTTATTAAATCAATTAGATAGTTGAAAGGAGTAATCGTTATTTTAAAAAATTCAATTTCTACGCATTAACATATTAAATTTATATTAAATAATTATTATAATAAATTGAAATTTTAATCTCAAACAAATTTGAAATTTTAAAATTAAATAGTAAAATACTGAATTTAAATATATAAATATATTTATTTTTTTAGATAGCCGAGGGGGTTTTGGATAAATGGTGAATGGGTGCAGGGTTAAGATACTCTTTGCTATAAAGCACTTCTTGCTATAAGTCACCGGTTCAAACTAACCTACCAAAAAAATATATCTATTTTTAGATAAAATAATTCAAAACAAATTTATTAAAATTTATATATATATTCCCCTGTAAATTATATACACTTTGCTTCATACAAATTTTCCAGTAACAAATCATATACACTTTGTTTTTTTAATCAAAATTTAAAATAATAAAATATACATTAGATGTTTTGTAAACCTCATGAATTTTCTGAATTTAAAATTAAAATTGTAATGCATATGTGTTGTCCCCAAAACCATAAAAAAAAGGACATTGAAAGTGGACAAAAATGTTAAAATCAAACCTAAAATTTTAACGATGGAAACTACACTACTAGTTGCACTGTTGCGTGTGGAAGAGTGTAGAGAGGTTAATTACTAGTTGCACTGTTGCGTGTGGAAGAGTGTACAGAGGTTAATTGACGCACTCAATCGTTCGGAAACCGTTGGTGGTAGTCTACAAGGGATATGCCGTCTTATTAGGGCTGTTTGGCACAGCTCATAGTTAAAAACTTCCGTCACGCGAAATTTATCATTTTGCGTTTTTTGGGTTGTGGCTCATTCTGTTTGTTGCGAGGCCGGAGGTTCTTCCTCTTTTCCCAGCATTTGTGATCGTCGTCTATGACTGTTGTTATCTACAAGTTGTTACGTGACGGGAACGGATATTTGTTGTCGTCCCGGTGACGTATTCCATTTATTCATCCATTTTTATGCATTAAACTGACTATCAAGAAGAAATTGAGATAAATAATATTTTGTCCAGTGCCTCTTTTAACATTAGTCAAGTTTCATCTGTATTTCTGTAAAGAAAAAGTCCTATAAGACATCGAATCTTTCTTAGTAAGAAATTCAGAGAAATAACTTTACAGCATGTAACATCATGGACGTTTCAGCATAATTCAAAATGTATCTCTAAAGATGGGGAAGAAAAATGTTATTCAGGGTGCATTACACTAACAGAAAAACATAGATTGTTTCATAAAATGAAGTTATTCTACATTGTTGTATCGTGAGATGGAAGTGGTTTTCCCACTCGCATATTTTCCAAAGTTTTTCACTTGCATATTGTCAATCATTTATATATAATTTTATATTTAATATTTTCTACACGTTGATCATGATACCCAATAATATGTCCATGTGTTGACAGTCCCAAATTAGGATGAGGCTATGGGATGAGAACCTCAACTAAGATTATAAGTCACAGTAAATTGTAAAAATTAAGAGTGGTAAACTTTTAATTTAGATATTACTTTAATCATTAATATGTTTATTTGTTTATGTTATATTTTTCTTTCGTGTACGCTGAATTTTATTAAATGTAGAAACTATGTTTATTTGTTTATTTTATATTCTTCTTTCCGCTCAATTTTATTAAAGGTAGAAATTAGAGATTATATAAGGGTAAAACCATGCTAATGTGTCTTATTATATGGCAAAAGCAAAAAAGTACTCAAATAAAAAAAGATAAAAAAAAATAATATAAAAATATCAATTAAATGAGTTGAGTTTCATACTTGTTAATTATAAAAAATAAATGCTAAATTTGTAACAAAGCTAACTCACAATAAATTTTAGTAAAAGCTATAGTGAACCTATTTAATGGGTTTAGAAAATATAAATAATGTTATAAAAAGTAAATACTAAATTTGCAAATAAGTCAACTGATAGTAAATATTGGTAAAAACTATGGTTAATCACTCACAAAATATAAATAACTTTATGTAAAGTTAAATGAAATGCTAAAACTCTTTAAAAATATATATAAAAATAGAATTAGACTTTCTAAACAAATAATTTTATATCTTATATTTTAAATAATATAAAATATGTTATTATAATCATAATTAAAAAATTTATTGTAAAAAATTTAAAATATATTTTAAAAATTTGCAAAAAATAATTTTAGCATTTTGTTATATGTTATTTTCAAATTTCTATTAAAAAAAATTGATTTTATAAACTTGAAAGGGTAGTTTCTTGGGTCGCGGTTTTATATATACGAAAAGATGATCATTTTTACTAGTATTTTAATAATAATTAAAAAATATGCTTACTTTTTATTTTTAAATTTGTTTAGCAATCTTTAGAATGTTTACAACACATCTCTTAAAGAAATTGGAATTGAAAAACATAAATCAATAGAGAAATAAATTAGATAAAAAATATATATTAAATTTTAGAAAAAATATGACATGAAATTGAATTTAAATTGACATGTTTTGTCTTCTTTTACCACCACCTAATTTTTGATGATTTTGTAAATTTAAGAGTAAACTTTCCAACTCCATTCATTTTTATAAAACTTATTTGCCACAAAAAGGGAAAAAGTGATACACATTAACATGCTTTTACCCATAAAAAATTATCATAAGTCTTGTCCGTTTTTAAGATGGCAGGCCATACCATAATAAAAAAAGGACTTGTGATACAAATAATAACAACATCGTATTAAAGGTAAAAACTAGAGATTATATGAAAAATTATCATAAGTCTTGTCCGTTTTTAAGATGGCAAGCCATACCATAATAAAAAAAGGACTTGTGATACAAACAATAACAACATCGCATTAAAGGTAGAAACTAGAGATTATATAAAAAACTATCATAAGTCTTGTTCGTTTTTAAGATGGAAGTCCATATCATAATAAAAAGAAAGGACTCCGTGCATAGTTTGATACAAACAATAACAACAACTACGATATCTAAAACCTGAGGATGCACATTTGGCCTTGCTCAAAACTAGCAACATAAGTAGATACATTATTTATAGACGTAAACTTTAAGTGATGGGATTAGAATTTATCACTGGAATGGGAGTTGTTGGATCAACCAGGGATCTAGCTCTTTTATTGGGGGTGCCCAAATGGTGTTCAATCCTTGTCGATCTATAATCGATCTGGTCTAGCCTACTGTCATAATCTTTGAGATTAAGTGCATGTGGTCCAAGGATTAGAGTAGGTTCATCATAGACTCCTAGAAATTCAATAAAATGTGTCCCAATAAGAACTTGAACTTCATCTTCCAACTATATGTATTGATTAGCTCTTCCTTGTGCATTCCTCGTGTTAGGAATCCACTTTGTCTAATCTGCAATCACCTTGGAATGTGATAAGGTGGTTCTTTTAGAAGAGGTTTGAGCTACTCTTGCACATGAATCGAGATGTGTTTCCTACATCTCACAACAAATCCTTGTATATGATGATGTAAATGAGTATTCCCTCTACATGCTCGCTCCTCATAGTAAGCTCCTCCTCTCCTAAGATGGACTATCTATCTAGGCATGGTGCCAAGAGTTATCTGAGATGCAAGAGATAGTGTGCATTGGATGACCAACTCTCCATAAACTTAACCATGTCATTACAAAGCTCCACCTACAACCAACGATTTGGCTGCCTCTATTATCCACCCTTCACCACTTCCAAACTAACTGAGGGGACTCTTGCTCAAGGGTTGTAACTTGCAATGACACTTTCCTTTCACCCCATGCTAACAAACAAGGTTCAAGGGCCCAACCAAGCCGAAACAGTTCCCCCACCTCTTATACCAGACACCTTGTACAAAGAAAATTCAAAGTAGTAGACTCAATACCATAGGATCCCTACTGATTTCCAAAGTAGAGATGGCCAATCACATTCCCACACCAACCACCCCTCTTAAAGTTAACCCAACACAAGGGTTCCCTCAGACTCCCCCAATCCCTCTATACCCAAACTAGCAAATGGAAGATAAAGAAACTGAAATGCACAACCACCAATAAAATCCATACAATAAAGAGAAGAAGTCCTATAATTACTACAAAAGTAAGTACCTAGGAAGCAAATCGAGAAGAAAAGTACCATCTAGAGTGAAAATTATTACGTGGATGAATGGGAAGTGATTTCGTTCTCTTTTGCATGAAACAAACAACAAAAACAAGTATGAATTTCACTCTCTTATTAAATACTTGGAAAGCTTCTCATAATCCTATGAAATGGATTCCAGTGCTATCCACTCTCCCCCTAATCTCACAGGGCCTCGAAATTACAAGGTCCTACCCGTAAGATAGCTAACTCTCCCACAACTTTGCACCTTGCTAGGAGTGAAACCTCAAAACTTTGTAATTCTCTTCCTAATCATTAACCCCCATTTCATTAATATTCTCAAGCTAGACTTCACCAACAGGTCTCAAAGTGTTACACCAATATCCCTCCCAACATTAAAGGTTATCAAGCCTCACACATGCATTAAAACAAGCATGTAACTCATTGGCCACATTTACCACCACACAAGCAGTGCCTCCTCTTACAAATCATTGTTAGCCTTGTGTGGCTACATGCTTGAGGGGAATTAAGACATACATTCATTTCCATACACCCTATAGGGATCCAATGCCAGATCCCCTAGGCTATTGGTCAGGTGGGGCAGAGGCGTTCGCGCCCCCCTCTCCTTCTCCATGTTTGTCAACCCATCCTAAGTTATGTGTTCATGCTATATTGTTTTAGTTTAATTTAAGTTAAACAAAGAACACTATTTTTTTTCTATGTGTTTCATGGACCCTAGAGAATGAGGACTAGAATGTCTATAGAAAATTGTACGAGGAAGATCCACTCATAGGGATCACTTCTTACTTGACTCAATCACAAAGCCTAACCCTTAGGGTGTCGAGAGAATTGAACACATGGCCTTTCAATAGCAAAGGTTCTTTCATGATGGTGACTCAACCAATTGAGGTAACCCTTGGGGCTATAAAGAATGAATTAATAAGTACATAAATATAATTATTTTAATGATTTTATTATTTATTTATTTATTCAATAAGGTAAAATTTTATTTTTTATTTTAAATGATGTATTACATTTTATTTTTTTTTTCCACCGAAAAAAACGAACCATCTATTAAGTATAATAGGTAGTTACACAACGTATGCAAAGCATTGCTAGTGGACTCGTTCTTTGCCATGAGACAGGGGAGAGAACAGAGTCGCTGCTGAAAGATAAAGATCAGCACCATCAAGCGCACCCGGAAGGCAATGAGCCAGCGCAGGGACCCCAAAAAAAATTACATTCAGGAAAGAGAAGTCGTGCGCCGAAAAGAGCCAAGAGAAGAGGCGAAAAGCCTGCGTCGACAAGAGCCATGAGAAGAGGCGAAAAGCCTGTCTAATAACACTCCTCGCTGAGCCCGAGGAAGAGCAGATCGACGAAGAGAAAACCCATGCTGAAAGATTCGCACAAGGAAAGAGCACCCATCGACCAGGCAGAAATCCTGCGTAAGCACGACCAGGATTCTGGAGAAAAAGGGAATAAAGAAAAAGACCAGGTTGAAGCGGGCATCCTTTTACGAGGAAAGCAGCCCGAGAGACCTAAAAAAGAGCTGAGAAATAGCAAAGAAAAAACCAGTGAAATAAGACAAGTATGTACAAAACACATGAGGAAGAAAAACAGAGGAGGAACTAAGAGAAAATGGGCTACTCAAGAGGACGAGCAACCCCATTTTCATCTTCCAGGACAATCCACGACCCCATCACTTGATTGACACCTTCTTTGGAGAGACGGTCAGCGTCAGAATTTCTTTCCCTGTAAATGTGACTGAGAGAGAGCTCCGAGAAGTGATTTTTTAGTCGAGAAACTTCTCTGAGCAAGGGAAGCAGGGTGAAGTTGTTGCATAATTGCATCCCATTGAACCAGCGCATAGTGTTCATAGAATCCCCAAAGATCTGAACCTCATGCATATTGCGCAGGATAAGCCAACCGAGGAGAAGGTGGAGGGCCTTCAATTCAGCAAAATTATTGGAGCCTTGTCCTAGGCCAACAGAAGCCTTGACAGACTTATCCTTTGAAAGATGAATTATTAAACCAGCCCCACAGCGGCCATTTATATCTGAGGCTCCATCAAAGTAAGCCCACGGGATGGAAGGTCTTATTATTTCTTGTCGAACCAGCCTGGGAGGAGGAGAAGTAGGCGGAGTGGGGATACTATCGAAAATTGCAGCTCCTTCAGCGGCCAATCTTGCGATCGGGAAGACAGAGTCCTTGAAGATGACCTGGTTCCTAGCCATCCAAGTCCCCCAGGTGATGAGGAGTGGGATGGATCTCTCTCTGATGTTTGCAGCTTCATTCCACCACTTTTGCCAGGCTTCCGAAATCCCTTGCCCTTCCCACCTATAAGGGATTTTGATTAACCTTAACGTTTCAGCCCAAAGACTTGTGTTGAATGGGCAGAAGAGGAACAGGTGTTGAACTGATTCAGCGCTGTTCTTGCATCGAGGACACCAGCCCGGGCCTATCTTACCCCGTCTTTGAAGAAACTCCCAAGTAGGGACTTTTTGGAGAAGTGCACACCAGAAAAAAAGTCTGGTTTTCACTGGACCTTTTAGCTTCCATAGAGGTTTGGCCCACCAAGACGGGATTTCCCACCCTTTCTGGGTCATCATCCATTTGTACCCCATCTTTGGAGAGTAGATTCCATTCTGAGCAAAAATCCATCGAAGTTCATCTGGGGCGTCGGAGAGTCTGACAGAAGAATTAAGAAGGTCATTCCTGTACGAATCCCATTCCTCCAGCCATTCTTCATCCAGTTGAAGATCTATTCCTTGCATCCACCCTTGGTTCCATATAGAAGTAGTCCGGGGGTCGGCCACCTGGTTCAATGTGAGGAGACCTTTCTCTTTTAACACCGCAGCCAACCCCTGAGATAGGGTGAAACGCTCTGAACAGCCAATCCAGTGATCTCTGCCTAACCTTATTTGAGTGCCATCGCCCACGCTCCAAGCCAAACCCTTTTCAATGATGTTGACAGAGGAAGCCACAGCTTTCCAGACCACCGATGAGTGTTTGCAGGCCTTTGATGGCAATCTGATCCAGTCTGTCATTGATAGGGGGTCGATGTATTTTCTCTTAGTAACGGAAGTCCACAAATTGTCGAAAGAGATTAATCTCCAAGCAAGCTTCGCTGCTAGAGATTGAGAGAAGCATGGAAGGTTTTTGATCCCCCAGCCTCCCCACTCTTTGGGGCGAGCCACTTTATCCCAGGCGATCCAGGGAGTAACCTTTTCTGACTTGGAACCTGCCTAGAGAAACCTGCTGCAAACTTTATCGATTTGGGAAAGGACTCCTTTAGGAACCCAAGTCAAACTAGCCAGAAGACAGGCACAGCCATGAGCACTGATTTTATTAGCACAAGCCTTCCCGCCCTGGAAAGCCATCTGAAGCTCCAGTGTTTTATTTTTTATTTGATTTTGACAAGAATCCAGGTCCAATCTTTGTTTCTGTAGTTGTCCGGTTTGAGGAGAAATCCCAAGTATTTAAAAGTATCCTCTATCGCTTTGACATCAAAATTTAATACCATCTTTACGCTGTGCACCATATCTTCGGATAATTTGAACAAAAAATATTAAATTTAGGAAAGAATTAAAAAAAACGAAATCTTCCATTTATTAACTCTCTTTGTTAGGTAACTACCCTTTTAAGGTCCAATGAGTAGCATGTTGAGTGGCCTTCCATTGTCATCCATGAATAAAGTTGAAGGGAGTGGTATCTTGATACACATTTTATTGTGATTCATGATAAAAAGTTGTCGTTGATGTCAAAGGAGATGTAAGAGGAAGCAACAATATCATCCATGATTATCAAAGAAGCAACAAGGCGCTCTAAGCAAGCATTATGATAGTTGGATCTCTTACACATTCACAACAACAACAACTAAAGGTGCTTGAAGTTATTTGAGATTTTGATGTAGTTATATATATTGATGACCCTAAAAATAGCATGGTTGTATAGGTGCTGTCGATGCCTTTTCAACAATATGTATTGCTTAGGAAAACTCCTCTCGGATTACATGTTATGGTCAGTTGAAGTTTTAGATTTAATTGAGGGAAGAAACATTACTGAGAAAACTGAAATATTTGAATATGTTAACTAGTGTGCATGTTTGGAGTGATCCACTATTGAAAAAAAAAATAAATAGCCTCAAATGTGCAAATTTGCACACTATTTAACATAGTTAACTAGTGTGCATCTCCCAAGGACATCAATGGAACTTCCAATAGTTTAATGAACAAATGATGGTGAAGATGTGTGATGTTTAATCACCCATATCGAACCAATTAAATCATGAAACATGGAAGCGTTTTGTTTGACGATGATGTGGACCTACTGATGAATGGAACGTGGCACAGTTGCATAGTGAACATCACACCAACAAGCTAGTGTGAGTAATCTCACATGGCAGTCACTGGCGACTGCCACATGGCATGGGATAAGGACAATTTTTAATTGCTCAAAATCTCAACAAAAGGTGGGATGTGACACCCCTAATGAGCTACCATATTGCATGACGAAATGATGTTGATATCATCATGCAGAGGACGAATGACCACGAATTCATATGTTGCCGTCACATGGTCATATGGAGCCAAATTGAAAGTGCTAAGGGTCTGCCCAAAATCCTGGTCATATGGAAATTTCGAGAAGGGTGACATGCCTGGCCCTGTCTGTCATATAATTGATAAATTTTGGATTATAAGTCCTAATCCAATGACTGTCCATCGGGTTTTTGATCCAGTTAAGTAGGTATCTCAATGAAGCTTTGCTCCCAGTTTCGTTGGTGAAATTCGTCAAATAATGAGACGAACATGTTTCCTTTGGATATCCAACACCCCCTCATCATATATTCTTGTACAAATATCCATCGGCTTTTCGACAAAAGTACGTAGGTTATCCAATGAAACGTGGTTCCTAGTTTCGTTGGTGTAATCTAGTCGAATAATCCGATTAACATTTTTTGTCAAATATCTGACACCCCTTTGCTTGATATCCTCATCGAAATTAGTCATTATTTTTTATAGATAATAATCAGATATATGATGAATGGTTGCTAGATGTGCAAATGATACATGAAAAAACATTTCATTGAATTTCTGACAGGGAACATTGGATAATCCTACAATTGTTCGTCGGATATCTGACAAACCGGAAGCTATTAAAAAGAAATTAACGTTCTGTGAGGATCGTGTACCGCTGTCCTTTTTTTCTGCATAAGTATCTAATATCATCCCTTCTGATTGATTTCCAATTCCAATCACCAACCCATATTTCACTATGACCCCCATCATGTAATCTTAAACAGAAGAGTGAGCCTGGAGTTTGTACCCTATGAAAATCAAAATCAACCTGAAATGGAAAGGTTTGCGAATAGAGACGATTAGATTGATGAGATGCAAATAGAGTAATCAACTAAGACTCATTTTGGGACACAAAATGTTGCTATCGATACTCCTCTTCCAATGGACAAAAACTCTAAAAGGGATAGAGTTGCGTAGTCTAAATTATAGTCACAAAGTAGAGTTATCAAGAAGCTTGTATTCAAGGAGATAGAGATAGAGTTACTTGTTGAAGAACATGTTGAGGCTTCAAATCGTAGATCAAAAGAGAAAACTTCAAAAGGACCTAGTGTTCTGCTTGAGTTTCTAACACATAGATCTACCAAGTTCTAGTGCTAAAGACGCTGCAATGATCACTTCTTCAATATTTTAAGTTGTGGTTATGTTGGTCAGAAGCCTTTTCTTATGTTTTCCTCTATTACACATATATGTTTGAATAAATTAATATGTATTGGTCTCTTTTCTTATATTTTGAGAAGATAATATTTTCTTGTTTCATTCAAGGCATAATGAAGCCACTTACATTGAGATATGTTTGTTTTTAGGGCTTACTAATTATGTATATTAACATTATGTTTTGCTAAGGAAATACAAAGTTCAAATCATAACAAATATGGACCAATTCATAAATCCACAAAAAAGGGACAAATCTAAAATTTCAGTGTAGTTCGTTATCCAAGCATACAAGTCATCACAACTTTTGCAGGTCAATCAACTGTCAACTCTACTCTTCAATGGGAATGGAAATTTGGTTGTGTGTGTGTGTGTATACATATAATAGAAGATAGAACAATATACTTATATATTATTTGAAAGCATAAAACCTTCTGAATGTGGATGGGGGTCATAAATATTATACCATACCAACACATATTTGTTTAACTATAAGTCTATTAAATCATTAAGAAGTATCCAAAAAAGAATTGAAATATATATATATGATTTGCCCCTGGTGCATTCCACAACCCCTTATTGAAGAAAATATAACATTTGTCCCATCCATCCATCCGCCCCATGTAAAGTCAGCACAATATAATTTTTTATACAAGTCTAATAACATAGTAGTAATAAATCTAAGTTGACCTAAAGTGGATAAAGTTTTCTAGGTGTTAAGGTTGCCACTTGCCAAGAATCACTTCAATCATTATAGAAACCAGGCCAATTCTAATGTGGTTATTAATAGATTGAGTTTGGAAAAATAATAAATCCCACATATTTTAATAAAAGAAAAGAAAATTGATAACTCAATACAATACCTACAAGTCATATGGTTGCAACCATCAACTTGTACAATCATCTGCTTTCAATTTCTACACTTATTTCGCTTGTTGTTATTTGCAAGCAAATGCAACTTTGCATATATACCATGCAACTAAGGAGCACACCTTTGATACTCTTGAAATGACATCCTAGTGCACTAAGGAACTTGCCATTCAATACAACATACTTTGTGAAATTATGAACATACTATTGTTTCTCGAAAGGGATGTGAGGATGAGTAAGCATGTCATACCTATTTATTCCTACTAGAGTCATCAAAGCTAAGAAGTTACAAGAAATAATGTTTTTCTAATATTGGCAAAATGAGCTATTCAAACTGATTTGTCCAAACCTCAACCAATTTGGAGGATAAGAATGTCTTGCAACCATCTACCATTAGTTTGATATTGCACCCTTCATGTGGAAAATAAGGCACACAAGGACGTGTCAACTTGACTTCAACATGTTGTGACATAAAAGAAGAAATACCTATCAGAAAGTCAATATTTAATCCATTTGACTCACACTGGTTTCCACCAAGAAAATACCACAATGTTCCTCCTTTGTTCTATCCCCTTCGTTAACATGTTCAATTTTCTTGTCTAATTGAGAGTCAATGGCCTCTCTATCCAGCATCAATGCAAATCTATTTGTACGTCATAAGACAAGGACCATAAATAATTTGTCTAATTAGTGAACTTGATCTACCATGTCCTATTGGAATTTGACAATATTGTATTGTCTAACATTCCAACGACTTATAACCCGCAACATAGACAAAAAAACTATATTCGAAAGCAAGACATGCATCAATAATCAAATATGTGTTGAAAAAAACATGTCACAATTTTTGTGGCCACTACAAAATTGTGATCTTATATATAGACAAGATCAAGATATTATAAATTCAATCACAAATATTGCAAAAATTAGCCACAACATGTTGATAGGAGTGATGGATTTTAAGGTTGGAAAAAAATGCATTCATCAATAATCAAATATATGTTGACAAGAAAATGTCACGATGTTTATGGCCACTATGAAATTGCGATCTCATATATAAGAAAGATCAAAATATTATAAATTCAATCAAAATTATTGAAAAAATAAGCCAAAACATGTTGATAGGAGATATTGATCTTAAGGTGGGAAGCAACCATTTGCAAGATGGAAATTCCCTAGAATAGAGGTGAAAATGATAGATAGATAGAGAAGGTATAAAGGGGAAAATAAAAAGTAGAATTCAATAGAATCCCAATGTAGTGAACTCTTTTATGATGTATGAGCATCCAAACTTCCACGTCAAAAGTGTATTTTGACTAAAGTAGGGGTTTTTCTAGATGATTGTATTATTAATTAGACATATTTCCCTATGATTTTATGAAAGATCAAATGAATTGGAAAATATCTAGGATTTCCAAAATCTCTAGAAAAGTGTGGTTGTTAAGATTAGATTAGTTTTGGAAATATGGAAGGTTCATAAAAATCTAGCTTTGTGAATTTTTCCTTTATACAAGTCAAGTAGATCATAATCATATATATTAGTCATAAAATCTATAATGATAGAGTGTGTGTGAGTGTGAGAGAGGTGTGGAGTATGAGTAAATGGCCAACGATAATCAACCCAATATTATATTGTAAATATTTTGGTCTTTAATGAATTATATATGAGTTTTGAGTGTAATTATTGTGTCGGTTTTTAGAATTGTGCATCAAATTTTGCAAGCAGTTGAAACTTGCATCATTTTTTGTATCAAATCTTGGTAGCTCAAGGTGTCATCGACAAAGCTAAAAACAAAATATTTAGTCAGCGAAGAAATTTTTGTTGTTGTGTACGTGTGATCCGTTCAGTTGATTCTATGATGGGGTATATCATGTTTATTTGTAGCGTATGTTGATATACTAACCAGGTACCAACGACTGTAAGTGATTCTGATTAGAAGTAGAGAAATTATCTTAAAAGGAAAGTAGACAACATATGTGCTCTAGATTTATTTTTATAAATGAACCAATTCAAGGAGTTGCCACCATTGTGAAGTTGCGAGACACTTGGAGAAGTGTTGTGTGAGATTAGAGAATTACTTGGTTCCGTAAAAAAACATCGTGCTTGAATGAGTTGCATGTTGTTTATTGCATTGCATAAGAAATTCTCGGGTAGTCACGAGACAATAACACTGGAGTTGTGTGTGTGATCAATAATGATTTCTGCAGTTCGACTGGAGTTTGGTTGTCAAGGCACACTAAGAAGAAAAAATAAAACATCACAACCTATAGAGATTGGTCGTGTGAATATTTTGTGCAACAATGTGTGAGACTCGAGCATCACACAATGATTTATGGAGTATAGCATTGGGGATTAAGCCATGGAACTGTTGAAGTGCCATGCATTTGATCGCTAGAAAAAGACTGGATTGTGTATTTTTGAATGCACATTATTGTGGTTGGACCATTGGAGCATGTCGTTGTGTCAAACTTATTGCATGGACCTACATGATAATTTGTGTAGTGTGAAGACCTATGTTGAAGACCCTAATATTTTGTGTTGAAAATTCATATTTATTTATTTTGCAGGTATTGATCTTTATTTAGTAAGTAACTGCGATGGTGGTGCTTGAGCGCATAATTATTGTCAAGTGTGCCAAGGGGTGATTGGTTGAGGTGCTAGAGCAGTGCCATTATGTGGTATAATCTATTGAAATTCAAGTTAATATGTGTTAAAGAGGATAATGAATTATATATTGCAAGAGTTACAAGTGTTGGAAAACAAATTGTTTGTTATGGAAGCACCAAAGAGGTATCAATGTGGCAATAGAACCTTACAGCCAAGAAGAAGACAACATAAGTTCTTAGTGAGTGAGCAAGTGTGTATAGAAGCCAGATAGGTAAGGAGTGCTCATAAATGTTCAAGAGGAGTGAACCATTGACCAGGCTTGGAGGTAGCCTGGTAAGGTGTTGGCTTTGCTGCAGTGCATGGTGAACAAGGTGAAGGTTCACAAAGGGAGAAAGGAAAATGACAGGTGACAGTCATAGTAAAGGTTCAAGGGTAAGCCACAAGAAAATGAATGATGAAGACCTTGAGAAAGTGCTCACTGAATGAAGGCACAACCTAATGTATTGTCGGAGGAACTACAAAATTAGAAAAATGGATGGGTAATGAAGAGGACAACTAGATGGCCTATTAAGCAGTTGATTGCAAGAAGACAAACACAAGTTGAAAGTTTTGTTAAGAGAAGCATAAAAATTCCAGATAACTAAGATGAATGTGTGCATTTGTGCACATGAACATGGATCCATTGTTCGAAAGGATGACAGTGATGAAGATCCTGAGATGAGACCTTTTGAGAGTCTAACAAACTCTATTGACAATCAACATATGATGGTTGAGATGATGATGGAGGATACAGGCCATGGTGATTTTGACCTTAACAATTGGTGCGTGAATGCAAGTGTTGGTACAGGTGAAGGACATGACACTAGTTATGTTATGTGAAAAAGGCAAGAACAATCACTAAGTATTGTTAGATAGGTTGGAAAGAAGAAACAATTTTCATAGAAGGAAGATCAAGAGGAAGGCTATGTGACATGGATACATGCATCCATGGAAGAACAACATGAGATTAAAGAGAACATGTATGTAAACACTAATGACAATGAGGAGGAAGTTGTTTATTCGGAAGAGACCATGCAAAGTTGGAAAATAGTGGACATGCAATCTATTACTGCAAAATTGATGTGTTTAAAATATTGGTTGAACAATCCTAGGACAGAAAGTATAGTGAATTCCAACAATCCAAAAAATGATAAGAACTATTTTCCCATGGAAAAAATGTAGCAATAAAGGAACAATAATGATGATGATTTTTAGCATAAAATGTAGAGAATAATGGAAGAAACTCTACAGAATTGGTATCCTCAGAATTTAGTGGAGGAAAAAAACAAATTCCAACAAGGAATGGGTGACTTGTTCTAGCTAGAGGACAAGTTGGACATATAGATTGAGGAGATAAGGAGGCTGATGATTAAAGTGTCCCAGAGGAGGCACGTTGTTGGAAAGAAAGAAAATAGTAGAGTTTTGGCAATAACAAAGCAAGTATACATCAACAAGGAAGGAGGAGAATTGCAACATAAGGTCTAGAAGCCTCGAAGAATGAGGAAGATGACAATATAGTAGCATTAACATGATAAAGAGAAGGATCAACTGCAAACAAAATTATGGGATCTAAGAAGACATGCTTCATCAACACATGGTCAGGAGACCATGATTCTTTTTCACCTTGTGAGTCTGATGCAGGAGCATCCAAACTGTCAGGTCAAAAGTGTATTTGGACTATATTAGGGGCCTCTCTAGTTGATTGTATTATTCATTAAATGTATTTAACTATGATTTTATGAAAACACATATGAACTGGAAAATCTATAGGATTTCCAAAAGCTCTTGAAAAGTGTGGTTGTTAGGATAGGATTAGTTTTGGAAATATGGAATGCATCATAAAAATCCATCTTTGTGTGCTTTTCCTTTATACAAGTCAAGTAGATCCTAATCATATATTTTAGTCATGAAATGTATAATGGTAGAGTGTGTGTGAGTGTGGGAGAGGTGTGGAGTATGAGTAAATGGCCAATGATAATCAACCCCATAGTATATTGTAAATATTTTGGCCTTTAATGAATTATATCTAAGTTTTGAGTGTAATTGTTGTGTGGGTTTTTAGAATTGTGGATCAAAATTTGTAGGCAATTGTAGCTTGCATCATTTTAACTCTTCCTTACGAAAGTAAATCCCAAAATTAAATCCTTTCTCACATTAAAAAGCACAGGATTAGAGGGACCGCAATCAAGGCCAGGGAATCTGACAAAGAGTTAGGTGATATACCTATTTTAAATGTTTGTGCAACTATTGGAATAAAATTCCTTGGAAGCTCAAACAACACAAAGAGCATCAAGTTCATCACAAAAGATTCTAAAGAGATATGATAAGATGTTGGAATCCCATATTCTATTTAATGTGGGATATAAATTTATTGTTAAGGTGTTCTGTAGCATACCTAGACCCATGTCCCTTGGTAGTCTAAGCACTTCATCGAAATTTCTTTCATCATTCCGAATTCAAATTCCTAGCTGTGAGTGCAACTTGGAATCCCACAACCACATGACATATTTTCACATGCAAGACAATTGTAGAATTAAAATTTTATTAAGTTGGCAACATAATTAGCAAAATTCCAGAAGCTTAATGTAAACCCATATAAAATTCATACTCAAATGAATGGTATTCCATCACATAGAATATCTATCACATATCTTCACAAAATTCATACCATTTATTTATAAAATTAATATACAAAATATAAATTCAATAACTACATATCAGACATACAAAAAACGATATTTCATATACACATAAAGACAACACTTATATTTATTAAGAAAAATATCCACAAACTAGTTACTTAGGATAAATTCACAATCGAAATATTTGAACAAGCTATGGATTCCACTGCCAAACCAAGGTATTATATCACTAAGGAAAAGAAAATCGTGCAAGCTATAATCTAACTCAATGCTGAAATTTCCAAAGAATTTAGACAAACCATAAATCTATCACTCAACTTGAAAGAAGACTCTCTAGGAATCTCACCTATCCATCAATCAGTTTGGACCTTTTTCCCTTTATTGAAACAAAACATAAGGGAAGTTCTTTCCCCTCTCTACTCAACTATCGCTTGAGAATCATTTCCCTTTAGTGTTCTACTGCAAACAAGAATAATTTTCTCCACCAATTGATCTATAGGAGTCTTGGATAGGCATACCATTTTTCAACAAATACAAACATGTTCCCTTTTTATTACCTTCCTCACGAATGTAGAAGACAAATGTATTCAATCAAAGGGAATTATTACCCATGAAATATCCACCTAATGAAAAATAGGTACAAGGAGAGAATAGCATACCATATCACCCACATTAACATGCAAACCCTTAGGTATGCAAACCATTAAGTGTCAACCTATACATCGCATCCTTGTGAACATGTCTACCATTTGAAGCATTCATTGGAATAAACTTAATCATTCCATCATATGTGAATATTTCCTAAAATAACACACAAAAAAATAAAAAATTATCATATGATTATGTTGACTTATAATGACAGGGAAACTAAAACAATAAATGAGAGAAAAAATTGTAAGGGATCTCTAAAAAATGTACATACATGTGAAAAGGAATTCAAAAGCTAGTATATTTCATAAATTCTTAAAATGTAGAAGATAAACTCAAAACGGTAAATTTCATGTCCCTCTACCAAATAAACAAGACTCATAATATAAACTCAAAATAGTAAATTACATGTGCCTATGCCAAACAAATAGGAATTGTAATAAAATCCATTGATGATGTTGCCTCGGGTGGCCTCTCTAGAGGAAGCCTAGGTTCGAGACATGGAAGTACATTTTGAGATCTCCTCTAGCAGTGGTTATAAAACATTTAACTAGCACATAAATAATCAACAAAATAATAAAATAAATTAATAAACATTTTCATGTCTAAATAATAGTTAGAAAGACTTGAATACATGAATACTTAAATAAGATCTTGTTGGCTCCGAGAATAATTTATTGGATGTAACAGCCCTAGTGAAAATTACATGTAATAAAAGTTAATAAAGGAAAAATATTAACCATGGTTGATGGGACACTTATTCCAAGATGAATGGTGGAAAGAGGCATAAATATGGGGATTAGTTGTGATTAATTAACGATTAAGGAAATTGTCAAAGCCAATGGAAAAGGATTTGGAAAGGGAAAATGGATTTTTGGCACATTTATTTATGAAAATAATGGAAAGTAGGAGGAAAGGGAGGTGAAAGGTCAGAGGTTGCATGTCAGGAGGAAAATGAAGGAAAATAATGGAAAATGAAGAAAACAGAGGACTCATTAATAAAAAGGCTTATGAGGACTAGTTCATAAACTTCTTTTAGTTCAGTTTTTAGCTCTCTCTCTATTCTCTGTCTCATAATCTTAGACACTTAGACTTTTCTTGGAGGACTCTTGGAGGAGTGTGGCATACTTGGATTCTCGGAGAAAGAAGGTGAAGGAAGAGCAAGATAGTGCAATAGGGCATTGGGATCAACAACTACATTGGGTTCTTCTTGTGGATATCTAGTTGAATGCGTGTTTCTCTCACTCGTTTTGGCATGAATGGCATATGCATTTGGTTTATTGGTCATGATCTGTCAATGGCATGGAGGATTGCCTATATTGACAGTGGAATTTACTAGCCTTGCCATTTCCTAGATAGGAATGGTGTTGTGGGTTCATTTCTTTATTTTTCTGGTTGATTCTCATGTTTCCTTAGCTTGGGTTGAGTTAATAATTTCTGGAAGCCCTAGATGGACAAATGATCTGGAATCCCTGAAATAGCTTGGGTTTAGTTACTAGTCCTCAAAGCCATGGCTGGAAAAATTCTCTTGAAACCCTTGGATGGTTGAGTTACTACTCTTGGAAGCCCTGGTTGGACAAACACTCTAGAAGCCTGACGATAGTTGTGGGTTCAGTTACTAGTCCTGAAAGCCTTGGTTGGAACCAATGCTCTAGAGCCCTGGAAGGCTTGTGTAGAGACTAATTTTGTGATGGTTTATGATGATTGGCTGTGAGGTGGAATCACTATTTGATGGGTTGAGGTGGTTTGGCCTATGGAGGCCTTATATGGTTTGATTGATGTGTTTTATGAGATCCTACATTCCTGCTTGGAATATGGCATGAAGGTGACTAGCTAAAGAGAGATTTTGCTCGGCCAAGTCTACAATCTAGTGGTTTGTGGAGGCCCCCAACTGGTTGGAATTTGCATCATTAATATGAGAATATTTCTCCTTATTATTCCATGAGTATTATATTGGTTCATATGTGGATTATATCTCTATTATTTATTTGGTAATTATGTTGCTATTACGTTGGTTATAAACATGTTTTATGTCCATGGCTATGTATGGTTCTCATCATGTTTTCACTTGTAAAAGAATGAACAGTGCATCTATGGCCTAATGGATGAAACTGCAGCTAATGTGTTGAGGCACCAATGCTTCTTAGTGATTCTCAGATGAGTATGGGACCCCTATGCTTAGATCTACCTTTTAAACCAGTGGATTGCATATTTGTGACATGTTTGAAGAAATGCCTTTCATGGCTAGTAGGAGTCTAGTCAAGTTCTTTTTCAAGTGATTGTATGTGTATCATTCTTCTATTGTTATCTTACAATTTTGAAAGTTTCATTGAGTTATGGGAAATGACCTGGGCTCTAGGCTTGAAAAAGTGGCTCAAATTTTAGAGATGCAGGTACAACACTAGGTAGAAAAGTCCCTAGATGCATGCTTGTCCATATCAAGGGAGTTTCCGAGCGTTTAATTGTCTTAAAACGTAGTGGGAACCATGGGATAGTTACCTGAGTGGTTGGGATGGTTCCTGGGAGTCTTTTTGCTGATGCAGAAGGTCTCTATGGTGTGTTTCCATCAGTTCTACTTCCTTAAGGTGACTTAGGAGGCCAAATCATATCATAGTACATTCTTGTCACATGTTTACCTTAGTTGGTTGATTACTTGGGTAGATGTGGGAGGAGGGTGTTACAGAGTGGTATCATAGCATGGTTCACTGCTCGGACCAGATGGATTGTGTGTTGGTCATGCCTTCATGTTGGTTGGATATGTGTTCCTTGTGTTGTAAGACCTTGTGCTTGTTGCATTTGTATGTTATGGGTTATGGTCAGAGTGAGGTCACCATGGGAAATTGATGGTGTTCTTGTGGAGTATGTCATCATGAGTGTATGGTTTATTATGAATTGTTTATGCATATTAGTATTCACTTATGCTCAAGTGTACAGTAATGTGGTGATTTTTGTCATGCATGAAGTAATGGTATGTGTAGTTGATATGGTCAGGAACTGATGACTGGACTCTAGCTAGAATCATGGGTATATTCTTATATTCTTATGTGTTATATTTCTATATTCTTCCCTGATTATGTTATATAGGTATTACATTGATTTGTTGATCATGCAAATGAGGTATTCTCCCCGAATTATGCTAAGGTACATTGGTTTATTTTGATTTGGTTTAGCTGAGATGATATACTTGGCAAGAAGAATATCAAAGATGACTGGCAAGATGGTAGACTACAGTTCCCAATACTCTGCCAATGGATCAAATGAGAAGCATGGTATTGGGCATTGTTCTGATTTGGCAGGCACACTGAGAAGCTTATTTAAGGAAAAAATAAGGAATTGTAAGGAAGACAATGACAAAATAATACGGGAACAAGAGAAGCAAGCAGAGGTAAATGCAGTGATACTTCTGAGTTTGTCAGACTTGCAACAACATGGGCCACTTCGGATCATCCATGAGTAGGAGAATACAACTAATGAGGCATATGGAAACAAGTCTCATGGTGAGTACAGGTGAGACAAAGAAGACATGATCAAAGATGGAAGGTCCTTAGATACTCTAGATAGGAGAGGTGATGGACTTAGGTACTATTCTTGTTTAGGTTATGACAAGCACTATGATCATCATCATTATCATCCTTACTATAGAAGTGACAGGAGAATTTTTTCAGATGAATTTAAGAAAGAAAAGCCACATACATTTGATGGAGGTATGAAGAAATCATGGGATGCAGAGGCATGGTTGCTTGGTATGAGGAAGTTCTTCAAATTGCATGATTACTTAGAGAACATGAAAGCGAAATAACTATATTCATCCTCAAAGGTAAAGTAGATATTTGGTAGGAAGATGTGAAGAATATCAGAGGTATTCATGAGGAGGACTTGACTTGGAATGAATTCGAGAGACTATTCAAGAAGAAGTACCTATCAGAGAGATACTTTGATGACAGGAAAAAATAATTCTATGAGCTAAAGATGGGATCGATGACAGATGGGGAGTACACTAGCAGATTCTTGGAGCTACTGAGGTATGCACCTTACCTCAAGGAGAAAGAAGGCCAAGATTCATAGATTCATTAGTGGATTATCGATTGCATTCAAAGACAGGATTGAGTTCGATGAGCCTAGATCATTGGAGGAGGCTATTCGAAAACTAAGGCATTGATATGAACACGAATTAAGACTAAGCAATATTGGAATGGAAATGATAAGAACAAAGGATAATGGGAAAAGAAGCGAGAAATGAATGCAATGTCATTTAAGAAGTTCAATGCATATGATAGAGGACAAAGACTTCAATATGAGGAGAAGAACAAGGATGCAGGTTGGAAGCCTATAGAGTGTTGGACTTGTGGCAAACATCATTTTCAGAGAGATTGTCCACAACATCAAGGTGGTAGACTGCAAGTCTATAGTGCTCAGAAGGCACAGATAGTGGGAGACATTGGGCAGATTATTCCTAGGATCTATGCAGTGCTAGATAATTGATAGGAAGATCACTAAGCATCTATTATTGACATGGATGGTATGATTTGTGATGAAGTTGTTTCTATTTTGATTGACCTTCATCTAATTATAGTTATGTTAATCTTGACCTGGTGGATAAGTATGGCTTGAATAAGGAAGTGCATGCAGAGTCTTGTTTATTTTAGTTGGATACTTGTACAAAGAAGCGAGTTCATCATTGGTTAAGAGCTTATGCATTTGATTTGAATGGTATGCCTAACTTAACACATTTGAATGTATTACCATTGGGATCATACAATATGTTGCTAGGCATGGATTGGTTGTACCTTCATAGAACCAAGGTGGATTATAATGACAAATTCATTGAGTGCTTAGATGACAATGGGAAACAAAGAGTCTTGCGAGGTAAGATGAAATCAACATCAGTTAGAATGGTGACAACTATGTAGGTGAAGAGTAGTTGTAGGAAAGGGTGTGTGTTATTTACATTGCACATTTCTAGTGACAAACATAAGGAAGTTGGGGATGCAGATGTTTTTAGCAAGACCAAGTTCTAGAAAAGTTTTAGCATGTATTTCCTGCAGATATTTTAGAGTTTCCACCTCACATGGAAGTATAATTTTCTATTGATTTGGTTCTAGGGGAAACTCTGACATCAAAAGCACCTTACAGCATGAGCACTCTAGAGTTGGTAGATTTGAAGTTGCAGTTGAAGGAAATGTTGGACAAGGGATACATTAAGCCAAGTGTATTGCCATGGTGCACACCAGTATTTTTTGTGATGAATAAGGATGGTACTCTCAGGTTGTGCATTGACTATAGGCAGTTGAATAAAGTAACCATCAAGAACATGTATATGTTATCTAGGATTGATGACTTGTTTGATCAGTTGAAGGGAGTAGAAATTTTATCAAATATTGATCTGAGATATGGATATCATCAGGTACGCATTAAAGAAGAGGACATCTACAAGACAAATTTCTAGACCAAGTATGGGAATTATGAGGTTTTAGTAGTTCCATTTGGTTTAACTAATGCTCCAGCTACCTTGATGTGCCTAATGAAGAGCGTGTTGTGCCCGTATTTGGACAAGTTTTTTATTTTATTCATTGATGATATATTGGTATATTTCATGTTGAAGAATCTAGGGAAAAAAAATATCTTCATGATTCTTCACTTTATAATACCTGCTTGTCATGTCTCCCCTTTGGTTAACTTCTTTTATGTTAGTGCGTTCATTAATCATAAAACAGTTATTAGAACTAGAAGATCAACAAAATGCAAGTACCCAAGATGTTGTCTCCAATCTAGGAAAAAAGCCTCTCCTCCTGAGAGGAAAAACCCTTCAATATCTTCTTATATGTATTTGTTGATGAATACCAAGACCCTTAAAAACACTAGATAAAAAATTACCTCCAGCACACTTGTCACTATCCCAATGCAGTCTATGTTCTTCAAATGATAGGTTTCTTACTTATCGCTGTATTGTCAAGGGTCTCCTTCTTTGGACTGTCACTGTATAAGGAGATTCTCAGTCTCCTTCCTCCTTTACTGTCCAGGCACAGGTCTCAGTCTTCTTCACAATTCTCAGTACTGTTTAAGTCTCGGCTTCCTTAGTTTCTAGTCATAGTCACTTCCTCGGCTTACTGTAGATTTCGTTCAACAATTAGAGTCAGTTATATATTGTCCTATGACAATATATCTTCACTGAGGTTACTTGTTATATAAAAGATGTAACCTGAGAGTATATACTGTACCCAATCCTCTACGTGCAGTGATACTTCTTCATTTTACTTATTCACTGTATTCATTAGAGATGTCCGAAGATTGTCATTTAGAGGTGAGATTATTCCTTATTTATAGTGATTATTTCTTTCACTTTGAGCTGACATGAGTGCTTGGAAAAAGGCCGACATTCCCAGTAAGGAGATCATTGCCTTCTTCATAGTCGAGCTTCTAGAGAGATAGTGCTAATCGATTACGAGAGTAGATCCTGACTTTTATGACTTCTTTATAAGATTTATGTCAAGACAAAAAATCATAAAAACATCAAGAAGAAGTCTTTGACCTATAAACACTTCTTTCTCATAAAACCCATGACAGAAGGAATAATAAATTTATTTGTTTATTCTCTACATAAAATTATGATTACAAATCATAATGAAAACTGAACCTAGTTACATTTTCTTCAACACTCCCTCTTAACTAGGGAGGTATTCATTAATTGGTTCATGGATATTCTAAACACTAAAGAGATCTCATTATAAGAGTCGAACTAGTAACCCATCTGTATAGCATCATTATAACCAACATTGTCACATAGTGAGGCCTTGACTAACAACTCTATCTCTTAATAGATTATAGAACAATGTTGGTAAGACTAATGATTATAAACACCTTCATCATTGTCTCTTAAGGTACATACCCACCTAGGTGTTCACCAATATGACCTTCTGGGACTATTCTTATATTGGGTCCCCAAACCTCAAAGAATATCGGTCCTCTTACCTACTCTTTCCTTGGATGCCCTACACATCCTCAAAGAGTATCAAATACCATATGGTTACTCAATCCTCCATTCTTTCTTCCAAAATGAATACAAAAATGATGTCTCTATCTCTCCCTCTCAACTAGGGAAGATATGTAAACCAATCCAAGCGTGTTTCTAAAATACACAAGCTTCTTATTGGGAAGAGATTTTTTCAGAATATCAGTAGTTTGATCATTAGTTGGGACATACTCTAGCTTCAGCAAGCCATCTTGTACCAACATTCTTAGGCCCTATCGGCTATGCTATGTCAGTCGGTGTGGGTGGTAAGATCCTTTCATGCGGTAAGATCCTGCCCTTCTTTCTTGATAAGGGAGGGAAAAGGAAGGATATATCTTCTCGATATTTGACATAATTCAACTTCTATTTTCGCTCTCATTTCTTAAAAAGTAGGTAGTTCCTAGGGTTGTTTATAAGTGTTAAAGTTCAATTGGAGCTATTCTAGTTCTAAGGGTCTCACGGGTGTTAGACAGGTAATTAGGTATACGAATTCCATCCTAAGCTAGTGTTGTAAGGATTGTTAGTCTTGTTATGACCTCAAGGCATCTTCGTATGTACTGAAACTTGATGTTTATGTTCTTTGTTTTTGCATTAAATAATGGGTCCTCGGATAGTCTTATACAACTAGTGTTATTACAATGTATTATGGTAGGGTCCAACGGTCCTCCAAACAGATCATATAACATTTTCCTTAACCATACCATTTCCCTGCTTACTTCACAAGTTGTAATGTACTCATCTTCAGCACTACTTAAGGCTATTGTCTCTTGATTTCTGTTTATCCAAGAGACCATACAGGATCCCAGGCTAAAACATCTTCATGAAGTTCTCCTCCCATCCTTCTCATTGCCACCCCAATCATAACTAGTAATTCCTTCTAGATTAATCCTTTTCCATTTTTCATACTTTAGGCAATAGTGGATGGTTCCCTGCAGATATCTCAATATGTTCCCAGAAGCTATCCAATGATCATGTCTTGTCTCTATTTCAAATTGACTGAGAACATTCACATCAAAACATATCTGGACAAGCATTCACTAGATACATCACAGAGCCAATTAGTTGTCTATACTTAGTAGGATCCACTGGAATGGATTCAGAGTTTCTCAATATCTTCATGTTTGTGATCATCAGAGTTGTCGTGGGTTTTCATTCCATCATATCGAACTTATTTAGTAATTTGATCATATACTTTCCTTGTTGTAAGAAGATTTCATTCAATTCTTGCCAAACTTCTAGTCCCAAATAGTAGTGCATGAGTCCTAGATCCTTCATATCAAATTTAACTGCCAACAGTTTCTTACACTCTTGAATTATTTCTTTGACTCCTGTTATTAGAATATCATCTACATATAGAAGAAAAATGGTAGTTTGTTATGAAACCAGCTCACAAAAGACAGAAAACATAGATAAATGCCTTAGAAATCAGCCTCTTCGAGGGGGAAACCTCCTTTACATTACATCAATGAACAATTCTTGGATCATACAAATGAAAAAACCTCCTTTCTATATATAGGAGTATAGGGGGTCACAATATAATCAAAGCCGACATAACAATAATAATATAAGGGCACAACAATAATAATAGTGGGCTTCTATGGGGCACAATGGGGACAATAGGGGCACAACAATAACAATAAGGGCTACAATGACAATAGTAACAGGAGAATCACTAGTATTATAGGGACCTAACATGCCACTCTCCTTCAAAAAAGTGTTGTCCTAAACACTTGAGTAGTTCTCGATACTTTTGTAGAAGATTATCGTCCTCCCATGTGCAATTGTTAGTGGGTAAGTTCTTCCACTTGACAAGATACTCTAAAACTGGTCGATTTCGTAGCTGTCGAGTTCTTGTTTCTATGATTGCTTAAGGTTTCTTTCTAGGTGTTTCCATTTTCTTTCTTTGGGGCATCCATTAATGATAATTATGCTTCACTATGCCCTTTGAAATTCAAACTAATTGTTCAATCAAAACTTATGCAAAATTTTTAAAAGACTACGGACTTTTTTTTTCACTTTATAGAAGCTCGATATTGAATCTGTTGTATCTCTGTAATTGCGTATCTCCAAGGCCTAAAATTTCTTCCAGGGTAGCCCTCTGAGTCCTCTTTCGAATACCACCAGTTTGATCAAAATTGGATTCTCCAAGAAAGAGCTATGTCCAATCTCCCAAGATGAGCTGATTATATAATGTTTTAGTAGAGCGAACTTGTATGACGTGCCACGTGTCACGGTTTTGACCTTCGAATATGAAAAAGATACACATAAAACTACATTTTGTCCCATTTCTGTAACTTGTTATGACATTTCCATCTAATGCTCGCAAAGAAAGTTATGATGATTTTTCGAAGGTCACTTGTTTGGAATGTAATTCGGGAGTCTGCAAAAATCCTAACATCCTCACATTATGTCTCCAAAAATATAGCAATAAAAGATCTAAAATTTCTATGCGAGGTTCAGAACAATTTCAGCTCAAATGGGTTTTGTTTTTAGCTTCTAAAACTTCATAGAGAAAAAGTTATATGGAAAACGCCATGATGCCCTAGTTGGAGCAGCAAAACACTAGAATCTAAAGTTCTAATACCAAATGTTATGAAACTAGCTCAGAAAAGATAGAAAAGATAGATAAATTCCTTAGAAATCAGCCTCTTCGAGGGGGCAACATCCTTTACATTACACAAATGAGAAATTCTTGGATCATACAAATGACAAAACCTCCTTTCTATATATAAGATTCTACGGGGTCATAATATAATCAAAGTCGACATAACAATAATAATATAAAGGCACAAAAATAACAATAGTGGGCTTCTATGGGGCATAATGGGGAAAATAGGGGCACAACAATAACAATAAGGGCTACAATGACAATAGTAATCAGGGAATCACTAGTATTATAGGAACCTAACATGCCACCCTCCTTCCAAAAAGTGTTTTCCTCAACACTTGAGTAGTTTTGGATGCTTCTGTATAAAATTCTCATCCTCTAATGTGGAATCATCAGCGGGTCAGTTCTTCCACTTGACGAGATACTCCGAAATTGGTCGATTTCGTAGTTGTCGAGTTCTTGTTTTTGTGACTGCTTCAAGTTACTTTCTAGGTGTTTCCATTTTCTTTCTTTGGGGCATAAATTAATGATAATTACGCTTCACTATGCCCTTTGAACTTCAAACTAATTTTTTCAACCCGAACTTATGCAAAATTTTAAAATGACTACGCACCTTTTTTTTTCATTTTGTGGAAGCTCGATATTAAATCTATTCTATCTCTATAATTGCATATCTCCAAGGCCTAAAATTACTTTTGGAGGTAGCCCTCTAAGTCCTCCTTTGAATGCCACCAGTCTGATCAAAATTGGATTCTCTAAGAAAGAGATATGTCCAATCTCCCAACATGACCTGATTATATAACATTTTAGTAGAGAGAATTTGTACAAAATGCCATGTGTCATTGTTTTGACCTTCGGATCTGAAAAAGATACATAGAAAACTACATTTTGTTCTGTTTCTGTAACTTGTTATGAAATTTCCATCTGATGCTCACAGAGAAAGTTATGATGATTTTCCCAAGGTCACCTGTTTACAATGTAATTCGCGAGTCTACAAAAATCGTGACTTCCTCACATCATATATTCAAAAATATAGCAAGAAACGATCTGCAATTTGGACCACAGGTTCAGAACAAATTCAGCTCAAATGGGTTTTTTTTTTAGCATTTGAAACTTCGAAGAGAAATAGTTATAGCGAAAATTCCACGATGACCTGTTTGGAGCAACAAAACCCTTGAATCCAAAGCTTTGATACCAAATGATATGAAAACAACTCACAAAAGATAAAAAATATAGATAAAAACCTTAGAAATTAGCCTGTTCGAGGGAGAAACCTCCTTTACATTACACAAATCAACAATTTCTGGATCATACAAATGGTAAAACCTCCTTTCTATATATAGGAGTCTAGGGGGTCACAATATAATCAAAGTCGACATAACAATAATAATATAAGGGCACAACAATAATAATAGTGGGCTTCTACGGGGCACAATGAGGACAATAGGAGCACAACAATAACAATATGGGCTACAATGAAAATAGTAATGGGGGAATCACTAGTAGTATATGGACCTAACATAGCTTCATCATCCTCCACCTTGATGTCAAGATTTCAAAATGCCGTGATTTTTCTAAAACCCAATCTTTGCAAGTATGCATCAATTCTCTCATACCATGCCCTAGGAGCTTGCTTAAGTCCATAGAATGCCTTATTTAATATGAAAATATGGGTTTTCCTATCCTCTACTTCATATCCCAATGGTTTTTCTATGTAGACTTTTTCACCTATGGTACCATTCAAGAATGTTGTTTTGAAATCCATTTTATGTACCTTCCATCTCATTGATTCTACCAGGGATATCAGAGATCAGATCGTGGTGTATCTTGCTATGGGAGAAAAGGTTTATTCATAGTCAATGCCTTCTTCTTGAGAGAAACCACGAGTCACGAATCTTGCCTTGAGCTTGTCAATGATTCCATTTGCGACATGCTTGATCTTATATAGCCATTTAGAGATCACCACTAATTTTTCTTGTGGTCTTGGGAGAACTTCCCAAAATCCATTTCTCATAATATATTGGTATTACTCATTCATTTCATTCTTGCACTCTTGATGTTTTCCTTCTTCTTTCAAAGTGGAAGGTTCACCTTCAATGATCTTGGATATGTATGCTTCACATCTTGAGTACCCTTTTGGTTTCTTGCTTTCCTTGAATCTCTTGCTTGTAGTGTGACCTTCTGCTTCTTAAAGAGTAGATGTTAACCAATAAGGTCTATTTATTCCTTTAGGGAGAGTGATTGGCTCACTAGGACCTTATTCTTCATGATGAGAGACTTCTCCTTCATTTGTAACTTCTTCCTCGAATATAGGAAGATATTCCTCATTATAATTAGATGGGAGATCCTTGGATTTCTTGAAGGCAATGCTTTCATCAAATATTACATCTTTGCTTACTTCTATTTGATGTCCTTCCTTTATGTAGATTCTGTAGGCTTTGGAAAAGTTGCTATATCCAACAAACATCCCTCTCTTGCTTGCGGGATCTAGCTTCTTCCTTTTATCCTTGGGAATGTGAATATATACTCAACATCCGAATATCCAGAGATGATCCATATTAGGTTTGTTCCCAGTGAAAACTTCTTTTGGAGTTATATTTCCAAGTGACCTGTGAGGGCTTCTATTTTAAATGTACATTGTAGTATTTGTTGCCTCTCACCACAGAAATTTTGGTAGATCTTGGTCATGGATCATAGCCTTGACACTTTATTCTATAGCTCTATTCTTTGGTTTGGCTACTCCATTCTGCTCGAGATAGTAAGGAACAATAAGCTCCCTCTTAATCCAAGTCTCCTTACAGAAATTAATGATTTCTTTGGATGTACTCACCTCCATTATCTGATATCTAATCTTAGGATCTTTATCTTCTTTTTCGTAAGATTTCCTACCTATGTCTTAAATTCTTGAAATTTTGTGAATACTTCGTCCTTGGTTTTAAGTAGATAAACCCAATTTTTCCTTGAATGGTCATTAATAAAGGTGACATAGTATAGATGACCTCCAAGGGATTTGGACATGGGACCACATACATCATAGTAAATGAGACCTACAATCTCTTGAGCTCTAGATCTACTTTTTGCAAATGGTTTCTTTGCAATCTTTCTGAGGGCATAACCTTTGCAGACCCCTTCATGTTCTTCTTTCAGATTTGGTATCCCATTAAGAATGGAATTTAGAGTTGGAAGAATTTTGTAATGGAGATGGCTCAATATTCTATGCCATAGTTCACATGGGCTTATTTTAATGTGAACAAGTGCTTGATTTTGAGGAGATGAGAGTATATACAGTCTACCTTCTCGAACTCAAATGATTCTTGCTTTTTGAATGCTTGAATATTTAGCCCAAACAAGTACTTTACCATCTATAAAAATAATTTTATCTCCTTTTTCTTCTAGTGATAAAAGTGAAATAATATTTTTGTACAAACCTGTAACATATATGATGTTATTGAGATGAATATTACCTCCACCTTCTGGCTCAAGTAATGTACACCCGATTCATTTAAAGGGATAACTCTTGTTGTCCCCAAGCTCCACTGAGTATGAATATTTTCCTATGGACAAAGTCTTGAGCTCCTTGTGATACTCAGTCATATGTCTTGAAGCTCCACTATCTATTACCCATATGTTCTCATCTTGGAATGTTCCAGAGAGCTAAGAATACTCCTTCATTTCTTGAAACTCTGGGATCTTGGGAGGAGGATAATTTATCCCATACCGTCTTGAATTTTTTCTTGATTAGGCCAGCTAATGATGAACACTTCCTTTCAATCTTCTTCATGAAATAGTTGATCTCCTTCATGCCCTGTACAAACCATAGCTCTGATACAATTTTGAAGAATCCAGGGAAAAAAATATCTTAATGATTCTCCACTTTATGATAATTGCTTGTGATGTCTCCCATTTAGTTAACTTCTTTTATGTTAGTGTGTTCATTAATCATAAAATTGTTATCAAAACTAGAAGATCAACAAAATGCAAGTACACAAGATGTTGGCTCCAATAGAGGAAAAATACCTCTCCTATTGAGAGGAAAAATCCTTCAATATCTTCTTATAGATATTTGTTGATGAATACCAAGACCCTTGAAAACACTAGATACAAAATTACCTCAAGCACACTTGTCACTATCCCAATGTAGTCTATGTTCTTCAAATGATAGGGTTCTTACTTATCACTGTATTGTCAAGGGTCTCCTTCTTTGGACTGTCATTGTCTAAGGAGATTCTCAGTCTCATTCCTGCATTACTGTCTAGGCGCAGGTCTGGGTCTTCTTCACAGTTCTTGGTACTGTTTAAGTCTTGGCTTCCTTCTTTTCTAGTCACAGTCACATCCTCAGATTACTGTATATTTCGTTCAACAATTAGAGTCACTTATATACTATCCTATGACAGTATATCTTCACTAAGGTTACTTGTTATATAAAAGACGTAACCTGAGAGTATAACCTCTACCCAATCCTCCACATGCGGTGATACTTCTTCACTTTACTTATTCACCGTATTCATGAGAGATGTCCAAAGATGATTGTCGTTTAGAGGTGAGATTATTCGTTATTTATAGTGACTATTACTTGCACTGTGAGCCAACATGAGTGCTTAGAGATAGGCCGAAATTCCTAATAAGGAGATCATTGTCTTCTTCATCTTGGAGCTGTTAGAGGGATAGTAACAATCACTTAGGAGAGTAGATCTTGACTTTTCTGACTTCTATATAATATTTATGTCAAGACAACAAATCCTAAAGACATCAATAAGAATTCTTTGACCTATAAACACTTCTTTCTCATGAAACCCATGATGCAAGGAATAGAAAAATTATTTGTTTATTTTCTACATAAAATTATAATTACAAATCATAACGAAAATGAAGCCTAGTTACATTTTTTTCAACATTTTAAAAATGAAGAAGAACATGTTGAGCATTTAGCAGCAGTATTGAGATTGTTGAGAGAGAATCAGATATATCTTAAGCTCAAC
The DNA here is from genome assembly GCA_031772625.1 of Pinus tabuliformis. Lineage (NCBI taxonomy): Eukaryota > Viridiplantae > Streptophyta > Pinopsida > Pinales > Pinaceae > Pinus > Pinus tabuliformis. The sequence goes on along the minus strand of CM062805.1, from coordinate 596,884,934 downwards.
AAATGCAATTTATTTCAAACCGAGGTACACTACTTGGGAAATATGGTTTCCAAGGATGGAATAACAATGGACCTAGAAAAGGTAAGATCTATAATGGAGTGGGAAGCTCCCAGGAATGTGTATGAGTTCAGATCTTTCATGGGGTTAGAAGGTTATTACAAGAGGTTCACTAGGAACCTCTCGCAAATTTCTTATCCTATCACATCGTTGTAGAGGAAGGGTATGAAGTTTGAGTGGATAGAGGAGTGTGTGGCCATTTTTAGTAGCTCAAGAAGTTGTTGACACATGCTCCAGTGTTAAACATCACAGATCCAAAAAAATAATTTTTAGTATGTACAGTTGCTTGCAAGAGAGGACTTGGTGGATTCCTTATACAAGAAGGATAGGTAGTGTGCTATGAGTCATGAAAAATGAATGAGAACGAGAAAAAATACCCGACACATGATCTTGAGTTGATAACGATCATATATGCATTCAAGATGTGGAGGAACTATCTTCTTGGAAGGAGGTTTGTATTGAAAAGTGATCAGAGTGGTTTGTGGTATCTATTTGACCAACTGAATCTGAATGGAAGGCAAGCTCGGTGGTTTCATACAATCAATGAGTTCAACTATGAGATCAAGTATATCAAAGGTAAAGAGAACAAGGGGGAAATTCTCTTAGTAAGTGGATATAGGTAAATCACATAGCAGCTATGAGCTCCTATGTGACAGATTTACATGATAGGATCTTGCAGGAAGGTCAGTAGGATTTCAGGTATATGGAAATTGTGCACAGGTTGTAGTAGAGTACAGATACAGGTATAGGTAGGGTTATAGGTACATGTACCAATAGTGGTACAAGTGGTGGTATAGGTACATGTACAGATGCATGTGCACAATAAGTGAACTATTGTCTCACGGAAGATGGATTTGTTAGGTTTAGAGGTAGGATATATGTGCCAAACAATAGTAAACTCAAGAAGGTGATGTTGAGGGAGTTTCATCCGAAACCATATTCAAGTCACCCAGGATACCAGAAGACACTGATGGTGGTGAATAAGTTTAACTAATTGTTGAACTTGCAGAGAGACGTAGCATATTTTGTGGCTCAGTGCTTGGATTTTCAGCAGGTGAAAGAAATCTGTAAGCATCCAGGTGGACTACTATAGTTGATTCTAATTCTAGAGTGGAAATAGGAGGTAATTTCCATTGACTTTATCACAGGATTGCTGAGGACAGTGAGACAACATGATTCCATCATGGTAGTGGTGGACAAGTTGACAAAGGTAGTACACTTCATTCAAGTTAATTATATATTCTCAGCAGGTGATGTATCAGAGGTTTTCATCAGAGACGTTGTTAGATTGCATGGATTTCTGAATAATATTGTGTCAGATGGGGATGTGAAGTTCACTTCCAAGTTTTGGAAGGCATTATTTGCAGGTTTGGGCACAGAGTTGGCCTTCACTACAACTTATCATCTGTAGAAATATGGATAGAGAGAGAGAGGGTTAATAGGATAATGGAGAACATGTTGAAGATGTATGTGATGCATCAGCAGTAGAAGTGGGAAGAGTATCCTTCACTGGTAGAGTTTTCTTACAACAATGGGTACCATGAGTCACTGAGGATGAATCCGTTTAAGGCATTGTATGTGTGGACTTGTAATACTCCCATCAGTTGGAGTGATCCAGTTAACATGTTTTTTATTGTGTCAGACATGTTGGAAGACACAGAAGAAGAATTTGAATGCAGCACAGGATAGGGAGAAGAGATATGTAGATCAGAATAGGTTGTTCAAGGAGTTCTAGGTTGGGGAACATGTGTACTTTTTCATCAAACTAAAGAAGATCTCTTTGTGGGTTGGATCACGCCAAGTTGTTACCCTGATTTTGTGGAACTTTCAAGATTATTAAGAGGATTGGATCAGTAGCCTATCAATTTGCGCTGCCTTTGATAGTGAAATACCATGATGTTTTCATGTGTCATTCCTTAAGAAGTATGTTAAAGATGTTGATCATATGATTGATTGTTCTATATTGCAGGTGGAATTAGAAGAAGAATTCTAGCGAGTGCTCTAGAGCATTTTGCAGGGAAAGATGCTCATGCTCCAGAATCGAGCAATTGAGAAAGTTAAAGTGTAATGGAAGCAGTTTGGTCCCAATGAAGGTTCATGGGAGATGGTAGATCAGATGTGGGTTATGTATCCTTCCTTATTTTCTAGTTAAGCATATGTTTTGGTATATTTGTTTTGGTATATGTTTTTGGTATATGTTTTGGTGATGTTTGGTATATGTGCATATGTATATGGATGGAAATACCACCATGATCTATGTTATAAAGCTCCAATAAGCAGTATGGGTGTTGTGTCATTATGATTTTATACTTGTTATGTTGTCATGTTGGTTTGCTTCTCAGCAAGATGATCATTGTAAGTATTGCAATGAGCTAACTTATAAAGCTCAATGGGAAGTATGTTTTTCTTACAATAGCGTTGTTGTTTGTAGTTGTTGTTGAACACTGAGGAATTTGTTCCCCCAAGGGGGAGGGTTCTCTAACAGCCCTAGTGAAAATTCCATGTAATAAAGGTTAATAAAGGAAAAATAATAACCACAGTTGATGGGACACTTATTCCAAGCTGAATGTTGCGAAAAATCATACTGACGAGGATCACTTGTGATTAATTAATGGCTAAAGAAATTGGTAAAGGAAATGGTAGAGGCTTTGGAAAGGAAAAATGGAATTTTGGCACATTTATTTATGAAAATAATCGAAATTAGGAGAAAACTAAGTTGAAAAGTCATAGGTTGCATGTGAGGAGGAAAAATGAAGGAAAATAATGGAAAATGAAGAAAATAGACACCTCATTAACAAAAAACCTTTTGAGGATCAGTTCATAGACTTTTGTCCGTTTAGTTTTGAGCTCTCCCTCTATTCTCTCTCTCTCATACTCTTGGACACTTAGAGTTTTCTGAGAGCACTCTCGGAGGAGTGCGACATACTTGGATTTTTGGAGCAAGAAGGTGAAGGAAGAGCGGGAGAGAGCAAGAGGGCATTGGGATCAATAGCTATAATGGGTTTTGATTGCATGTACCTAGTTTCATGTATGTTTTCCTCACTAGTTTTGACATCCATGGTATATGCATGTGGTTTATTGGTGATGATCTTTCAATGACATGGACGATTGCCTGGATTGACTGTGGACTTTCCTAGTCTTGCCATTTCCTAGATAACCATGGTGTTGTGGCTTCATTTCTTTATTTTTCTGGTTGGTTCTCATGTTTCCTTAGCTTGGGTTGAGTTACTAGTTCATGGAAGCCCTGGTTGGACAAACACTCCAGAACACCTATAACAACTTCAGTTGAGTTACTAGTCTTGGAAGCCCTTGTTGGAAAAATTATTTGGAAGCCCTTGGTGGGTTGAGTTACTACTCCTAGAAGTTGTGGTTGGACAAACACTCCAGAAGCCCGACAACAAGTGTGTGTTGATTTACTACTCCTAGAAGCCTTGGTTGGAACAAACGCTCTAGAGCATTGGAAGGCTTGGGTAGAGACAAATCACTATTTGAGTGATTGAGGTGGTTTGTCCTCTAGAAGACCTAGATTATTTGATTGATGTGTTTTATGAGATCCCACATTCATTCTTGGAATATGGATAAAAGAATATTTGGCTCAGCAAGGTCTATAGTCAAGTGGTTCATAGAATTCCCACAATTGGTTGGCATTTCCATCATTAATATGAGGTTACTTGTTATTCGATGAGTATTATATTGTTTCATATGTGGATTATATGGTTGTTGTTTCTTTGGTAATTCTGTTGCTATTATGTTGGTTATGAACATGTGTTATGACAATGGCTATATATGGATCTCATCATGTTTTTACTTATAAATGAATGAACAATGCATCTATGGCCTAATGGACGAAACTATAGCTAATATGTTGAGGCATCAATGATTCTTATTAATTCCCATAAGCGTATGAGACCACTATGCTCAAATATGTTGTTTAAACCTGTAGATTGCATATTTGTGACATGTTTAACGAAATGCTTGTCATGGCTAGTAGGGGTCTAGTTAAGTCGTTGTTCAAGTAATTGTATGTGTATCATTCTTCTATTTTTATCTTGCAATTTTGAAGGCATCATTGGGTTCTTGGCAGTGACCTATACTCTAGGCCTGAAAAAGTGGCTCAAATCCTGAAGATGCAGGCACAAAACTAAACAGAAAATTCCATGGACACATGCATACCCATGTTGTGAGAGAATTTGGAGCCTCCTTGACACATGATTTTCCATATCACGGTTCTTGGGAATCTTGTTGCTGATGTAGAAGGTTTGTATGGTGTGTTTCCATGGGCTCCACTTACATAAGGTGACTTAGGAGGTTGAATCATATCATAGTAACTTCTCACCACATGTTTATCCTGGTTGACCAGTTACATGGGTAGATGTGGGAGGAGGGCCTTACATTGGAGTAATGTAATCTTGGAGAAAACCTCCCTCGAGTTGATGGAGCAACAAAAAAGTCAACATTTACTTTGTCGTTGCTCTATTGGATTGAGGAAGATTTTCTCCAAGATTATTCAAATCATAATTTATTCTCTACTAAACAAGGTCAACCATGTGATGGAAAATCTCTTATGGCCCCTGCCTCATTCCCAACCCCACCCCCGCTCGCATCACTCTCAATTCCCAAGTACCCAATCTATCTACTAAAAAATAGTTAAAATATGATTCAAGTTGGTGGATAGGCTTGTCTTTTATTTATCACTCAAATGGTAGGAGCATATTGGTCGGTCCACTCAACATTAATATTAATACTATGAATTAAAAAATAAAAATAAAATAATTTAACTTTAAATAATTAATTATGTAAATTTTATATTAAAAAAATTACATAGTTTATATTATCAATTACAAGAATAATTTAATATAAGTTTTATAATTATATATATAATTTCTATATCATATTCAATTTAACGATAAATTTTATGTAATTTTTTTGAATTGTTATTAATATCAATTTAGAAATTATTTATTCATATATATTTTAGAGTCATTAGTCAAAATTCCTATTACATGTGTTTATTGATGTTACTTCTTTATATATATATATATATAAAGTTGAACCTCATGGTGTTGCCAAAATCCCTCCACACTACAATTAATTTCTTTGTGACTATATTTTTCCTTAGAATAACCTTTGATCCTTCAACACATGCCTTTGAATACGATATATAATTGCATAATCCCTCCCATCCTTCAACATATGCCTTTGAATATGATATACATTTTCATTTTCCCCCCACGTATGGATGTCATTTAATGTACGAATCATGATTAAAGGTGCTCTACAACGGACAAAACATGTTCGCTGAAATGGTTGTTGGAATGGACACAACTGTCCAAAAGGGTTTCCGGTATCCCTCCACACATTTACTAGTTGATGGAACAACTACTATGGAAGAAGGATTGAAGACGCCATCAAAATAGAAAAGAATACAAGTTATCTTTATCAAGATGATGGATTAAATATTAGTTGTAGACTTGTCATTGGATTTCATCTCTTAGGAATAACGAAGTGAAAATCAACCAGTAAAGTTTGGATCAAATATTAGTTGTAGACTTGTCATTGGATTGCATCTCTTAGAAATAATGAAGTGAAAATAAACCACTAAAGTTTTCCCGTGCTCATACGTCTAGGTTGTAGGTTGGATTCTCGCACTTTCATATTAGAATTTATATTATGACACAAAAAATAAACATACCTCTTTTAATGTGGCTTAATAATGATAACAAACTTCTATTGTGGGCTTGTGATGTGAGAAGTTTTTAATAGGTTGACAAGGTCAACATAACACTTCAAAGAATAGTAGTTGTAACTTTGGCTTTATTTTGAATATCAATTAAAAAAGAAATTGGTTGAACTTTAAAAGGGAAAAAGATAACAAAATTCTATTATAATTTAGGTTCATCCGATTATACAATTTATCCAATAATGAATTAAGGAAATATGCAAATATATAAACCTATTAAGGAAAAGATGAAATATCTTGACACTAAAATCTCAAGTCTGAATGTTGAGCCTTAGTTTGCGGTAGTAAACATTCAAAAGAACTATGAACCAAGTTGCACATAGTCTAGAAACCAACGGAGGCATTCCTTCGTTCATGAATGGACGAAATGACTTTACTAGTTAGATCACAACCTTCAACGATCTAAAGTTATATCACTTACTGTCCTAATAAACTTGAAGGTTATTATTTAGAACTTACCTTTGTGTTATGTATGCTATATACTTGAAGTCATGGATGCTCCCTCATAAAATGTAAAACAATTCCAAAAGGAGGTTGAGAGTTTAAAAAAATATACACTTGTTGGGGAATGCACTAGTTTCCAAGACCATATGGATGGAATAAAGGGGCAAGTTTTAGGCATCAAGCCATATGAAAAAATATATTTGGATCCATTATTTTTTGAGAAATGGATTAGACTTCCAAACAAAATTATTTCAAATGTCTTAATGTTTGAAAGGTTCTTGTCTAACCCTTTCCTTTGATGGGAAATTGGGGAGTGTGGAGAATGTGAAATGGATTAAAAGTCAGAATAAGTGAAGAGCCCTAGGTGGGATTTTAAAGCCTCCATGATATTAATGAATAAACTATTGATACCTTTCATAAAAATGGCATACTCACTCAGGATGATGTTGAATATTCAAATTTTCTTACCATATATAAGCAACATTGCAAATCTGTAAGGTCAACAGATATGGAAGGAGATTCAATGGATAATTAAGATGGCTATGCTAACATATTACAAATAAGTACAAAGTGGAGAATATGAAATGGATATAAGGTGAGAATAAGTGGAAACTCCTAGGTGGGTTTGAAAGGCTCCCTGAGATTAATGAAGAAACTATTGAGACCTTGCATAACAATGGCATACTCTTTCAAGTTGATGTTTTGAATCCAAATTTAACCACCATACAAAAGCATCACTGGAAATATGAAAGGTTAATGGGTTGGCAAGGAGGTCGAATGGAAAACTGAGATACAACATATTACAACAAAGTACAATTAGAATTAGAGATAAGGTGGGTAAATAACTTAGTATAAAAAGCTTGATTCATGTCACTACATAATGAAGGTTGGCTACAAATAAGTTCGTATAGAGGAAACACAAGTGGAGCCAATATGCTACTAGAGAAGCATATGGAAAATCAAGGAATATGCCAAAACTAAGTTTTCACTATGGTTAGAACTTAGAAAAAGGATAATAAAATCTAACTTAGGGTATAAACTTAGGATACTTGGCACAATCTAGGTAGATGTGCTTTATGTAACTTTGTTAAACAATCACTGGATAATCTTCTAGTTCAGTGTTCATTCAAAATAGAAGTATGGAATAAGGAAATTTTCCTAATAAGATTCTTAGTCAATCAACAAAGTAAGTCTCTAGGATAAGGTTTTAAACGATGGTGTAAATATAAATCTCTAAATGATCATTAGACACTATCATGTATAGCCTCAAAGGAACTTTACTTGGCTAGGGTTCCTTTTACTTGGCTAGGATGTTTCAAATTTTCCTCGATAAGGGCATCCCATTCAAATTTTACATTGAACCAATAGTCATATGAAGGTATTATGATTGTTGCAAAAGTAAAAAAATTCAATAATAGTGCCTAAAATAATAGTAGACAATTCAAAGCCATGGGGTTTTTTCCATGGAGCCAAACAAGGTTCACCTAAGGACAATGGCATAGGTAGATTTCTTCACTTTTCAAATAAACATTTCTTGGATTTCAAAGTAGCATTGGAGCCACGAAAAGATAACTAGCTTGAATTAAATGCCCCTTTGATTATTCTTAGGCTATCTAAGGAAAGAAAAATCATATATATATATATATATATATATATATATATATATTCAAGAAATGCAAATCTATAGTGAATTCCTCCTTGTCATTGATTGGGTTAAAGGATGAAAACGAATTTCGAGCCTTTTTATTAGAACATGCTTTTAACCAAGTGAATGAAATGATAGGGAAATTTGTTGCTTAACATGTGCCCATTCATACAAAGAGCACAATACCCAGACATATACATTATCAAAGCAAGCGGTGGAGGCACATTATCATCTCTGAAGTGAATAATGGTCAAAGACTTCTAGCAATATACAAATCACTCAATCCATGACTCCATGTGGCATGATCATAGTTTTTTCATAAATGGTGTAAATCCTTAAGGACATGACAAGTTTTTTCTAGACTTATAGATGTAAGATATAGTCCTTTTTTAATGTTCTTCAAAACAAAAAGGTAAATAGAATAGATGGAATTCTTTTCAATATTGTTCAAGAGGTAAAAACGCATTATCAAATCCATATATGGGTGCTTTATATGCGATGGGATATGCCCAAGAGGGTGTACTGAATGTATTTATTTTCTACTTGAAATACAAATAATTTTATTCTTTAAAAAAATTACAAATAGAAGCTCTATTTACTACGAAATTTGAGGACAGTTCCACCGTCTTTCAGAGAGATATATACTCTTAATATTTTCTTTATGTATAATGATTAGAGATGCTTGGCCTTATATGTGTAGGATGTCATCTTTCTCCACTCTTATAATCTCAAGCCATATCCACATGCTAGACCAACTCCCACCCAACATATCACTTCATTTTCTACAATCCTCCTAAATAAGGGAACCAAGAAGCCAATGGTTAGAGATGAACCTAGATCAGTGAGGACACAAGGCACTATTTCTACTTCCATGAGACCTCAATGGAATTACCAAACCAAACCTCATACTAGAAAACATATCAATAACTAGATGAGACCTTCTAGACTACATGGGTTCTTCCTTCCAAACAACAACACAACCCTCATTCCATATCCTTTTATAACTCTTCATATAAATAAACATCTATTTTGAGTTTTCATCATTCAACCTCAAATGCAAGGAGAGAGGGTTCTAGTGGACAAAGGAAGCCTCCTACAACTAGTTACATAGACTCTAGGTCCACACGCTTTTTTACCTCTATCATGGATTGTCTCTCAATATTTGGAGTTGACATTATACGGTTTAGATTAGAATTATATTCTAGTTTACCTTTTGTTTTTATATAAGAAAAACTATTTAGCTCCTTATGTGTATCAACATCAGTGTACCTAACAATCTCCTTACCATACTTCAATTGTCATATTTCAACTATTAATACATGTCTCTCACTTTAACTTATATATTTCTTTTAATTCACATATAAACAAACACACATTTGAAATTGGATATTTTTTTCAAATCTCATTGTTGTTGAACATGAACATGGCCTAGGTGACTAAAGATTCCTGAGCTAGCTTCCTCTGTTTTTATTGCATCAATGCAACATAGCTTTCTCCAACACACATCACATATTTAACTATCCTCGATATCATATAGACCATGACCTTCTGATTTGTAAAAAATTCTTTAGGTTTAGAAATATATTATCTCGCTATCCTATATATCATATGACTCATGACCCTTCCCATTTGTAAAAAAAGAATCTTGATGTCTAGAAAAATATCACAAGGTGTGGAGAAATGTGCATTCTCAATTTTGCAGGAACATCACACTTTACTATTTGAATATTGTTGACTCTAGAAGCTACAAGGGTTTTGCATTATCTAGTTGTTTTGAATTCCATGTACGGTTTATTTGTGAACAAAAAGAGCTTTTGGATTTTGAGTCATAGCTAAAATTTAGGGGTAGCTTATGATAAGCAAGTTATTTTATACATGTTGAAATGTTTACAAACGATAGCTGTTAGAAGCACTTGGCACAATGAATAATGTTGGAAGTAATGTCTTTCTAAAATAAGAACATTCCCAACATTCCAACAATTGCAATAGTGAGTTTCAAAGTGTAGATGCAATTAGTTTCCTCAAAAAGGTTTCCCTATCATAGCCCAGTATATCCATTGCTATCAAACCAATGAATGTCTCTTGTTTCAATCATTCAGAAAGGTCACACGTATAATTTTAGTACCAATAAAAGCTATTGCTTATATTTGGGGCCAGTGACAACAACTTTATAGATTGAATTACCGGGCAAGGGAAACAACTCCCTAGATTTAATGTTAATGACAACATTTTGATGTTTTCCATGATTTATGCTTTTTCATAATTTAGTATTCATCATTGTTTCTAGAATCATCGATTAATAAGTGATTTAAATAAAGCAATTATTTTTTGAAATGTTTGTAATAAGATCATCCACTGGTAAAGAAATTTTCCATAAGAATTGTATATAAAATATTGATTTGTTTTCCAATTTATAAAGGTTAATTTATACATATTGTTGCTCAATAATTTCTTTGATTATTTTGTGATTCTCGACAATTGCTAAGTTTTTTACCTACACGTTTTTTGCCACTTTAGTATCAATTTTTTTAGATTCAGGGCCAATGTAAAAAGTTGATAGTTTCTGTAATCATATAAACAATGGCCACAATCAACTACTATTCTATGGTACTGTTAATCAAGAGCTAGAGTTGAGGCCCTAGGAAGTGTACTTCAACATCCTTTAAATCCAAAATAATCATTATTACTAAAATGGGATCCAATTGAGTTTGGCCTGACATTCATTTTCTATTGAGACTTAAAGGGATCCAAAACCATCTTCAACTGGAATAACTCCATGCAATAATAATCCATGAATCTGAAATAATGAGAACTATTGAGAATGAAAACATTTTAAAATAATTACTTCTGTTGAATCCAAAAAGAAATCCCAAATCCCCCCTACATACCTATAATGCGATGTGCAAAATGGTTCTTCTCGCCAAAATTATTGTTTCTATAATTCTCTCAATTCACGCAAAGCTTAGTATTCTAGTTAGGGGCATGTAGAAGAAGCTTCTCTCAATGTATCCACTATTGAATTGAACTTGTAACGTATCATATAGAAATAGCAACTCTCTTCGCCAGGACAATTCCCCTGCAAAATGAACTTACATGCCCTGGTCCTATGAAATATTTGCAAATTCGCTAATCTAGCGGGGTTTGACCCCACTCCTAAACATGCTCAGCCTCTAGGGCTCCTATGCATTACGGGAAAAGGTACGATTGTCATTGAAGGTGCATGGGCTGGCCTCAATCCTCGCGCATGCCTTGGTATTCTGTAGGGAAAGGGGTCGGGAGTACCTCCCACCTGCAAATTTGGAGTTCCAAATGAGAAAGAATATTGAAAAGATGGAGTTTCAACGGTCTTCACTCTTTTGTGTGGTATTTCTGAGGGTAAATTGAGCTAGTGAGATCTACGCTTGGAAACATTGTCGATCTTCTCCCACCCATTGGCGGAGGTGGGATTAGATCCTAGCGTTTGTGGAGAAACGAGCTCGTAGTCTGGCTCCTCCATGAAGGGTTGGTGACATTCAAATATGAATTTGAATTCATCGTTTTATGTGGCATGAGAATACAAAATTTCGGATGTAAGGATGGAGAATTTTGAATTTAGGGACCGAATGTTGAATAGCCGGAAGATCAAAATGGAGGAATAAATCTCTCGAAATGAGAAGCACGATGAGTTAGATATAAAATAAAATTGGCTTTCTCTAAACATGGTAACCAACTCTTTTGGTTTCTCTTTTCCTTTTTCATATTTTTCCAAAAATAAAATTATTTATATTCATCAAATTTTAATATTTTGATAGATAGATAATTGACCAGGTTAATCATTGGATATTGAACAAAAATTGAATGTTGGTCAAATATCTGACAAACATTTGATTGTACTTGGATATCTGATCAAAACAATTATCGTTGGATAGATGACCGTATATATCATCTTATATCAAATGATATTTTCATTTCAGTGGATACTCGACAAAAGCCGGTGAATTTTTTTTAAAAATTACAAAAAAATCAGTAAAACACGATAGTACAACCAAACTATCGGAGTATGGCATCAGATTTTCAACCCACATTGACTAGTTCTCCTGGTCAAGTGTACCATCTCTAAGATGACTTGCTTTATATGTAGGCACCCCATTTGTTCCAAGATAGATATTCAATTCAAATGAGTTAACAAAGAGACCAGTCTGCACAAGAGTCTGACTGTCGAAAGTATTTGTTCTAGTTGTGTGAAGTTAAATTGCGAGAGGTATGTTCATATTTCCATGTCTTTTTCAATAATCCTCGAGGTCTGCTAGCTATGATGGCAATGTTTCGTTCATATGAGTAATATCATGTCTAGAGGTATGTTGTCACGTTGTTTATGTTGCGTTCGGAGGTATATAGCCATGTCATTTTTAAGTTTGGATAGCCATATCGTTTATGCCAGGTTTGCAGATATATATCTATATTTCTTATGCCAAGTTTGGAGGTCTGTGGCCACTTCATTTATGCCAAGTTTGAATATATGTAGCCATGCCATTTGTGGATTTCAATAGCGAAATCGTTTATGCTGAGTCCATAGCTTTGTAGCCATGTGATTGAAATCGAAGGTCTATTGATATGAACAACATGCGACGTCGATTGCACCAAGTCTGGAGCTTTTAATATCCATGTCCTTTGTGCTAAGTCCGTATGATCGATCATATAAGAAAGCCACGTGGATTGATATGTAATCCCGTGACTTAAAGCAAATATTATTACCATAAGAGGATTGGCGCTACCAAGTATCACAAGTGACACTAGGAGATTCAGTTGGAAATGTGTACATATCGTATATATCAAGTCATAGGTTCAACCCCTATGAGAGGATAAATTTGTTCATTTTCTTACTTTTAACTCACGGATCCCATTTTGTCAAATGGATAAATCAAAGGAGAGTGAACAAAATGTAGCACCAACACCGAGGTTTATCGATTTTGTAGAAGTGTGCGCATTATTTGTCTGAATCGAGTCCTGGAAGAAGTCAAACAGTCAACTCTCAAAGATGAATGTGACTAAAGGGGAATGATGCTCTTTTGACTCTTATTTGATGGCAAGAACGTCTTATGTATTGTTTGAGGGTCTATGAGCATGTTATAGTTATTTTGGATATATGATGCAAACAGATTCGAAGAAAGGGTTTGAGTGACTAGAATGATGAGTTAGTTGAAGAAGTGTATGGGAAACATTTTGGTAACTTGTTGGAAATATAACCAGTCTTGGTCTTCATAATTGTTATTATACTCATTTCACTATGTATCTTCTATAAGACATAAAATAAGAAAATAAAATGTTATTATTTTAAAAGGATGGGTTCCATGCTCCTTATTGATAGTCTTCTAGGAAAAAGTGTGTTCTTCATTAGGGTTTGTTAGGTCATAGGATTTATTGTTATGAGTCAAAAGGGCCAACATTGTGTTTATAAGACACTTCCGAGCAAGATTTATTTTGTAAAAGAATTTATTTTTAGTCTAAAAGGTCCTAGAAAACTCCAAAGTACGAGTCGGCCCTAGCAACTACAAGTTGGCCTAAAGGAAGAAACTCAACCCCTTGGGAAGGCTATAACTAGAAGCAAATTCAACCTCATTTGGCACTTATTGACACACAAGTTCCATCTCTCAAGAAGAAGTTTGATCTAATGTTGGGGGAAGTAATAAAGGAAGAATGAAGGTCTAGAAGGAAAGGAGAATCCAAGAAGAAGAAGTAAAGTTTATTTTTGGTATCTCTCACTCATACATGCAAAATATAGGGTTTTGTAGCTTCAAAGAAAGCCAAAATTGCAGGCTTAAAATTGCAGGAGATCAATTTGTAGGATGAAGTTGTTGGAAGAGCAAGTATTTTTATTTAACTTTGTTGACCTTGGGAGACTTTATCTTGCATAACCAAGGATCTCTTGGAGGACTGTCTTGTGTCGGAATTAGGGTTATGTAGCAGCGATAAGATCGAACTTGCAGAGTTGAAGCTGGGGGTCGAACTTGAAGCTAGAAGATAGTTAAAAGAAGAATTAAGCCTTGTTTGATATGACCTAATTTTAAGGGCTTCTTGAAGGGATAACTTTGTACGTGGAGGACTTCGTATAGGGTTTAGGTCTTTGTTTTCTCATTTGAAGTTGATTCTATAAGAAGAGAAGATATTTTTTGAGTTTTAACCTTAGAGGGGTTTTTCCCTGGCTTCGAGCTTAATTTCCATGTCCATTGTCTTCACTATTTTGCTCTTGATGATGAAGAATTAATAAAAAAAATAAAGATAAACAATGATCACAATAAATTATTAAGATTAAGGAAAGTCTGAATTAATACCTTCCATATTACATTCTTCAACATGGCCAACAACAATGATTGATGTGACTTTTGTTGTAGTACAATGGTTGTAGGTTATATGGAAATGTGATTATTGCAAGGTACATAACAATGTAGTGGTTGAAACTTGTGTGGAAATGTAGTGATTACAGGTTATGTATGGAAATGTTATGGTTTTGCAATGATAGGGATTGGAGGTTGTGATTGCAGTTTGTGACAATCATTTTGATGGCACAATGACATATGATGAAAGTGGATCTAGTTTGAAAATTATATGAAATAAAGGTCCACAAGGAAGTTGAAGAGGGAGGTGGGTGCCTCCACTAAGGTTGGAGCCTACTAATTCTTGAGGTTGGATCCTCAATCAGGTTAGATCCTATAGAAGGTTGGAGTTTACTGATTCTTGAGGTTGGAGCCTCAATCAAGTTGTGGCCTACAATGAGCAACAGCTTCCATTTTTCAAGGTTAGTGCCACAGTCAAGTTGTAGTCTACTGCAAGTGGTAACTTGCGTTTCTTGGGGATTGTTAACTCCAACAATTTGTATCCTGCAAATATATGTAAAGAACAAAAGATAAAGAAAAAGAAGATTGGTTGTTCTTTGATGTATGGGTTTCCACCTAAATGATTGCTTCTCTTTGTGAAGCGATGAATTGTTCATTTGTTGATGGCTTATTGAAATGTAACTGGTATGGTGATGCATTTTTTAAGTTGATGATATAATCCTTGTGGTGAATTTCTATATGGTTGTATGATTTTGAAAAGTTGTGAAAATGTTAAATCGATCTTACATTTCTTCACCCCCACTCTCTTAGTGCGACCTTTAGGCCAACAAGTAGTATCAGAGAAGGTAATCTTCAAAAATAGTTAATTACTAGAAGATGGATCAAAGTAATATGGACGTAGATGCAACATCTATTATCCTTCTATATCTTGAAGTAGACTAGGTTAAAACAAAAAATGAAATCCTAGAAAAATAAATTAACGAAGTTAGAAAACAACTCAGAGGAATAAAAAATAGCTAGAAGAGAAAAATGACAATTTCCCTTCTCAAGAAAGAGGCAGATGCATCAAAGCAATAATATAAGGAGATTTAAGAAGGTAATCAAGCCAAAAGAAGAAGCAAGTTCAGTTATCTAGGTACCATAGATCCTTTCATGGTTATTGTTTTCTATGTCATTCCTTTGGTCATAAGGAAATTACTTGTAGTCACCTTCTATGCCATTATTTCAAAGAAAATGTCCTGTTTAAGATAGGGAATGAATAAAATTGTGGTCTTATATTAGAGGAATAGAAGGAAAAGGATAAATGATATGGCAATAGTTATTTTTTAAGTCACATGACAGGGGATCACATTAAGTTCATCAAAATCAAGGAGATATGTGGAGGTAAGGAAACAATTCATCCACTAAAATCACCGAAAAGACATGACTACCATTGATAATTGAAGAACCAAAATGCAAGGTGTATTCTACATAGAAGGATTGAAGCATAAGATCTTGAGAGTTAGCTAGATATGTGATCAAGTTTTTTTGTCATATTCAACTACAAAGAATGTGAAATTCGAAAGTCAAGCACAAGAAAATTGGTAGCTAAAGCTATCATGAACAATAAAAATATATGCATACTTGATGAATCAAAGACCAAGAGAAGCCATGATGAAGAGATAAAAGAATATAAGGATGCCTCCCTCTTTCTTCAAACAAACTTGTATACCAATGAAGTCAAATTTGTTCGAGATCCCAAAAGAGGAACCAACAATTTCGAAGGTAAGCTTCCTTTCAAATGCTTTGAATGTGTATGAATTGGTAAAGATGCGTATAAATGTCGTTATGATAAAATGAATGAAAGTGATGAGTTCAATATTCAAAACTAAGTATCAAAAGAAAACACAAGCTAGTAAGAAAAACAATTTTGACTCAAAAAAATAGAGTGGCAATGGGAGAAATGTATGTGTGACCAATAATGAAAGGGGTAAAATATTATGCATTGCTGACATAGAAGAACTTGAGGAAGAATTTGATTACTAGGAAGAACTTAAAAGTGCATTGAAGGAAATAATATTCCCTAGAACGAAATAAAGTCAATTCATGTGGCAACTTTGAGACAAAACTCTAAATAAAGACACAGTTCATGCTCTCAAAGTTGAAATAGAAGAGGAAAAAGGGTAAAGGAGTTTTTATCTCAACAACTAAATGAAAATGACTGAATATGTGAATTATTTCAGAAGAATTGGATAAACTCAAATCAAATTTCAATGAAGGGGTTGAATACCTATATCATATTCTTAGCATGCAAAGATCCCATCTTATTAAGATAGTTCTTGGCTATCAATATTGTGATTCATCCAACAAGAATGGTCCCCCAAGGTAATCAAATGAAGATCATCCCAAGAATATTGTTAAGGCATTCATAACATCTAGCAACAACTCTCTTGAATATTACAATAAGGAGCAAAATACAAGGAACCAGAATAATGAAAAAGGATCCATGAGAAGAAATAATGTAGAGAAGCTAATGAATATGGATCATCACAAAGAATCCACAAGTAAAAATTAAGTAAGTATATAAGAGAAACATATGAGTATGGCTCATGCAAGTGTTGAACAACATAGATACATGGCTCCTCCAAGAAGTAACTTTAGAAGATCGAGATCTCCTTCGATGACCAACTATCAAAATAATCCTTCTGATTATTTTTCCTCATGCATAATGTTTGTGTTGAAAATAGCAACAAGAAATGCTAGAAATAGAAGTGCTAAAAATAGCACTGCAATGAATAGCATTTTGGGATACATTCCAATTTTAGTTAGTCCCTAAACTAAAATTGAGAATTAAATTCGAATTTGATCTCAGCAGTTGTTTGTAAAATAATTAATTAATTCATCTTGAGTTAATTAGTTGTATAAAATCAAATATGAAGTCTATGTGAGGACATGCAACAGTTTCCCCTTTGATTGAGGAAGTTATCCCTTGAATAAGGAGATCAGGATGAGTTGTAATTTGAGTTGTAACTAGTTAGCTTAGTTAACTGAGTTAAGTCCAGTTAGATTAGTTCAAATAATTTGTTGAATTGATTGTGAGTTTAGTTAGTTAATGCATGCATGCATGTAACTACTGCACTTCAGATAACTGAATATTCTCTCATAAATAACTCATGCATGTTAGTTCAGTCAGAGACCCAGTTGAGATCAGATTATGGGACAATGTACTATCAATTGCAGAAATATTCCATTGAGGATATCTCTTGCATGTAGAAGGAATTCATTCCTTAAGGATTGCGCAGTTATTTTTGAGTTTTCATGAGTTTGTGATGTGGGAATTCACACAGGTGGCAGCATTGGACCTCAGGAGAAACTGCGTAAGGAAATAAGAGACTTGGAGGATTGGAGGAAGACATATGTCATGTCTATTCAGTTTGTGAGCTGAATTGAGAGATTGTACTGAGAGCTAGATAGCTTGTGAGTTAAAGCTTTGTG
Source organism: Pinus tabuliformis (assembly GCA_031772625.1). Classification (NCBI taxonomy): domain Eukaryota; kingdom Viridiplantae; phylum Streptophyta; class Pinopsida; order Pinales; family Pinaceae; genus Pinus; species Pinus tabuliformis. Next base: position 596,867,260 of record CM062805.1, on the reverse strand, counting down.
TAATCCAGACATATTTCCACTTGTATGATAATACAGAGATCAGGGATTTTTAGTTGAGGCTTTCCCCAGAGTATTCTTCTGTGTTCATGTGTGATTGATTTCTCATTCTTTGTTATATGTGTTCTATTTGATCTTGCTCAAAATCGATTAAGCTTCTGCAGGTTTGTTTGTAGAAGTAGATCAAGTATTTTTCTTTAGTATATTGAATTATCAGGTGATCTACAGTGGGAAATTCTACATGGTATCGGAGCAAAGGTGATTGAAGCGAAGAACAATATACAAAAAGGGAGAAGTTTAAAGTTTGAAGTTCTTGATTATAGAAATCGAGTTCTTATCACATCTCAACTTCACCAATGGTGTTCAATGATTTGAGACTCGAGTATGCCCTTTGTGGCAGATCGAATTATATAGCCTGGAAGGATTGCAAGGAAGCAGTATTAGAGGACAACGGTCTAAAGGACTTCATTGATCAAGAAGTCCACAAGCCAGCAGCAACTAATGCCCGAGAATTGGCGGAATGGATGAAATGTGTGGCTAGAGCAAGGAGAATCCTCCTGGAGGGAGTTCGAGACCACATTGTCTCGAGCCTCCATGGGAAGGAGACATCATTTTCAATGTGGAAAACATTGAAGGATCTATATCAGAACAACAACGATTAGAGGAAGCTGGCACTGAAAGGAAAGCTTTAGATAATCAAGTGTGAAAACGGCGACACGATCTCTACATATCTAAACAAGCTCACCACCTGCAGGGATGAGCTTGGAAGTGTAGGGATCATGACAACCGATGATGACATGGTGAGTCTTGCTCTCCTCGGTCTTCTTAAGAGCTGGCATAGCTACCAAGACTTGGTAAATGGAAGAGAGAAACTGCCAGATTGGGAACGACTTTGGTCGGATCTAATATAGGAGGAGATAAGAAGAAGCACCAGATGGATCTTCATCAAAGCAAGATGATGAAGAAAATACAGCCTTAGCGGGTAAGGTGAGGAAAGGGAAAGGCAAGGCGTCCCATTCCAAATCTAGTTCTTCCCATGGTGGGAGGAAGTTTGACAAATCAAAAGTGAGATGCTTTCATTGTCATGACGTGGGCCATTATGCTACGAATTGTCCACAGAAGAAATCCAAGAAGGGATCCTCGAAGGGATTAGATGGTGAGGCATTGGCCTCACAGTTCCAATTGGATTTCTCTCTCATCGCATGCATGGTTTCATCCATGGTGGGATGTGTTTGGTACCTAGATAGTGGAGCTTCATTCCACATGACCGGCGACAAGAATCTTTTCAGTACCTTGGAGGAGAAGGATCTCCAGATGCGAATCGAGATGGGCGATGATGGAAAGTACCATGTTTCAGGTGAAGGTACAGTTGTGTTTCAGAGGGAGCATGGAGCTCCTCTCACCCTGACTAATGTAAAGTATGTACCGAGTCTAAAGAACAATCTTTTGTTTGTCATTATGCTGGAAGACAAAGGCTATGATGTCATCCTTAATAAAGGAAAGGTATTCCTGAGGCATATCGGCACTGGATAGACCAAGAGGATTGGGATTCAAGTAAAGATTCTCTACAAGCTGGAGGTAGATGACTGTGGTGCATTGAGTTCCAAAGAAGAGCTGGCGCAGAGCCAAGATGTTGGCGAGCTATGGCATAGAAGATTGGGCTACCTGCACCATGGGGCCTTGAAGATCATGCAACAGATTTTTGTTGGACTTCCCAAGGGAAACCTGGAGTAGGCAGATACATGCAAAGGTTGTACCTTGGGTATGTATGCGAAATATTCCTTTCAGGATCGAGACAGTAGAGATGGAGCAATCCTAGAGTGAGTTCATACAGATGTGTGTGGACCATTCTCTATAGTCTCCACCGCTAAACAAAGGTACTATGTTATTTTTATTGATGATTTTTCTCGTAGATGTTGGATCTACTTTATGCAGAAGAAGGATCAGACCTTCTCAAGGTTTTGTGAGTTTAAAGCCTTGGCAGAGAAAGAATTTGGAAAGGAAATAAGGGCCTTACATAGCGACAGTGGTGGAGAGTATGTCTCCCAATAGTTTAAGGACTTCTGCGTAGCAGAAGGAATTAAACGGGAGTTGACGACACCCCATAACCCACAGCAGAATGGGGTGGCCAAAAGGAAGAATAGATCAATTGTGGGAGTAGCTCAAGCGATGTTGCATGACTAAAGCCTACCACTTCATTTGTGGGTTGAGGCATGCAATACAACGGTATACTTGTAGAACAGAAGCCCGCAACGTATACTTGGGATGAAGACACCAATGGAAGACTTTTCTGAGAAGCGACCAGATGTGAGTCAATTCAGGATCTTTGGATCATCGGTTTATTGCCATGTGACCAAAGGTGACCAGAAGAAGCTAGATCCAAGAGCTGAGTTGGGGATACTTGTGGGGTACACTGATACACCCCACAACTATCGGGTGTTCCTGCCTACCAGTCAGAGGACAGTGGTATGTAGAGATTTGAAGTTCGATGAGTAGAAAGCCATGCGAGTATCATTTGAGAGGGAGCTCAAGTTGCATGCAGAGGAGCAACTTTCAGTTCCTAAGGAGGAGGAGCCTTAGACTAATGCGGAGCAACCACATGTAGAGGATCTGGGAGTGGAGACATCCACTCATGCAGAGTCTTCCAGAGATGGGCAAAATTGCTCAAGGGCAGCTGTCAGGTTGATGATGGATGCATGAGAGAATGTCGAACAACCATCCTATCAGCGCAGATAGAGAAGGTCACCTGGGCAGTACACTGGTTACATGGCCCTGGTTGGGGAGTTTGTAGAGACAGAATCTTCCTCTTTTGAGGAAGCAGTGCAGCAACCAGTCTGGGTTGATGCAATGGTGGAGGATTACGACTCTATCATTCGGAACTATGTTTGGGATGCTGTCCCTAGACAACAGGACAAGTTAGTGGTGAGTTCTCGATGGCTTTACAAGGTAAAGCAGGCAGCTGATGGCAATGTTGAGAAACATAAGGTAAGGTTTGTTTCAATTTTGGCACTATCAGCTTAGATGGGTTGGAAGATCCATCAAATGGATGTGAAGATGACATTCCTCAATGGGAATATTGAGGAAGAGGTGTACATTTAGTAGCCAGAAGGTTTTGAGACCTTTGATCATGAGTCACAAGTGTGGCGACTCAAGAGGGCTTTGTACAAGCTGAAGCAAACACCTCGTGCTTGGTACACCAAGATCAAAAGCTATTTCACCAGGTTGGGCTTGACCAAGAGTGAAGTAGATGTGAACCTTTACCACATCATGGTAGAAGGTAAGCCATTGATCATTGTTCTTTATGTGGATGATCTTATTTTGACAGGTGATGATCAGTGGATCAAGTTTTGCAAGGAGGACCTTGCAAGAGAGTTTGAGATGAAAGACATGTGTCTTATGCACTACTTTCTAGGCATGGAAGTGTGGCAGAAATATGGGGAAGTATTTGTGTCTCAAGGCAAGTATGCCAATGCGATACTCAGGTGATTCCACATGGAGAAGTGCAAGCCCATGCAGAATCCTCTAGCTGGTAACTAGAGGAAGGAGGATGCTACTTTAGGTGAGGTAGTAGCTGCTACTATTTATTGGTAGGTTGTGGGTTCATTGATGTATCTAGTGAACACACGACCAGATTTATGCTTTGCAGTGAACCAACTGAGTCAAGATATGGTTCAGCCTACCAAGATGTTTTGTAAGGAAGTGAAGCAGGTGCTGAGATACCTCAGAGGCACATCTCAGTATGGATTGTGGTACAGACGGATAGAGGGAGTGAAGCTTTAGGGCTTCAAAGATACAGATTTGGCAGGGAGCCCATTAGACCGAAAGAGCACTTCTGGAGGAATCTTCAACCTTGGTTCAACTGCAGTTTCTTGGTACAATAGGAAACATAGGTCAGTTGCACTTAGCTCAGCAGAAGCTGAATACATGGCTCCCAGTCAGGTAGCATGCGAGGCCATTTTGATGCGGAAGATTCTAGTGGGATTGTTTGGTCAGAGGATGGATCCAATTGTGATCTATTGCGATAATCAGAGTTGTATCAAACTCTCTCAGAATCTAGTATTTCATGATAGGTCCAAGCACATGGATATCTAGTATCATCATCTTTGAGACTGTGTAGTGAAGAGGATCATGTTGTTGTTATATTTTTTAACCAAGGAACAGTATGAAGATACTTTGACTAAGGCATTGTCAAAATGCAAGTTCAAGTTCCACAGAGGTAGGATTGGCGTGACTGATAATTCCTTTCCTCTTGATAGGGAGTGTTGAAAATAACAACAAGAAATGCTAAAAATTGATGTGCTAAAAATAGCACTGCTATAAATAGCATTTCGGGATACATTCCAATTTTAGTTAGTCCCTAAAATAAAATTGAGAATTAAAATTCGAATTTGATCTTAACAGCTATTTGTAAAATAATTAATTAATTCATCTTGAGTTAATTAGTTGTAGAAAATCAAACATGAAGTCTATGTGGGGACATGCAACAGTTTCCCCTTTGATTGAGGAAGTTATCCCTTGATTAAGGAGATCAGGATGAGTTGTACTTTCAGTTGTAATTAGTTAGCTCAGTTAACTGAGTTAAGTCCAGTTAGATTAGATCAAACAGTTTGTTGAACTGATTGTGAGTTCAGTTAGTTAATGCATGCATGCATGTAACTACTGCACTTCAGATAACTGAATATTCTCTCATAAATAACTCATGCATGTTAGTTCAGTCAGAGACCCAGTTGAGATCAGATGACGGGATAGTGTACTATCAGTTGGAGAAATATTCCATTGAGGATATCTCTTGCATGTAGAAGGAATTCATTCCTTGAGGATTGCGTAGTTATTTCTGAGTTTTGATGAGTCTGTGATGTGGGAATTCACATAGGTGGTAGCATTGGACCCGAGGAGAAACTACACAAGGAAATAGGAGGCTTGGAGGATTGGAGGAAGACAAAAGTTGTGTCAATTCAGTCTGTGAGATGAATTGAGGAATTGTACTAAGAGCTGGATAGCTTGTGAGCTAAAGCTTTGTGTAATCCAGACATATTTCCACTTGTATGATAATACAGAGATCGAGGTTTTTTAGCTGAGGCTTTCCCTAGAGTATTCTTCTATGTTCATGTGTGATTGATTTCTCATTCTCTGTTATATGTGTTCTATTTGATCTTGCTCAAAATCAATTAAGCTTCCGCAAGTTTGTTTGTCAAAGTAGATCAAGTATTTTGCTTTAGTATATTGCATTATTAGGTGATCTACAGTGGGAAATTCAACAATTTGGACACAAATAGCATGCTTGCAACACCTATGATGTGGTTAGGTATAACGAATATGATCATGTACCTAGATGGAGACATGTATACCAGATTAATAGAATTCCTCATCCATATCTGCAGGTACTAAATCTTGATGTTGAATGCTAGATATCTCACAATAAAGGTCATGTAGCACAATATTGTAGACTCAACACTAAATGATATAATAGATAAGGAATCCCTATTAATATTGGTTCATGGAGAAGAGGACAAGGAGGACCTCGATTATATCTTATTCCTCAAATCTAATCCTCTGGACATAGATTATTTAAGTTTATCATTTTTGAAATCAAACTTTGAAGAGGAAACTATTATGCGCGAACAATGATTCTTGCAACACGATGATGATAATAAAATGTAATAGCCCTAGTGAAAATTCCATGTAAAAATATATAAATACCATGGATGATGGGACATGTATTCCAAGATGAATGGTGGGCAGGACATCCTAGTGGGTTTTCATTTGGTTGTTTATAGTTAAGGAAATTGGAAAAGGAAATGGCTAAGGCATTAAAGAGGTAAAAAGGTATTTTGGTACATTTATTTATGAAAATAAGGGAAAATAGGAGAAAAAGGAGGTGAAAGGTCACAGGTTGCACGTGAGGAGGAAAATGAAGGAAAATAATGGAAATTAGAAGAAAATGGAGGTGAAAGGTCACATGTTGCATGTGAGGAGGAAATTGAAGGAAAATAATGGAAAATGAAGAAAATAGAGGCCTTTTTAATGAAAAGGCTTCTGAGGATCAATTGGCAAGCTTCTTCCTTTCGGTGTGAACCTTTTGTCCATTCAGTTTTGGGAGCTCTCTCATTATTCTCTCTCTCTCTAATACTCTCAGATACTTAGAGTTTTCTTGGAGAACTCTTGTAGGGTGTGGCATACTTGGATTCTTGGAGCAAGAAGGCAAAGGAAGAGCACAAAAGCACAAGAGGGCATTGACATTAGCAACTGCATCAGATTTCTTGTAGGTACCGAATTGCATGTATGATTTCTTCACTAGTTTTGGCGTGCATGGAACATGTATGTGGTTTCTTGGTTATGATCTATCATTGGCATGGAGGATGGTCGGGATTGACACTAGATTGCCTAATCTTGCCATTTCTTGAATAGCCATGGTGATTGTGGGTTTAATTTCATTACCTTGTTTTGATTAGTTCTCTGTATCCTTAGCTCGTGTTGATTTATTAGTACTAGAAGCCCAGGTTGAACAAATGTTATGGAAGCCCTATAACAGCTTAGGTTGAGTTACTAGTCCTAGAAGCTCTGGTTGAACAAACGCTCTGGAAGCCCTGTAACAGCTTGGGTTGAGTTACTAGTCTAGGAAGCCCTGGTTGGACAGATGATTTGGAAGCCCTTCGTGGGTTGAGTTGCTAGTCCTGGAAGCCTTGGTTGGACAAATGCTTTGCAAGACCTGTATAAGTTGTGGGTTGGGTTACTACTTCTGGAAGCCTTGGTTGGACAAATGATCTAGAGCCCATGTATAAGTCGTGGGCTGAGTTACTAGTTCTGGAAGCCCTGTATAAGCTGTGGGTTGAGTTACTAGTTCTGGAAGCCCTAGTTGGAAAAACACTCTGGAAGCCCTATAAGGCTTGGATAGAGACCAATCTGATGATGGTTTTTGGTGATGTCCGACTGTGAGGTGGAATCACTATTTGATGGGTTGAGGTAGGTGGCCTTTGGAAGCCCTAAATGAGTTTTGATTGATGTGTTCTCTAAGATCCCACATTCATACTTGGAATATGGCACGGGGGTGATTGGATGAAGAGAGACTTAGCTCAGCCAATCTATGGTTGGGTGGAACGTGGTAGTCCCATCTCCGGTTCGTTCATTGCATTTATTAATGAAAATTTTCATTTCTTTGATTTTCATGTGCAAATGTACTGATGTATATATGGATTTTGATGGATGATATGTTTATTGTATTTATGTTCCTATTATGTTATTTATATGCACATTTACCCTGGAGGGTGTTACAGAGTGGTATTAGAACATGGTTCAAAGACTTGGACTGGATGGGCTCTATCATAGGTGAAATGAAGAACAAATGTTAAAGTTTAGACCATTTTGTCATATCTGTTATAAATTTTCTTCTATGCCATATTAGAAGTTGAAATTTTTTCCATATTGAAGGTAAATCCCACTAATAATGTGGTACAAATTTCAGATATTGGTTCACAATACTTTAGGAATTATGATCTAACGAAGATGACCTTCTTGAATGCACCTTTAAATAGGTCATGTTGGAATTTATGCAATAACTTATCCTCTGTAGGCTTCTAGAAGCTAAAAAAATTTCCACATTGAGGGGACATACCACGGATTATGTGGTAGAAATTTCAGATATTGGGTCACAATATTTTAGGAGATATGAGTAGAGGGAGTTGAGCCTTTTGAATGCTCCTAAACGCAGGCCTCAAACATGTCATGCTGAAATTTTTGTTATAACTTTTCTTCTGGGAACTCGCAGGAGACAAAATTTTTCCTGCATTGAGGGGAAATCCCAGTGACACTATGATAAAAATTTGAGACATTTATTTGCTATATGTTAGGAGATATGACCAGTGGAAGTCGAGCTTTCTGGATACTCCTAGAATTGTGCACCAAATAGGATTGTGTTGGTATTTTTGTTATAACTTTTAATCTATAAAATATCAGAAGTTGAAACTTGAACCATAGTGAGGGAAAATACCACTAATCATATGGTTTAGTTTCCATAACTTGTACTACTACATTTTAGGATATATGCATTGCATCATTCGCTATATTAGTTTGCATGCAACACGTTTGATGAAATTCTTAAATGATTCAATGATTAATTGCATACGAACTGTTTGATAAAATGCCCCAATGAGTATGTTGTTTATGGTTGGGGATAGTATTGATGTGTAATAGTATTCTTGTAGTTGATATATGCTTACTTGTATGCAAATAGTTTGCTATATTAGTTTGCATGTAAAGTGTTTGAAGAAATGATTACATGTAAATGTAATAGTATAGTAGTTGTTTGAAGAAAATGTAAAAGTATGGTAGTTGTTTGAAGAAAATGTTATTCTTTTTGGATGGTATAGTATTGTAGTATGATAATATGGATGTAGTTGATCTATTCCTATTTGCATGCAAATAATTTGAAGAGTTGCATGTAGGGAATTTGAAAGGTTGCATGCAAGGAATTTGAAAAGTTGCATGTAAGGAAATGGAAAAGTGGAATGTTTTTAGTTATTATGTTACAAGTGGAATACGTGAAATGTTTTTGACTTAGTCTCATACTATGATAAATAAAAATAAATTTATTTTCAATTGTGGTTAAATTTAGTAGAGATTTGGAGATCCCATTTCCATAGTTGGACATCAGAGATTGGGCCATTATATTAGCTTCCTCCTTCTACCTTAATATGGACCATGGATAGTAAGGGGGTATGCTTATAGGTAGTTAGTATTGGTGAATGCTGATTTCAAATTAATAGACGTGATGTCTTGATTTTTGGAACATGTGACTGACTTTGTATGAATTATATTTTGCTTACATGTTGATTTCATGATAGCTACTTACATCCTTGTATGCTAGGTTGGTTTTTTGAATATTTTGATTACAAGTATCAGTCTTGTAGGTTGATTACAAGAATTGATCGCTTATGTTTGACTACATGTTTTTATGCATAGGTGTAGTTGATTTGGCATTGCTTATGCATACTGTTAGTTGCATGTGGCAATGTTTACAATGGAGTAATGGCTGTTGTTATGCATGTATAGTAGGTCAAACATGACTTGTGAAGTCATTATATGAAATTTAGGTCATCATGATGCTATTGGTTGTTATGATGCTAATGAGGTAGCTAAGATAAAGCAAGGGATGCAGATCATCATAATGATGTTGCAAGATTAAAATTTGGGATAAGAGCATATCGTCCTATAGGTAGTGTATGTTTGGCATGCAAGTATGTAAGTTAAGGATTATTATATGCATTAAGGTTATATAAATTAGGTTTATGAACATGTATTTGGTGTTATGGTTACATTCATGATAAATGTTAGATGATTAGTGTGGTTATATGCACATGTGTAAGATAATCAAGAATGATAGTGACCTGTAGTTGTATGCATTGCTATTTTTGTTTTATATTAGATAACTAGATGATTACGTTGTGTGTTGTTGATGAGTATCATATATAGCTTATTGTTGTTATATGCTATTAACTTGATGATTAGGGCCATTTCATTGAGATATTGATGTTATAATTTGGATTGGTCATATGTGTGATGGTTATGTTCATTGCGTTGAAGATCTCAATGTTATAGGTATTGTGCCAACCTACTTTGACCTATGTAGATGGTTATGGTTGTGATATTCAGCTATGAATCGACATATTTATGAGATGGTATCATACTAATCTAGATTGATTTGCATATATATATATATATATATATATATATATATATATATATATATATATATATATATATATATATATATATATATATATATATATATATATATATATATATATATATATATATATATATATATATATATATATATATATATATATATATATATATATATATATATATATGAGTTTACGATGTGAACATGTTAGTTAAATATTGTTATGGATATCATGATCTTATGAGTGCTTGATCTGATGTATTGTAAAGTTATATCATGCTAACTAGATTGATTGTGCAGACAAGATCACCTCCCATGAGTTACATTAAGGTATCAGTTGCTTATTTCATATATTTGGTGCTTGACTATTGATTATGTCACGTAGTTATTTTATTTACCATGGTATGAATGTTTGATGAATTGCATATAATATGAGTATGTGTTCAAATGATCTTGTTTTAAGATGATTGCACTAAAATATATGTGTTGAGATAGTTGATATGTACTTGATTATAGTAGGTGATAGTTGTAGTATTATGACTGATGACTATGAGTTGACTATGGATTATGACATGATTGTTAGCCTTGGTAAGAGTTGATTTCAAATTAATAGATATGATTGTCTTGATGTTTTGAATATGTGGTTGACATGTGAGAGCAATTGTAGGGTAACATGCTTGGTATTTGCATGACAAGATAATAGTTAATGTGTCTATATAACTAATAGGTTGGTGGTGTGACAACATATCGTAAGCCTAGATTCCAAAAAGGTAAAAAGGTAAAAGAAAGGAATTGGGCAAGAATTCCTTTGGCTGTGTTTGGAAACCCTAATTTCAAATAAATGAGTGCTTTGAACACAAGAAGTCTTCTTAACCTTGATTTTGTCTGAAATTATGTGGATATATGTTATATTCATGAACATGCACTTGAAAGGTATATTAGCTAGTATTTAGCTATAGGTGGATTTGTTAAAGGATTGGAGTCCCTTGAGAGATGGCATGGATGCGTTTAGTTGCAAGTAGCATGCTTGGCACAATTATATGAGGTAAGTGGTGTATTATTATGCTTAATTATACATTGACATTTATGTGTTTATGGCAGAATGATGCAGGGAGTTGCCTGACAAGACAAGTTTCCATGAATGTGTTTCCGGTTGAGATTTCCTTGGGAACCATGGGGATTGAGTCATGGTGTTAGTCTTGTGCTTATGGTCTTTTAAGCTTGATTTGCAGTTTTGTTTATGTCTGGTGCAAGGCCTTGCCACTTTGTTGTAGTGTCATATCATTATGGGCTTTTGTGGTCTTCTTCTTGGTTTTTTCTTATCTTCTCTTTTATGGTTTTGAGTCTTGGGAATTGGTTGGGAAAGAGGAAATTTGATGGAGCTCGGGGAGAGTTGTGTGGTACCCAAAATGTAATTTGAGATTTAGATGAAGCTCGGTGAATGAGTAAGCGCAGCGGAAGGTAAGGCTATGACAGTCGGTTGGACTGGATGGGTCCATTGTGGTAAATGGACAATAGCAATATAGTCATGAGAAAGGTAACAGGCAAAGGTAAAGTAAATGGATTTGAGGCGCCATATGCCTTGGATATGTTGGGAACTTTTGTTCTCAATGTTGCACATGTGATGTATGAATAAAGGAATTTATCTTAACCTAGACCTTATGTTATTTGGTAATTATGTTATGATCATGATTATGCTGATGTTTATATATGTATACATGAATGCATGTATTCCATTGTCTGACAAAGTGATGATTTTTTTATGCTAATGATTATATATGTATGTATTTATGTATCTATGTCATTATCTAATAGGGATTGTCAGGGATCATTCTTATGAAGGAATAATTGGTTACACAACTAAATGGCATGAAGAGGTTCCTGGTTCATCAACAATCAAGTGGGAAGAGTAGTCATGACAAATATACGAGGTTAGTATCATGTGGTTATGAGTTGATATTATGTGATTATATTATGATTATGTTGTGGACATGTTATACCAAAGGATACACTAGTAAAATGAAAGCAGTGTGGTTCACGACATGCTAAGAGAAGCATGGATAAGACACCGAAAGCAGGGTTTCTTGGTAGAGTCAATGTGGTTCTGGATGTGTGGTAGTACTGTTATGCATATGTTGTATAAGTTGTACATGTTGCATCTATGATGTGTGCACTTGTGGTGATGTGTATCCATAGCATGTGTACATGTTATTTATGTAATGTTATGTACAGGATGGTACAAATAGGGTTGTGTGAATATTGCATATGGGGTGTTATATACATATTGTATTATCTTCATGATGTATATGCGACGTGTGTGCATATGGTGCTCTGAGCATGTTGGATATGCATTGTTGTGTACAGATGATGTTATGTACATGTTAGATATGCAGTATTATGTACATGGGGTGTTGCGTGTATGTCGTACATATGATGCTATGTACATACGTTGTTGTGTGCATGATTGTATAAGTGGTGTTGTGAGCATGTGGTGTCATGTATATGTTGTACATAGGGTGCTATGAGCATGCGGTGTTGTGTACATGTCGTGCATGTGATGCTATGTATATATGGTGTCACGAACACATTGTGTGTGTGGCATTATGTACATGTGGTATTGTGTACACACTGTACAATGGTGTAGTGTACATGTGGCATTGTGTACATGTTGTGGAGGTGGCATCGTGTACATGTGATGTTGTGTAGGTGGTGCACTATACAGGTGGTATTGCGCACATGTTGTACATATGGTACTTGTGCATGTGTGGTATTATGTGGATGTCATACATGTTGTGTTGAGGGATGTGGTATTATGTATGTGCATCATGTAGTCGTGGTATTGAAACATGTGTACTCGTTGTGTTGTACATGTATTGGGAGATATTGCACATCGAGTATAGATGGATGCACTGTGTTGTACACTGGGTGTAGGTGTATGTGCTGTGTGTTAGGTATAGGTGCATACGTTGCATGATGTTGTATGGCATGTATGGCTGTATGTGTGTGATGCACACTATGTGTCTATACACTTGGTAGAGGAGAAGGCACTAGGTGTTTGCTGGGTGTGGCAACTAATCAGGTGGCTATACAAAAGAACAAAGGCAAAAGTAAGGATTGATGAAGGATATGTATTAGTATTGTATTTCAGTTTTATTATGCATGTGATTTATGATTTTGGTATATGATGATTACATGTGAATTATGATTATGATTTATGATCTATGATTGTGGTTTATGATCTATGATTTTGGTTTATGATGGTTACATGTGATTTATGATTTTGATGGTTATGTTTTGAGCTAACCTAATGTGATATTTTTATTCATTTTTTGGTCAAATATTCTAGTTTGATTTGTTGTGACAGGAAGCGAACAAGATTGCAAGTATACCTTATTGACGATCTACGAATGAGGTATGATGTGAATTTATTTCAATTTATTTTAAATCAAATGGAAGTTATGTGTTTGGCACATGAATGCATTAACATGCTTGGTTGTGTGGCTGAAATAAACTACAAGAATTAGCAGCAGCAACAAAGGAATTGAAACATGTAGCAGTATTCTGATAAAGCACTTCAGGAGTAGGGCCATTGTGGGACACTGGTACGCAATGGCGTCCATTGATTTCCATGAGCATGCTATGACTAGTATGATGTGCTGAGGCAGGTATATGCCTTGGATTTTGTATCTTCCAATGCGGGGAAGCCTTGCCAAGGGATGGACTGCCTGGGATGGGGGTGCCAGTGGAACTTGGAAGGTGAGTGACTGCACAGAAGGGGTGACGAAATTCCGGAGGGACTGTGTAGCAGAGAAGGGAAAGTCACAGATGGATTTGTTCTGGTCATTAGCTTTGCCAGATGGAATCAGATGCACATTGGGAGTGCCCCCTGGAACAATGACCCAGTATTTGTTCGCTAAGAGGGCAAGTGGCATAGGATTATAGTGCTAGACATTGGATGCAGATTTGACTTTGCAGTGGATTTTGGACTTCATGGGAAGGAGTTAAATCCTAGTATTACTTTGACGGTGGAGGTTTGAGCCTCTAGATTCCTTTATTGTTGATGTATTCATCATATTATTTTATTTGTTGGTTGACAAAATGTGGATATGTCTATATTTATATGTGGTTATTGTAAATACCATAATGAGCTATGTTATAAAGATCGAATATGTGGTATGTTGTCATGTTGTCATGATCTTTTGATTTTGAGCATGTCTTTCATTGTAAATACTACAACAAGTTGTGTTATAAAGCACCATTGGAAGTATGTTTTGTTTTCAATAGTCTTGTTGGTTATAGGTGTCATTGAACACCGAGGATGGCGCTCCCCAAAGGGGGAGGGCTCTATAACAACCCTAGTGAAAATTCCATGTAAAAATATATAATCACCATGGATGATGGGACACGTATTCCAAGATGAATGGTGGGCAGGACATCCTACTGGGTTTTCATTTGGTTGTTTATGGTTAAGGAAATTGGAAAAGGTAATGGCTAAGGCATTAAAGAGGCAAAAATATATTTTGGCACATTTATTTATGAAAATAATGGAAAATACGAGAAAAAGGAGGTGAAATGTCGCAGGTTGCATGTGGGGAGGAAAATGAAGGAAAATAATGGAAATTAGGAGAAAAAGGAGGTGAAAGGTCACATGTTGCATGTGAGGAGGAAATTGAAGGAAAATAATGGAAAATGAAGAAAATAGAGGCCTCATCAATAAAAATGCTTTTGGGGATCAGTTGGCAAGCTTCTTCCTTTCAATGTGAACCTTTTGTCAGTTCAATTTTGGGACCTCTCTTATTATTCTCTCTCTCTCTCTAATACTGTTGGATACTTAGACTTTTCTTGGAGCACTCTTTGAGGGTGTGACATACTTGGATTCTTGGAGCAAGAAGTCAAAGGAAGGGTAGGAAAGCATAAGAGGGCATCGACATTAGCAACTACATCAAATTTCTTGCAGGTATCGAGTTGCATGTATGATTTCTTCACTTTTTTTGGCATGCATGGAACATGCATGTGGTTTCTTGGTTATGATATATCATTGGCATGGAGGTTGGCTAGGATTGATAGTGGATTGCCTAGCCTTGCCATTTCCTAGATAGCCATGTTGATTGTGGGCTTAATTTCATTGCTTTGTTCTGGTTGGTTCTTTGTTTCCTTAGCTTGGGTTGAGTTATTAGTCCTAGAAGCCCTGGTTGAACAAACGCTCTAGAATCCCTGTAACATCTTGGGTTGAGTTACTAGTCCTGGAAGCCTTGGTTGAGCAAATGCTCTGGGAGCCCTGTAACAGCTTGGGTTGAGTTACTAAACCTGGAAGCCCTGGTTGGACAAATGCTCTGGAAGCCATTGGTGGGTTTAGTTACTAGTCCTGGAAGCCTTGGTTTGACAAACGCTATGGAAGCCTTGTATAAGTTGTGGGTTGAGTTACTAGTTATGGAAGCCTTGTATAAGTTGTGGGTTGAGTTACTAGTTATGGAAGCCTTGGTTGGACAAACGCTCTAGAAGCCCTGTATAAGTTGTGGGTTGAGTTACTAGTTCTGGAAGCCTTGGTTGGACAAACACTTTGGAAGCCTTGGAAGGTTTTTATGGAGAAAAATATGATCATGGTTTTTGGTGATGTCCGACTGTGAGGTGGAATCACTGTTTGATGGGTTGAGGTGGGTGGCCTCTAGAATCCATGGATGAGTTTTGATTGATGTGTTCTCTGAGATCCCACATTCGTGCTTGGAATATGGAACGGGGATGATTGGATGAAGAGAGACTTTTCGTAGCCAATGTATGGTCAGGTAGAACATGGTAGTCCCATCTTTGACTGCTTCATTGCATTCATTAATGAAAAAATTCATTCCTTTGATTTTCATGTGCAAATGTACTGATGTATATATGGATTTTTATGGATGATATGTTTATTGTATTTTTGTTCCTATTATGTTGTTTATATGCACATTTACCCCGGAGGGTGTTACAGAAAGGTTGGTGGTAGGGATGTTCAATCCACAAGTATTTAGGACAATGAATTTTACATAATTTATTGATGCTATATCAAATGTAAAGAAAGTGAAGCCAACATTTTTCACAATGCAACAATTGTAGGTACTATGGATAGCTGAAGCATGCTCTGAGAGGGAGACTATAGTTCAACAACGAAAGCATGGTCTCAAGGGAAATACATGAAAAATTATGACCAACAATGGAAGAATGGTCTCAGGGGAGACTTCATCAATATAAGAAAAAAACAATAAGGATGCATGATTTAGTTAAGTCCATAGCATCATCTAGAAACATGCCATGGAAACACACATATGCAAGATCATTGATATGGAAATTTTGAACAGATATTTGAGAGATTTTTTGATTTATGTCAAGGGGGCTGATATTGCAAACATTGATATGATGAGTACATTTAATTGACTGAGGAATACATTAAAAATAGAAGACACTAATATTGACTATGGAAGGTAATTGAATAGGGGGATTTTGTGAATGGATGACATCAATGGACATCAATGTCTTATGTTGTTGTCATCAATGATAAAGGGGTATATTGTTGCACATATTGTTTCCATCGATGCTAAGAATATGTCAATGATGTAGAAAGAGATGTATGATGTAGTAGAAATATCGTCTATGATGAATAAAGAAGCACCAAGACTCTCTATGAAAACAATATGAGAGTTGGATATCTTATAGGTTCTCATCAAGAGTAGTCAAAGGTTCTTAAAGCCATTTTATTTTTTGATGTAGTTATTATTTCACAAAGACTCTAAAAATAGAATGGTTGTGTGCCACACACTAATAATTTTCCAATGGTATATCCTTCGTAGGATAACTCCTCCTAGATGAGAATTTATGACCAATTGAAGTGTTAGCCATAATTGAGGGAATAATATGGGAAAAACCAAAATATTTACTTTGTAACCTGTGTGCACATTTACAATGGATCCAACATCAAAGAAAGCAACTGATAGCCTCATACATGAAAATTTATGCACTTTCTAATTTCATTAACTAGTGTGCATCTCTTGGGCCAATAAGTGGAACTTTAAATATTCCAATAAATAGATGAGCATGAAGATGAACAAAGTTTAATCACCCCTGTCAGACCAATAATATGACAACACATGGTAGCATTTTGTTTGATAATGATGACGGCCTACTTATGAATGACATGTGGCATAGTTTCACAATCAACATGACACATCAGCAATTTGATATCAACAAGCTAATGCAACATTACTAGGTGCTACCATGTGGTAGGGATAAACAATCGTTGTGGATTGGTCAAAATCCCAAAAATATATGACATGTGGCACCCCTCACAGGCCATGATGTGGCATGATGACTTCATTCCAACATCATCGTACAAAGGAACAATGTTCCTCGGGTCATAATGGGTAATCACATGGTCATATGGGTCCAATACAAAGGTTCTAAGGGTTGTCTCAAAATCTTGGTCATATGGAAATTTTGAGAAGAGTCACATGCTGAACCTTGCCTATCATATAATTGATAAATCAAAATTTTGAGCCCCAAACCAATGTAGCTTATGGTTAGCTTGAGAATGTCTAGGGCACACAATCTCAATACATACATACATACATACGTACATACATACATACACACACACACACATATATATATATATATATATATATATATATATATATATATATATATATATATATATATATATATATATATATATATATATATATATATATATATATATATATATATATATATATATATATATATATATATATATATATGGGAACACCATTTTTTCCAAGATAAACATTCAATTTGAATGATTTAACAAAGTGACAAATTTGAGGAAGAGTGAGAGGAGCATCGAAAGTATTTGTTATAGTTCTATGAATTTAAATCGCGAGAGGTATTTTTGTATTACCATGTCATTCACACTAAGCCCATAGGTATGATAGCCATGATGACATTGTTTTGTTCATATGAGTAATGTCAAGTCCAGAGGTCTACCTCCACATAATTTATGGGGAGTCTAGAGGTTTGTAGTCATGTTGTTTATCGATCTAGGTAACCACATCATTTCTGTTGATTCTGAATGTTTTTACCCTCATCATTTATGCCATGTTAGGAGGTACATAGCCACATCATTTATGCCAAGTCCAATGGTCTGTAAGCACGTCATTTGTAGATTAGTACATCCACGTCATTTATTTTGAGTTCGAAGGTATGTATCCATGTCATTTGTGCTAAAGGTCTATTCATATGAACATATTTCAATGTTTATTGCACTATGTTTAAAGGTATAAATGGCCATGTCATTTGTGTCTATCTAGGAGGATCGATCATATAAGAAAGACACATGGATCGATGTGTAATCCTATGACTTGAAGTTAGTGTTATTACCATGAAATAATTGGGGCTACATTGTATCACAAGTGACACTGGCAATTTTAGTTGGTAAGGCGTGAAAGTTGTATACATTAGGTCACATGTTTGACCCTTGTGAGGGGACAAGTCTTTTTGTTTCTTTAATTTTTAGTTCATTGTTTTCATTTTTTTGAATGAATAAATCAAATGATAGTGAAAAAATTGTAGAACTGCCATGAGTTTTAATCCATTTTGTAGAAGCACACCTATAAAGTGTGATTATTTATAATACCTAATTTAAAATAATTTTTTATATGGTTATTTTGGGTTTTGGGGAGCATTATTTGTCCAAAGTTTGTTTCGAAAGAAGATGGATGATTAGGGATCAATAACAAATGCAATTTGAGGGTTATGATTCCATTTTGATTCTCATTTGATGGCCAAAATATCTTCTGTATGTTTTGAGGGTCTATGAGCATGTTGTAGTTGTTTTAGATATATGATGAAAACAAGTTTTGGGAAGGTGTTTGAATGACTAGATTGATGAACTGGTTGAAATGGTGTATGGAAAGGAGTGTCACAATTATTTGTAGTGACCAATGTGAATTTTATTGCATTATAATAGTTGTAGGTTATATGGTAATGCAATGATTGCATATTACATGGAAATGCAACCATTTTAGGTTGTGTGCTAGTGCAATGACTGTAAGGTATGTGTGGAAATGTAATGGTTCTGAAGTGATAGAGATTGGAGGTTTTGATTACAATTTATGATAGTCGTTTTGATATAATATTCAATGATATATGATTTCAATGGATCAAGTTTGAAAATGAGATGGAATAGAGGTATATAAGGAAGTTGAATAAGAAGGTGGGTTCTTCCACTGAGGTTGGAGATTAAAGCAGGTTGGAGGTTACTCATTCTTTAGGTTGGCCTACTCATTATCTAGGTTGGAAAGTCAATCAGGTAGTATCCTATAGTGATTCGTTACTTACAATTTTCAAGGTTGGTGCCTCAATTAGTTTGTAGCCTAATCCAAGTGCACTAGTACAAAATAACTAATTAGTTACTAAAAAAAAGTAAAATTTCCATATAAACGACCATTTTTCATTTGGTGACCAATAGTAGCTAATTTATAGTATCTTATAGCACGACCAACCTTTAGTCATTTTTAGCTTAGTCATTAATTGGTTTCCTCAATTTTACCATCTAGTAGTATATTTAGTCATAAATTAGGTCATTAATTTTTCATTGGTTTATTTATTAATTATCGCAATTAATGACCAAATATACAACAAAATATATTACGATATGAACCCTTGAGAAAACCAATCAATGACCAAAGAAATATGACCAAAATGTTGGTCGTATTATAAGATATTGTAAATTAGCTACTAATAGTCATATATATGCAAATTTAGTCATCATTTGAAACTAATTAATGACCAAAGAAATATGACTAAATTTTAGTTGTGTTATAAGATACTATAAATTAGTTACTAATAGTCATATATATGATAAATTTAGTCATCATTTAAAAAAAAAAAATTATCATTTGCAGTAGTCATTTATCTTTTTTTGGTATTTTCATGTTCATTATATAAACGACTGATTTAGTAGTTTCTATTCATTTCATTTCATTTTATTCATAATCATTAGGCTCTTAGGCTATCACTAGATAGATTCTCTTCTCTGTCTCATTTTTCATTTGTCGCACCAGTGTTATTGTTCTCCTCTTTCTTCAATTGTTGCTTCTTACCATAAATATTGAGTTCCTCTCCTGAAAATGAAAGAAGATACAATGCAGAGTATAAGACATGAAAGATGATGAATACTTGAATATAAAATAAAGTAGACTATAAAATATTTATATGACATATACTTCAACATTCGATAGTGGCCACTATGGGGCTAGATGACCTGTATAAAAAAAGCAAATAAAACATCACAATAGAGAATAACACCTTAGGAACTTAGTTTTCAACCTTCAACAAAACCTTATGCACAATCATACCAACTAAGTTACATGTTAAAAATATAAGGAAATATATAACTTGTGAAAACAAATGGAAAAAAAAGAAAGACCAACATAAAAAATATCCTTGTTGCCTGTTCCAAAAGATTCATGTTCCTTAAATTTGGATATTATTTTTCCCATAGTAAAAGTTCCTCACTATTACAACCTATGTTTTTAGGATCATGAGATTGATCCAACATCATATTGGATTGTGGAGACAAAATGATTCAAGTTTCGAAGATGAGTACCTCACTTGGTTGAATGAAGGTGCTAGTTGTGAGTAGTGTCAAAACCTTAGGGAAGCAGAAAAGTAAGGCCTAAGAAAATATATCACCACTTTCCACTAAAAGAAAATTTTTCAATCCCACAATTTCCTGTGGGAGTACATTTCGTTGGACAGATATCACACTCTGAGAGATGACTATCTAATACACTAAGAAGTGTACATATATTGTCACAATGCCCCTCATAGTCAGACCCTATAGTTGTTTCCTATAATATTAACCATATTATACTATTTGATTATAAATTATGACTATCAAATAATTATTAGTTTGAATAATTAGTATGAAATTACGTTTTTAGTATTTCTCTATGCATGGGAACATTCAGAAAAAACGTACTTTTTGTGACTAGTTAATTTTGACTAAATCGAAATACACAAGAAATTATGGTGCCTCAGTGTTTCTCTAGCAGTTATCTGCTTGTTGTACCAATTTCTCCCATGTCCTCTACTACTTTTGGTGAATTCCTCTTTGATGAAGTCCAATTCCAATGAAATGGACATTTATCCTCGAAGTGTTTCTGAGCTAAAGGGAATATCCACAAGTAACAACCAAAAAGTAGCCTCAAATATATTATTGGGGGACAAAATGCAGTAATTATATGACAAGCCAAGAAAAATTGCACGTTAATCATCTTCACTTTAATATTCATTAATAATTTCTTTACATGATCATGTAATACTAAAGGGTCAAGTAGGGACATTTAAAGTTAGTCATCCATCAATATCACCTTTGAGAGTGCTTTGTAGTTAATACTTCCTAATACACACATAGTAGATGACCAACTTCAAGAATAACAATATAAACACAACAAAAATGAAATTAAAATAAATGCTAGGAAGTCAAATGTGACTAATCTTGAGTCAAGAAAATACCAAGACCTTCACATTAGCAAGGAATTATTAGGAATGAAAATAGAAAATCCTTCCATTGCATCATTTTCACCATTTATTTAATTTCTTTAATTGAGAACATAACTTTCAGAAGAAAAAAAAATCATTGAAAAAGGTCTCAAAATCCTAACAAATGCTCGAGTGGTTGTCGTATCAATTAAATAGAAAGGAAATCATTCTATATTCTTTTAACTTGTGGAATGTATTGAAGAATATGAAGCTTTATATTCTGTTGTTCCTAATCAAATTATAATCTGTGGGTTCCAAACAAGTAATCAATTTCCCTCCAACATAGTTAAGAGATCACTTTGGAGAAGGACTTCTAGAAGCATTGGTATAGTAGAAATGGAATTAATTAGGAGGAAAATGAAGCACTTTAGTGGGTTCTATAAAATATTTGAACGCAACTGAAAATGATTTTATACTCCCTCCACACATTTTAAAACAGAAACCATTCAGCTGCATCTCATTTATTTTCCACCTTTTTGTAAGATGTAATTCTTTGAGCAAGGATAGAGCATTCATAAATATTGTCATGAAAGAGGACTCTTCATAATCCTAATAATTTGGACTCTAACAAACAAACAATTTCATGTAGTGAATAAATCTTACATGGTAGATTTCAGTGATTAAAATGGCAACTTTATTCTTAGTCTTATTACAACAAAAATAAATTCAATCCTAGCTAGTTGGGATCTAACAAATCAAGAATTTCACGTAGTAAAGTAAACTTACGTGGTAGATCCCAATTATTTTCAATGAAAACTTTATTATTAATCTTATTCCAACATATATAAATTCAAGAGTACATACATATTTCTTTATCTGAGACAAACTTTGAACACATTCCGAGATTTCATAGAAATATAATGATATGGCTTACATGTAAGATAGGAGAAAGCTATCTACATCTAGCACCCATCACTGGACAATCGTGTTATTGAGACACCATCTCATGGCATTAAAATCATGTATATATATATAGTGTTATAGAGATACCTTGCCACAAGTATTCAACACTACCTTCAAGCTTCAAATTCATCAATTGATTTATCGTAGTAGCAAATTCTAGTGGGATTTCATTAAATACAACCTGAAAAAATGTATTTATGATAGCTATCGTTGCCTTCTCTGGATCCACCCCGCTATGGAAATAGAATAACTAATATTCCCCAATTTTGTAGGTACTTGCTTCATGTTCAACATGATCTATTGGGTTCTTCACGTGGAAAAGGTTGCAA
This sequence comes from Pinus tabuliformis, assembly GCA_031772625.1. Taxonomy (NCBI): domain Eukaryota; kingdom Viridiplantae; phylum Streptophyta; class Pinopsida; order Pinales; family Pinaceae; genus Pinus; species Pinus tabuliformis. The sequence goes on along the minus strand of CM062805.1, from coordinate 596,844,796 downwards.
ATATTACATGTATAATGGAAGCAAGCATGCAATTCAAGGTTGCTTCTAAAGTCCCTTGCGTGAATTATAAAACACCATCTACTTAAATCATGATATATGGTAGTAACAAAACCCTACCCAAGATCCAACTTAAGAATTCAAAATGTTGCAAATAGGAGATGTCTTAAACAATATCATCTATTTAATTGCATAATCACACTAAAATAGACAAATCTTTAAAATGTTGAAAAGTGTGAAAAAAATGGAGTTGGAATATTACAGTTATGTTAGGGTAGATATAGCTAAGTAAAATGTAACTTCTATCTAAAACACCTAAATGTAACTTCCACAGCTACATGAAATTTAACCTCTATATAACATTCTAAATATCCTTTTTTAGTCATTTAAGAGACTAACATTTTTTTATCCTCGGTTAATAAATTAATACTTCACCAAAAATAACATTGAATTGGTTCTTCACCAACCAAGGGGAAATTTTAAACCATTGTGAAAATGATTATTCATTCCCTTGCCATATTTCTAATATTTTATTTGTGTGCGTATTTAAGTTACTGTAATGTAACTTCTACATATTTGACAATTTAAATGTAAAAAATTACCCAGATTAAAGCTATACAATTAACATATGCACAATAAGATACAATATGCCTGAGTTATAAGTAATATGACGTTTACATGTTATATCAAGACAAAGTTTTTCTCATCTCATTAACTCACATCTTATAGCTGGTGATGAATATAGCCTTTAAAATTATGAGCCATCCTTTTCATATCTTATATTTAATTATGGATATAGATTTTAAAAGCATCAACCTTTTTCTTGTTTTATGTACGGTCAATTTAAATGGAAGTGCTCATAATTTTATTCAATATTATCTTGTACAAGTGGAAATAAAGTGATGTAGGGGTGGTGTTTCTAGTGATTTTCAAACTTGTTTTAATTACCTAAATTTAGCATATTTAAAGTAAATAGTTGCACTAACCATCTTATCTTCAAGTCAGTAACTTTGCTTGAGGGCATCTTCATGACATCCACCATCTCTAAAAATTATGAAACAATAGCAGTATCTTGCACTAAATAGAAAATGTTGGCATAAAAAAATTTATTTTGTTTTTTACTCCGTGTCACAAATTGATTGATATTTTATGATTCTTGGTTTCAATTTGCATGCTAAGGCTGGATTCATCATGCTTGTTAGGATTTTTAGTTTTGCAACATCATATTGCTCACTTCTAATTGTTTAAAAAATAGAGAGTATGCATAATGACATGTAGTGAAATGTGGGTGTCTATTTTACTCAATTATATGCTTGATTTTTTAACCCATTCCAATCTTACCACAATGAAATTAATTGACAAGGACATAAGAAGGACTATCAATAAATGAAATTAGAGAATTTAGAATGCAACTCAAATAATACCTGAATGTAATGATAAGTATTTGTAGTTGCTTGGTCACCAATGAGCATCGAATCACACTCTAAAAAATTCCTTGCATTATGAGAATTTGGTTGCACCCACACTAATCCTTTGTAGTAGTTCCTTGACTTGCTTATAGATATAATTTTAGAAACAATCTTAGTCCTGAAATTCTTCCCTATATGGAATATCTTTGCCCCCTCCTATTAATAATTATTTTTCAAGGAAACGTAATAGAACTCTCCAATTTCATCATCGACTTTCCAAACAATGCTTGAGTATTTCCAGGTGATTGTTGAACGAGTCACTACTCAGGTCCATGAAATCCTTGATTTGTCTCCATCGCACAAAGCTCTTTTTCGTAATAAAATTATAAATCCCATGTCTGCATTCCTCATCCCTGACATACCAATTCTTTACAGTGGAATACTTTATTGATTCTCCCTCGGCGCAATATAGATCCACTACTGTGGCATGGAGATGATTGGTGTCATAAAATGGTGCAATGCATCCTTCAATATATGTCATAGAACTCCTCTCACCTCACGAAAATCCTCTCATATACAACAATAAGAGTCGTCTCAAACTGCCTGGTCTCCATCTCATTCATCTTGAAATAATTGAATATTTCCATGGAGAGAAAAAGTGTTCTTGGGGATTTAATAGAAGGAGCTATCCCTAAAAAAAAATTACAATGCAGCATAATAGTTATTAGCAGGAGGAACAACCCTACCAAGCTACTTCCTAACTAGATCAAGGTACTCCTGAATTACCTCTTATAATGAACAAAAGGTAACCTCAACTACCTATAGAGTCTACCTATGCATGGTAGCAATGGAAACGCTGTAAAAAAAAAAATCTACAACAATGTTCGTCAATCTCTTCTTCTAGTCAAGGGCATGCCCAACTTTTGAATATTATCAAGCAGGTTAGGGTCCACCTCATCCAGGCTCCTCTTCTTCTTCTACTATGTATGTTTAGGTTCTAAATAATAACAAATGTCTTGGAAATTGATTGGTGGGTAAAAGTTATCATGCCATTTGGGCCCTTCCATTTTTAATCATTGTCTGTAAGCATTGATTCTAAATTGCAAAATCCGTTTAGGTTCCTTCTTTTTAGATGAAATTAACCTTAGCTTTGGATAGTTGTAAGGTTTAATGGATCTAAGTATATTCTACTTAAAATATAGTAATATTGTTTAAAACTGTAGGCATTGAGATCAGAATCTAAGGATGAAACAAAAAAGATTTTATGTTCTTGATTACAAGAAATTTTAATTTCATGTATCAAATTTTTAGGAAGGTCTAGTATTTGCATCCTACCAGAAAATTTTCTTGCATCTCTCGAGCCCTTTGAATTTGGGCACGGTAGAGTCCATTATAAAAAAAATCAACCACTAAAAAAAAAAGCAAAAAGAAAAAATAAAATTTCATGCATTCTGACCCTAGAAAATTTAGGGAGGAGTTGATTTGTACAATAGGGACATGCAAAATGCTTACCTGTCTATTGTCTCTTGATGAATTGTTGGCCACAATTTAGATTTGCATTATCGTAATCATTAAACCCTGTGTACAATAAGGACATGCAAAATGCTTACTTGTGCATTCTATTTTGATGGATTGTTGGCCTCAATCAAGATCTACATTATCATAATCATTAAAATCTCAACTCTAGATGAAATTTATGCTTTGATCATATAAACTCTCAAAGTTGTTTACCCATAATAAAATAAATCATCTTTAGTAAAAAGTAATCATTAAACCCTCAACTCCAAATGAAATTTATGATTTGATCATATAAGCCATCAAAATTGTTTACCCATAAGAAAAAAAATCATTTTTAGTAAAAAGGAAGAACACTCTAGAGTCTAATTTCATACCCATGTACAAATGGACAAAATCTGCACGCCCAATGACCTTGCCCTTCCTCCATCTAATTGTTGATGCTCTCCTAAGGTGTTTCCCATGCAAACTCCATTTGGGGTTCGAATCCCATGAAATCCATAGATTGCGTTGATGGTCTTCCTTCTTCTGCCATTTAATGCCATGAAATCCATAGATCACCTTGATGGTCTTCCTTCTTCTACCATTTCCATGCATATATCAACAAGACAGAGAGAAATGTAGTGCTACAATATGAAGTTCTAATTTGCGAATATTTTATTTGAACCCAATGCTAAACTGGAAATGAAAATGAAAAGAAATATTTATAATGGAAAAAATAAAAGAAATGTCTATGATATAAAATAAAACATATAAATTTCAATTGGGTTAAATGACTTATTTTTAATAAGAATTTGTTATTTTTGTGTAAGAGGCTAAATTAAAAAAAAAGAGTTAAAAATGATATTGGTGTGACTGTAAACATTTAAATATGGCCTCAATTAATAATAAAAATTTAAATTAATAAAAATAATAAAATTGAATTTGTTATATGTTGATTTTGTTATTAACTTGTGAATAAGATTTGCTACAATACCATGGGCGAATACCATGACATATCAATACTACAAGTCCAAAAACCATAACTTATTTCACAAAAAAAATATTTTATAACAATATGGCGAGATTCTTAACCGTGCATATTCACCCCCACTTTACCATGGATAAAACATGTAAATAGGCTTTGTTACAATACCATGGGCCAATCCCATGGCTTATCAATACCACATGCCAAAAAACCATATATTATTTCATAGTAAAAATATTTTATTTTAATTTAATTTTACAACATCTTTTTAACTGAATCTAAGAGGGAAAATGTTACAATTTGAGATATATTTAAACCCTGTATCCTCATGACTACTAAAAATATTCCCATAGAAATTAAATTAAGGTTTTTAATAAAATTAAGCTAAGATGGACATATGCCGGTTCTATATATATATATATATATATATATATATATATATATATATATATATATATATATATATATATATATATATATATATATATATATATATATATATATATATATATATATATATAAAGAATGGGAATAGATCCATCTTAACTAAGGAGCAAGCAAATTGACTAATTATAATAGATTAAATATAGTGCATGATTTTTTAAAATTTTTCATTATTTTATTTTCTTTGACATGATTGATCCAAAAATATAGGTTTAATATTTTATAACCAATTAAGTTTTTTTAATTTATATAATTTCTTAAACACAATACAATGTGATCAAATTTAAGAGAGAGTTGGGGAGGAGGTGGAGAGAGGGAGGGAGATAGCGAAAAAATTGGAGGGTAGATAGAGAGATAAAGAGAGAGTGATGGGGGGGGGAGAGAGAGATGGATTTGGAATGGAGGAGAGGAGGAGGAAACAACAAAGACATAGAGAGACAGAGGTGGAGAGAGAGATGAGTGAGAAGGGAGAGATGGAGAGAGAGTGAGGGAGAGAGGAGAGGAGGGAAGAGAAAGAAGAGGAGAGGATAGAGATAGGGAGAGAGATGAGGACATAGAGATGGAGAAGGACATGGAGGGGTGGAGATAGTCATAGAGATGGATAGAGGAGAGAGAGAGAGAGAGAGAGAGAGAGAGAGAGAGAGAGAGAGATGGAGAGTGATTTGATGGGGAGAGATAGAGGGAGGTGGGAGATAAGGGATAAAGAGGAAGGAAGATATAGATGAGGAGAGAGAGATGGAATTGGAGGGGGTAGGAGATGAACGGAACAAGAAAAACATAGAGGGAGAAAGGTGGAGAGAAAGTGGGGGTGACAAGGGAGCCATGGAGAGAGAGTGAGGGAGAGAGGAGAGCGGGACAAAATAGAGAGAAGGATATAGATAGAGAGGGAGAGAAGGGGAAGAGAGAGATAGACACAGAAGGGGAAGTTAGGGAGATAGAGTGTGTGTATGTTTGGGGGGTGGGATAGAGAAAGGGAATAACAAAGAGACACAAATACAAATATAGATATTATATAGTATTATATAAGAAAACTAGATCCATATTAACCCTAAAACTATCAAGTGGCAAGAGGGATCCAATCTCTCGAGGTGCAAACATTTCCTCAAGTTTTGCACTAGAAAAAAAAGTTTGCACCTCGAGAGATTGGATCCCTCTCGACGCTTGATAGATCTGGGGTTAATATGGATCTAGGTCAGTTAATATGAAATCAAAGTAGTTTTTATTTGATATAATAGTCTTAAAAATCAAAATTTCTCTTCAAATTAATATCAAATTGGAACTAGATCCAATTAGATTCAATGAATATATTTTTAAAAAATACATAAGATATTTTTTTATTAAAAAAATATATTTTTAAAATTACAAATTATTAGAGATAAATAATGCAAATTTGACTCAACTATGCACCATGTGAGGATAAATAAGTGTTTAAGGAAGGATAACCTTTCAACCAATCTTTAACAACCTTTCAATCCTCTATAACTTGTAAGTTTAGATTGTTTAATACAATTAAGATTACAAACACAAAAAACCGATTCATATTATTGTAATACTTGTTAGGTAGTTGTATTTTTGTTCTTAGAGTAAATTAGTCATTCATGTTAATCATTTTTAGTTGTATTACTTATTAGCTAGTGACATATTTTAACCACGACTAAATTAGTAATTTATGTTAGTCGTTTTTAGTTCGGTCACTTAAGATTACTCATTTTTGGTAGTATTTCAATTGGAAAAGTTGTGGTGACTAACTTTTCTAGTCACCTAGTCATTAAGTTCTCATTTTCTACTAGTGGTGGTAGCATGCATTTCATGGAGTAGTTTTGTCCAGTATGTTGTAGGCTACAATTTTATGTAAAGAATTGAAGATAAAGAAGAAGAAAATTGGTGTTTTTCTCCTATATGGATTTCCACCTAAAAATTCATTTTTTTTTATGATGTGACAACTTTTCGATTTGTTTATGGCTTCTTTATATGCTACTAATATGACCATGCATGGTTTTAGTTGATGATATAAGCTTATGGTACATTGTTATATTGTTGCACGGATATAAAAAGCTGTGAAAACGGTTTAATTGATCTCACACTTATTAAACCCTCCTCCTGCCTTTCATTGTGACCTTTGGGCCAACATATTCCATTTTAATTTGTGGCTAAGGTTGAGGAGAATGGTCTCCCATTTTCAAGTGTGGATAAGGGGAAATGATTTGAACCCTTTACATTGTTTGAAAAACTAAGCACCACACACACAACAATCATTAAGGTTTTCTTGTAATCATAGACTTGCTGCAACACCAACTAAAGTGCATTATGAGGCTTAGAAAATTAAAAAAATTATCTTCTTTCATGTTCTCTGAAGTGATAATCAACAAGTTGATTCAATGGAAAATAAGACTGTAAAATTGAAAATTGGTGGGTTCGGGGGGGGTGTTCTTTTTCCAGATGGGGCTAATCTGATGACAAGTATCTCATTTGTATCAAACCCTATACCCTCTCACACATGTCTTAGGTAGAAAGGGGAAGACGTATAGAACCCACGATGTTACTTCATTATGAGATATGTCGAATAACAACTAGTATATTTTCATTCAAATATGAGTATGACAGAAAACTCTATGTGCACAAAGTGTCATTTCTCTATTTTCTTTTTGGTTTCTCTCTCTACTTGTTGTATATTCTTCATTTAATTATTGTTAATGTATAGAATTTGGGTGTTTTCATCCTTTATCATTATGTATATATTTTTCCTAGCCCCAAAGCTTCTTTATTTTACGATTAAAGTTTTGAGTTCAAATATTTGGATCTCCTGTCATATTTCTAGTTTCACTTGTATAGCTTGTCTCTTCTTAACTTGAACCTTGGCTTATGGTAAGGAATTTTTTTTTATCTTTGCTATATTTATGTTGATTTTTACATTTAGATCATGTGTGGTTATCCTCTCATTGTGAAATTTTAGTTCCTAGGAAAGAAGACTAATATTAAAATTTCTAGGAAATGGTGTTGAGGATTTATTCATCCTACTTGTTCTCCATGTCATGATTGAGATGCCCATCTACTTATTGAAAAATATAGTTCCATTCTAAGCCTAGTAATCCTTTTTTCTTAGGTTTGGAATTCTATCAACTCTAATATTTTTTCTTAGAAGCCTTTTCACATTAAGGATCATCAAGATTTACGTGAGCTAAGGAAAATTGTAAGGTCTCATGAAGACATGTTATAATTAAACAAAGCCTTTGTGCTTTCTCTCATAACAAAATTCGATGAATATGATCATTGTATCACTAGAATATTATAAATCACGAGTACTCTTCTACAGATGAAACAAAAACAAGTTATGCTTCAGAGATAGTTCAACCTTCTTAAAATCCTGGTAGAAAATGTGAATAGAGATCAGTATTCAATTCCTTCCAATCAGAGGATGTCAAATAAAGGTATGAACAAGGATGAGAACACAATTATTCATATGATAAAATCTATGGCGGCTATAATCAAGAACCAACATGAAATAATATTGGTCTATAGGAAATAACATGTTAGCATAACTTTGTGTAGTATATGATTTTAAAAGAAATTAATTTTTCTTTCTTTAGTATATGATACCAGTCACATTATGTGTGTTGAAATAGTAAAACCATTTTAAATAATACGTTGTACTAATTTTATTAAGAAAAAAAAAACTATTTTTTTACCATATTTAAAATATAAATATTTTTAACATATAAATTAAAACATTTAAACTACTTTTTAAATAATTATCTTGTAGATATATCCTCTTAAATTATGTAAATAGTCTAAATAATGTATATATTATTTATGTTTAATTAATACTATTAACTTTGATACAATAATTTTAAATAATATATTTCACCAATTCTTATTAAAAAACTATTTTGTTTTTTCAAAATTCATCGAGTATGTCATTCTTCGTAAAAAGTTTGTTAAACATAATTCACAGTCTCGAAATCCTTGTTACATAATTCACAATCTCTAAATCCCTGTTACATATAAATGGATGTATATTCACTATTTTTGATAACTTTCACAATGTTTAAACATACATTTCTATTAATTATAATTTACAATATTTATGCAATGAGATAATATAATTAGATTTTAATATATATATGGAAATTATTATTACTATAAAATCATTATAAAATAGTATAAAATAGTATTAACTTTCTTATGTAATTTATATAAATGGTTTTTATTATTCTTTAATTTTATATATATTTATTTTAGTTGAACTTGTTTAGTGTTGAAAATGATAAAAAAATTGAAATCTAATTTTTGGATATTTAAAATAACTTGAGTATATATATATAGATATAGATATATATTCTTCTCATATATATATATATATACACATAAAATTTTATTGGAAAAATATCAAATACTTTTTTATATTTCAAAAATAGTAACTAATGAAACCCTTAAGAATACCAAGTTTTTCTTTCTTTTCATAATTTTTATTTTCACACGCTTCTCCTTCCAAGCTTTTTAGGGATATCAAATGAGAAATGTAATAAATGCAACCTAATTAAGAAGATATCTCAAGTTACAAACTTTTCTTTTGTATGCTCATGTGCATGCTCTCACATGCACACAATTGATAAAACTTTGTTAAGAACACCCTCCAAATGTTTCCTTACATTTTGTAAATGCCGTAGGAGGCATAGTGCATCATTGAGTGTAATAATTCAGCAGTGTGATATAATATTTTTTTAATCAAAATACATATCTTAATATAAATGAGATGTGTAATACATACAATAATTTTTTTTAATTAGATTTTGAAATGCATATCACTTCTTTCATTTCTTTATAATCAGTAGGATATAAAATTATATTTTTTTTAAATAATAATTTTTAATAATTTTGTTTGTGTATCATTTTTATTATATATTTTTTTCTTAATGGATGCTTTTCCACATTCATGGATATATTTTCATTAAAATTGTGATTTTAAAGTAGTTTTCTTTATTTAGAGAGATTTGAATTGGACACTTATTAACATAGAATTAACAAAATTCCCAACAACATTAATGACATCACATTGAACTAACCCTTTGGACTTAAATACTTGAACATCTTATCCCACCCTAAAATACTTAAGCAAGAGTGAGATGCCATCATTAATTTGCAAATAGAAATCATATTAAAAATAAAAAACATATCTATATAAGAAAGATAACATCTTTTAAATATTTGGAATATTTTATCCAACCTAGAACACTTAAAACAAAAATGAAATTGCTTATATCTTTCCGACCCTAATAAATTTATTAAACACATATATATTAAAAAAAAAATAGAATATAAATAAAAATATAATAACTTTTCTTATTAATCATAAAAAAAAAAAAAACACATAAATTTAAAATATTCTGTAATTAAATTTAAGTAAAATTCCAAACGGTAACATACCACCTAAATATCAAAATTCACAAATTTCTTAAATTATTTTAAAAATGAATTAATACCAATTGAAAGCTAATTAAAATAAGTGTTATGAAGAACCACAGTAGATTCCAATAAAGATAACATATCACCTAAACCTCATACTTCATATTTTCCTTAAATTATTTTTAACAATTTTTAAAATTAATTAATATCAATTTGAATCTATTTAAAAGAACTACTATTAAGAACCATAATATCCAATTTTAAAAACAACTTATTATAAACTACGAGAATGCACAACAATTACATAATTCCCTTCAAATCTAATGGTATACAATTATAATTAACGAATATCCTGCAAGTTAAGGAGTCATTTCGTGATAATGGGATATCATTATAATTAATGAATATCCTTCAAGCTAAGGAGTCATTTCGTGATACATGATAGTTCACGGCATGTCATCACCAACATTTACAATAAGACTTAATGGTTCTCTAACAACCGTTTAGAAATACTTAGAATTTAACCACAAATTACTATTGATTATATTTATGTATGGCTTTAAAGATTTTTCACAAAAGTAAACAGGTTGTTACTATGTAATCTCTATCTCAGATTTGACTTTACACCTATATTTTATTAATGTTGTATGGAAATTTTACTTATAAATAATGTTTCTACACGATGCTTCCTCTTTTAATTGCATGTCTATGATGAACTAAAGTGCTAGCCTAGCCAACCTTTTCCATAGTCTAAGGACAGAATTGTTGTTTTTGTATTTTCATTACATAATGCTTAAAAGGGTTGAAATTATATTGTTGTGGATCATATATATATATAAGTTTGTGCAATGCTCACATATATGAAATCTATGAAATCTTGTATGGATATTGGTGAACAATGTTTTAATTTAGTTTGGAAGTTTCATTTTATATTCCCTCTTTATGAGTCTCAAGGTTCTTGACTCCTTGAGGGAATTTATGGCTTTCTTATGCTTCCATGAAGGCTTCAAAACCTTTGACCCATGTGACAAATTACACTTGGAGGTATGGTCCATTGTCTAGTTATCCCTTGGAGATGTGATAATCTTGACAATCGAGATTGTTTAGGTCTTTAATTTATGGCGATTATTATTTTAGCTTAGTTAGAGTAACTACCTCCTTGCGGATTCTCTAGTGCTTTGGCCTTGTTTTCAATTACACTGCTTTGGGAAATGATGTTTGCAACAATGAGAATTAGAAGAGAAAACTAGGGTTTTTTTTGTTGAAGTTTGAAGGTTTTGCTCCATGAATTTCTTACTAGACTAGCTTCAACTTCTACATCTTTTATTACAAATAGGATTCCTTTTAACTGTTACTAGGGGTTCTCATGTTTTCATTGACCAAATTCTTCACTTATGTGCTTCATGTTATGTAATTTAAATGCTTGCTTAAATGAAGGTTTTGGCTATGGCGTTTGTCTTCTTAAGAGTTCTTAGTTATGGCATTTAATTTTCATGAATATTGTAAGGTAACTCCTTAGAAACGAGTTTCAATCTTAGACCCTAACTTCATTTATTTTTGCAAAGGGTTTTATTTTATTTATAAAGCTAATTTTCATCTGTAATAGAGTATTAAGGTGCAAACTCCACCTCTCCTATCAACGTAAGAATTTTATACATGCCAAGACGTTTTTTTGTTTATGATAATTGTTCTTATAGTTTTGAGGCTAAGCAAAAGGAGTTCTGTTACATTGGGGTTTTGGTTTGATTTTTTTTGGGATTGGGTACTTAAAATTTTTCTTCTTTTCACCACGATAATTAGAGATGCTCATTTTCCTTTTACTTTTACAAGTTATTAATGTCGTTAACATGCTCGGCTTATCCGGTTTGCATGAAAATTTCTTGACCTTAGGATTTTATAGAGAGGCCTTATTTGACCAAAATACACTTCTTTGGTTACATTCCTATCAAGAAAAACTACATTAAAACTCTCTGGAGAAAATAACCATTTTTTGTATACAAATTTTATAATGTATCTTATTGTAATGAGATTTTACCCATTTTATTAATTCTTGGATTTTCTTGAAGTTTGACATGTGGGCAATACTTACAGACAAGAATGTAAACTTTACTAGGTCCATTTCTAGAGTTAAAATTACTTCTTGTGCTTTTGAATTTTACTATACATATCAATGAAATATATATACTTGAGTAGGGTTTCTTCAACTTATGTACAATTTAAAGGCCAAAACCTATAAGTCTGTGCATTAGATTTTTTTTCTTCTCTCAATTGAAAGCACATTGCTGTATAATTATTTTTCATTTAAAGTTGTAGCATATCATTATATTCCCTTTCAGGTTTTATACACGATTAGGAATGGTTATGTTTTGTTTACTTTGTAAGCACATAATAAACATTTTCTTATGCTCTTGCAAGAAATTATTATGGTGGTCTTGACCTTCATAGTAATACCATCTTCTTTATACTATTTTCTTTATTTATCATATATTTGTACACCATTTCCTTCAATACAACCTATCTAACATTTTGACGGTATCTTTGTGGTATATCTATAATTATTATTTAAATATGGTAGGTTCGTACTAGTCCAAGCACCTAGAGGACTCCTATCATGGGGGACTACCAAGAATTCTCTATAGGCCCTAACAATACTTTTTTCCAAGGACTGCGCGTTCTCTAGCCAATCAACGAGGTTCCCCTCCTTGTCATGGAATGCAACAACTACCTGGGAATAATTATCTTATTTTTTACCTATCTATAATAAGTTATTGTATTATATTAACGCTACCTTTCTATCATAGTCCTTTCCAAGTTAGTTCCACCTCATGACATTTATCTCTAGTCATGAATTTCCCTTGTGGATGCACAACCAATAGTTCAACTATGGAAAAAGGAGGTTTTTTCTTTCTTTTGCTCCTACCCCTTCTTGGGTGTAATTGATTTCAATTTTTTCCCGGTAGTTAGCAGTTTAATGTTGTTAAAAATAGCAACAAGAAAATTCTAATTTAATTTGTCCTTGAATTAAATTACGAATTAAATTGTAATTATAAATCTCATAGCAACTTGTAAAAATTAACTAAGTTAAGTTGACTTAGTTGTCTCGGTAAATTTGAGTTGGAAGTCTATCTAGAGTCATGAAGAGTGATCCCTAAATTTTAGAGGCCCAGGTTGAGCTATTATTGAGTTGTAATTGTTTAATTCAATTTAATTCAGTTAAATTTCATTAAAGTAGTTCTAACTAATGGAGGAACTAGTGAGAGGTCAAGTGAATTAAATTGGATTTAATTCACATGTAATGATCAATCAGATAATTGATAATTCACTCATGGATAACTCATGTATGTCAGTTCTAAGAAAGACCCAGTTGAAATTAGAGTTCTAGGACAATGTACTATTAATTGTAAAATCATCTAAATTAAATTGATGGTGCATACAATCAGATGAATGTTGTGTGTGGAGCATAATTGTTCAGAGGTCTTTGTTTCAGCCGGATGTATACCCCAGGAAGCTTGTACACCCCTCCACGCGAGGGGGTGCGGGGGGGACTTGTCCCCCCCGCGGGGGTCCGGGGGTGCCGATCCCCCCCGGCTGTGGGGTCCGGGGGCCAGCAGTCCCCTGGCGAGGGCTCGGGGACAGTGCCCCCGAAGCTAAAAACAAATGTAAAATTGCCTTGTAAAAGTATATTAATTTCTAGTCAATCTGGGTCGTTCATTAGGCGGATGATCTGATGGTCAAACTTATGTTTAGTTTAGGGTTTTCTGCCCTAGAAGGCAACCCCTCTCTTTGTATGAGGGTATTGTATTTGAGGCTATGATATAGATGTGTATTCTGTGAGTGAGAAACAGAGAGGTGAGACTGTGAGAGAAAACAGAGGATATTACAGCGGATTTGTTGTAGGTTGTGTCTCTTCATTTTGCTGGATAATAGAAAGGAAGGACTGGCTGTTCGGGGTGGACGTAGCCCAAACTGGGTGAACCATGTATATCTGTGTCTCTCTTGTTTTGTGTGTTTTCTGTGTTTATATTTCTGCAATATTTTATGTGTTCCATTGCTCCGTAATATATAATTTTCTAATAACTGGTATCAGAGCCGAAGGTCTATTTGGCTGATAAACTCGTAGGAAAGAAGGGTTCCTGGTTCGAGTGGGAGCAATGGCGGAAGATGGTAAGTTTAGGGTCGAGAAATTTAATGGCCAAAACTTCTCGCTTTGGAAGATGCATATGGAAGATTATCTGTATCAGAAAGATCTATACCTACCATTGGGCGGAAAAATAAAGATGCTGACGGGTATGAAAGACGAAGAATGGAACCTTCTCAATAGAAAGGCACTCGGAACAATATGGTTGTGCCTTGCTGCATCAGTCGCCTTCAAAATTTCGAAGGAAACCACGACAGAGGGTTTGATGCAGACGTTGTCGAAACTATATGAAAAACCCTCGGCCTCAAACAAGGTATTTATTATGAAACGATTATTTAATATGAATATGTCGGAAGGTGGATTTGTTGCAAACCATTTAAATGATTTTAATACAGTTACAAGTGAGTTAAGTTCTGTAGGGGTAAACTTTGATGATGAAGTTAGAGCTCTGTTATTCTTGTGCTCATTACCAGAAAGTTGGAATGGTTTGGTAATGGCCATTAGTAACTCCGTTTCTGGATCTAGTACTTTAAAGTTTGATGATGTTGTCGGTGCTATCCTTAGCGAGGAAATGCGACGGAAAAGCTCTGGTGAGACATCGGGAAATGCTTTGAGTGCAGAGTCTAGAGGAAGAAAAATGGAAAGAGGAAAGAGCTCACGATATCGCAGTAAATCAAGGAAAGGCAGATCCAAGTCCAGATCGGGGATAGTGTGCTGGTAATGTGGAAAGAAAGGACACCTAAAGAAAGACTGTAGATCTCGGAAGGGAAAAGAAGGAGATGCACAGCAAGAAAACAATCATGAAGCAAATGTGATAGGTGAGGTGTTACAAAATGCTTTGATTCTTTCTTTCAAAAATATTACTGATTCCTGGGTGGTAGATTCAGGGGCTTCATTCCATGCCACACCTGATAAGAAATACTTTCATGACTATGTTCAAGGAGATTTTGGACAAGTTCGTCTGGGTGATGATAAACCCTGTAAAATTGTTGGAATGGGTAAGGTTCTTGTAAAACAACAGAATGGAAACCAATGGCTACTAAAGGAGGTAAGGCATGTTCCAGATCTAAAGAAAAATCTGATTTCAACAGGTCAACTAGGCTGTGAAGGTTGTGTGACAACTTTCACAGATAAAGCTTGGAAGGTCACCAAAGGAGCCCTGGTAATAGAAAAAGGTGAAAAGGTTGGTACATTGTATTTATGCAATGGTATTTCTAACTTTGTTAATGCTTTAACTTCCAAAGGAGCAGATGCAGCATTATGGCATCATAGGCTCGAACACATGAGTGAAAAGGGGATGAATATTCTTCACTCAAGGAATTTGTTGCCGGGTTTGAAGAATGTTGATTTGGATTTCTGTGAGAATTTCATTTATGGAAAACAGAAGAGAGTCAGATTTCTCAGAGTTGGGAAAGAAAAGAAGAGCGAAAAATTAGAGCTTGTGCATACAGATGTATGGGGACCTGCTCAGGTATCATCTCTCGGTGGCTCTCGTTATTATGTTATTTTTATTGATGACGCAACTAGAAAAACTTGGATTTATTGTATTAAGAATAAATCTGATTTATTTGATACTTTCAAGAAATGGAAAGCTTTGGTTGAGATTGAGACAGGAAAGAAATTGAAGTGTCTTAGATCAGACAATTGAGGTGAATATTGCAACAAAGAGTTTGATAGGTACTGTTCAGAGCATGGAATTCGCAGAGAGAAGACAGTTCCAAGAACACCACAAGAAAATGGTGTGTCAGAAAGGATGAAAAAACAATCATGGAGCGTGCAAGATGCATGAGATTGCATGCAGGATTTCCTTTACAGTTTTGGGCAGATGCTGTAGATACTGCTGTTTATCTAATAAACAGAGGGCCTTCAAGTTCCTTGGATGGTGGTGTTCCAGAGGAAGCATGGACAGGTAAAAAGGTAAACTAATCCTTTTTAAAGCCTTTTGGTTGTGAGGCCTTTGTCCATATTGATAAAGAAAATAGAACAAAGCTTGAGGCAAAGTCAAATAAATGTACCTTTATTGGATATGGTGTTAATGATTTTGGTTATCGCTTATATGATTATGAAAATCACAAAATCATTAGGAGCAGAGATGTAATATTCAATGAAAAGGTCTTGTATAAGAATCGGTTGCAGGAAAAGAAGAAAGAAAACGAAAACAAGGAATACGCAGTTCTTGATGAAATCACTAAAAAAGTAAAGGTGCCTGAAAATAATAATAATCAACAACCACAACAACAGCAACCACCACAGCAACAACAGGCACCCCAAACACCTGAAAGTGGTGTTAGAAGATCTACCAGGATAAGTAGACCCACTAAACGATACTCTCCTTCATTATATTATTTATTGTTGACTGATTCTGGTGAACCCAAATGTTATGAAGAAGCAATGCAGGTTGAAAGCAGGAAGAAGTGGGAGGTAGCCATGGAAGAAGAGATGGACTCCTTAATGCATAACCAGACTTGAGATTTAGTCAGGTTGCCTGCAGGAAAAACTACATTGAAGAATAAATGGGTTTACAGGCTGAAGGAAGAAGATGGAGGAAAACAAAGGTATAAAGCTAGACTTGTGGTGAAGGGGTTTGCATAGAAGAAAGGTATTAATTTTGATGAAATATTTTCTCCTGTTGTTAAAATGACTTCAATCAGAACCATCTTAAGTCTTGTAGCAGCTGAAGATTTGCATCTTGAGCAGTTAGATGTAAAGACAACCTTTCTCCATGGGGATTTGGAGGAAGAGATATATATGCAGCAGGTGCAAGGATATGAGGTGAAAGGGAAGGAGAAACTAGTGTGCAGGTTGAAGAAGAGCTTGTATGGCTTAAAACAGGCTCCAAGGCAGTGGTATCTAAAATTTGACAAGTTTATGTCTGAACAAGGTTATACTAGATGTCACTCTGATCATTGTGTTTATTTGAAAAAGCAAAATGATGGCAACTATATTATATTGTTATTGTATGTAGATGACATGCTTGTTCCAGGATCTAACATGCAGGAAATAAATGTGCTCAATAGAAAATTGGCAAATTCATTTGGAATGAAGGATTTGGGAGCTGCAAAACAAATCCATGGTATGAGAATAACTAGAGACAGGAAAAATCGTAAATTAACATTGTCTCAGAATGAGTACATACAAAAGGTGTTGAAAAGATTTAACATGCACAATGCAAAACCAGTTAGTACACCTTTTGCTAGCCATTTCAAACTTAGCAAGGAAATGTGCCCAAAGACCCAAGAAGACATGGATTATATGTCTGAAGTTCCATATGCATCAGCAGTTGGAAGCTTAATGTATGCAATGGTCTGCACAAGGCCTGATATTGCACATGCAGTGGGAGTTGTAAGCAGGTACATGAAAAATCCAGGAAAGGAACATTGGATGGCAGTGAAATGGATTCTCAGATATTTGAAAGGTACCACAAATAAAGCATTATGCTTTGGTGGTTCAAACATCTCCCTACAAGGATATGTTGATGCAGATATGGCAGGTGATAGAGATAACAGGAGGAGCACTACAGGATATGTATTTATTATTGGAGGAATAGCTGTCAATTGGGTTTCAAAAATCCAAAGTGTTGTTGCACTTTCAACAACAGAAGCAGAGTATGTTGATTCTACAGAAGCTAGTAAAGAAATTATTTGGTTACAAAGGTTTATGGGTGAATTGGGTAAGGAGCATGATATGGGCACGTTATACAGTGATAGTCAAAGTGCCATTCATCTTGTAAAGAACTCAACATTTCATTCCAGGACTAAACACATACAGCTCAAGTACCATTTCATACGATCAGTGTTGGAAGATGGAGAGTTGAAGCTGGAAAAGATACACACTAGCCAGAATCCTGCAGATATGCTAACAAAAGTTGTAACTAGGGAGAAACTGAGAATATGCTCAGTTTCAATTGGTCTTCAAGGATGACGAAGAAGATGAGAAACAGCCAGGTCCAAAGAGGAGTCATTGTCCAGCAAATGAAGCAGCGGTGGAGTTTCTACAATCATTCTCCAAGTGGGAGATTGTTGTGTGTGGAGCATGATTGTTCAGAGGTCTTTGTTTCAGCCGGATGTATACCCCAGGAAGTTTGTACACCCCTCCACGCGGGGGTGCTGGGGGGTCTGGGGGCCAGTAGTCCCCCGGCGAGGGCTCAGGGGCAGCGCCCCCAAAGCTAAAAACAAATGTAAAATTGCCTTGTAAAAGTATATTAATTTCTAGTCAATCTGGGCCGTTCATTAGGCGGATGATTTGACGGTAGAACTTATGTTTAGTTTAGGGTTTTTTCCCCTAGAAGGCAACCCCTCTCTTTGTATGAGGGTATTGTATTTGAGGCTATGATATAGATGCGTATTCTGTGAGCGAGAAACAGAGAGGTGAGACTGCGAGAGAAAACAGAGGATATTACAGCGGATTTGCTGTAGGTTATGTCTCTTCATTTTACTGGATAATAGAAAGGAAGGACTGGCTGTTCGGGGTGGATGTAGCCCAAACTGGGTGAACCACGTATATCTGTGTCTCTCTTGTTTTGTGCATTTTATGTGTTTATATTTCTGCAATATTTTTTGTGTTCCATTTCTCCGGAATATATAATTTTCTAACAATGGAGGCCTATGTATGGATTGCAAATTTATGAGTGAGGAATTTCCCAACTAAATATGGGCTAATTCCCAAGGGAATAGTTGAAGGAAGTAGGAGCTTGGTAGGTGACATATTTGGCTATGTATTGGCTTGAGCTGGTTACTGAAGCTGTGAGATAGATTGTACTTCTGCAGAGATTGTTTGGGTTGAACAATAATTGTATTTTCTTCTTAGATATTTTGGTTAATGCAGTCTATAGATAGCAGGGGTTTTTAGCTAAGGCTTTCCCCAAAAACTTATTTTGTTGTGTGATTGAAATTCTTCCTCTTTTACTTTGTGATTTCATTGATCAATTTTTGTTTCCTATGATAAGTAGAGTAGATTCAATTCAATTATTTTAGCATATCACAATTTGTAGTTTGAATCTACAATAAAATTCTACATGGTATGAGAGCTGAAATCACTATAGAGGAGCATAATATGAGTTTTTTGTGCAAGTGAAATCAAATTTGTAGTTTCATACTTCAGAACCAGCAGGTAGTCGTTCCACGGATTGAGACTTGAGTATGCCCTTGAGCGTAGCTCGAATTACATACCTTGGAAGGACATGATGGAGGTAGTGTTGGAAGACAATGGACTGAAGGAATTCATATATCATAATATCCCATAGCCTCCAACATCTGATGCTAAAGATCTGGTAGAATGGAGAAAGTGTGTGGCAAAGGTGAGAAGTATTATCTAGAAGGATTTTGAGATCATATTGTCTTGAATATACCTGGCAAGGAAACTCCATTTGCATTGTGGAAGGCCTTGATGGACCTATTTCAAAACAACAATGACCACAGGAAACTGGCACAAAAGGAAAAACTCAAAAAAATCAAGATGGAGAAGGGTGATACAATACCGAAGTACGACCAAGTTGACCCAATGTAGGGATGAGCTTGGAAGTGTTCGTTTTACTATTGCAAAAGACGACCCGGTGAGCCTAACACTTCTATCACTTCCAAAGAGCAAGAACAACTACCAAGACTCAGTTATGGGAGGGAGAAGCTACCAAATTGGCCCGAGCGGTTGTGTTGCGACTTGGTATAGGAAGAGATTCAGCAGAACACTAGAGATGGATCCTCATCCAAGCATGATGATGACGAGAACTATGCCTTAGCTAGAAAGGCTAATAAAGGGAAAGGGAAGTCATCCCATTCAAAATTAGATTCGAGTTAGGGAAACAAGAAGAAGGACATGTCGAAAATTAAATGTTTTCACTATCATGAGATAGGACATTATGCCATAAATTTTTTGCACAGGATGGTTAGTAAGAATCCTTCAAGAAGAGCGGCAGATGAAGCCATTTCTTCACAATTGAAACTCGATTTCACCCTCATCACTTGCATGGTGACATTGATGATGGGTAGTGTGTGCTACTTGGATAGTGGATCCTTATTCCATATGACCGTAATAAAGAGCTATTCTGTAACTTGGAGGAGAAGGACCTCCAGATGCACATTGAGATGGGAGATGATGGGAGGTATAGCACAACTGATATCAGTATTGTTAACTTTCAGAGGGAGTCTGGTTCTCCCCTCACATTGAAATATGTCATGTATGTTTCGGGTTTGAAGAACAACCACTACAAATCAGATGTACAATACTATGCTACATTGAGTACTAAAGAAGAGAAGGTGTAGAGACAATACATCAGTGAGTTGTGGCATAGAATATTTGGTCACTTGCACCACAGAGCTTTGGAGATCATGCAGTAAATTTATGGAGCACTTCCCAAGGGTACACTAGAGCAGAGAGACACATGCAAAGGGTATACATTAGGGAAGTACACTAAAGCTTCCTTTCATGATAAAGACATTCAACCGTAACCGATCCTTGATTGAGTTCGCTCAAATGTGTGTGGACCATTGTCAACAACATCCACCATGAAGCATAGGTATTATGTAATGTTTATTGATGATTTTTCTCATAAGTGTTGGATTTTCTTGATGTAGAAGAAAGATTAGACGTTCGCTAAATTTTGTGAATTTAAAGCACTTATTGAGAAAGATACTTGCCAGAAAGTTAAATCTCTCAGAAGTGATAATAGTGGAGAATATGTGTCGAATGAATTCAAGAACTTTTGTGCATCAGAAGGAATTCAATAGGAGTTAATAGAACCTCATAACCAACAGAAGAATGGGGTGGCTGAAAGGAAGAAAAAAATTATTATGGGAGAAGCACGTGTGATGTTACATGATCATGGCCTACCATTGCACTTGTGCACTAAAGCATGCATCATAGCTATTTATTCGAAGAACAAAATCCCTCATCGAATTCTAGGGATGAGTACACCAGAAGAAGATTTTTTTGGTAAGAAAGTAGATGTGGCACACTTCAGAATCTTTGGTTCATCAGTCTATCGTCATGTTATCGAGGATGCATGGAAAAAGCTAGAGACAACAACTAAGTTGTGCATTTTTGTGGGGTAACGCTGATTACCCTCACAACTATCGGGTGTACCTACCATCGAATAGGATGATAGTGGTTCATAGAAATCTAAAGTTTGATAAAGAGAAGGATGTGTGATGCTCCCTTGCGAGGGAGCTTCAGTTACATGTAGATGAGGAGATACTATCTCCGTAATAAGAAACCTTAGAATGATGTGGAGCAGCCACATGCAAAAGAGCAGAGAGTGGAAACACCCACACATGCAGAGATTTCCAGAGATGGGAGAAGAGGCACCAGTGAAGTTGACATATTATTGCAAGATGCTAGAGAGAATGTGGGATCACCCACATCATAGCGTAGGTAGAGGAGGTCACCATAGTGGTACACTAACTACATGGCTCTGATAAGTGAGAGTGTAGATATTGATCCATCCTCATTCGAGTAAGCAGTGCAACAACTACTGTGGATTGATGCCATGTTGAGGAGTATGGATCCATTATCAAAAACTATTTTTGGGGGGTGGTCCCGATACTAGTAGACAAGTAAATGGTGAGTTTCAGATGGATTTATAAGGTAAAGCAAGCAGCATATGGCAGTGTAGAGAAACATAAGGCCATATTTTTGGCCAGAGGGTCCTCTCAGATGGAGGGAATTGATTATGATGAGACCTTTACTCTTGTATCAAGGTACTCATCAATCATATCTATTCTAGCACTATCAATGCAAATGGGATGGAAGATACATCATATGGATGTAAAGACAACATTCCTCAGTGACATGATTGAGGAAGAGGTGTATATTGAGCAACTAGAATGATTTGAGACCTTCAACAGAGAGTCGCAAGTGTGCAGACTCAAGCGAGTTTTGTATGGACTGAAACAAGCACCCCATGCTTGGTACACCATGATTGATAGCTATCTCACCAGGTTGGGTTTCACCAAAAGTGAAGTAGATGCAAACAATTACCATATTGAGGTTGAAAGTAAATTGTTGATTATAGTATTATATCATGTCGATGATTTGATTACGACATGTGATGAGAAGATTATTAAATCTTGTAAAGATGATCTTGCAAGAGAGTTCGAGATGAAGGAGCTAGGGCTCATGCATTACTTTCTTGATAAGGAAGTATGGCAAGGAGATGACGAACTATTTGTCTCTCATGGAAAGTATGCTAATGAGATACTGAAGAAGTTCCACATGGAGAGAAACAAACCGATGAAGACTCCTCTAGATGGTAACTGGAGGAAGAAGGATGTTACTTTAGGTGAATTAGTGGAGGCTACCATTAATAGACATCTTGTAGATTCACTTACATATTTTTTGAACACATGATTAGGCATGTGTTTTGTAATTAACGAACTTAGTCAAGCCATGGTTAAGCCAACCAAACTGTATTAGAAGGTATCCAAACATATATTGTGATACCTTAGAGGCACCACTCAGTTTTGTCTTTGGTATAGACAGACAGAGAGAGTGAAGCTTCAATGATTCACGGATACAGATTGGGCAGGGAGTCCATCCGACAAGAAGATCAAATCAGGGGGAATCTCAAGGACTGGGTCAGCAGCAGTTTCTTGGTACAACATGAAGCAAAGATTAGTTGCACTCAGTTCAGTAGAAGCAGAGTACATGGTTGCTAGTCACGCAACTTGTAAGCCTATATCGATGAGGATTATCCTTGTTGGGTTGTTTGGTCAGCAGATGGATCCTACAATGATTTACTCTAACAATCAGAGTTGTATCAAACTCTCTGAGAATACATTTTTTCATGACCGGTCCAAGCATATTGACATTTGGTGTCACCATCTACAAGATTGTGTGAAGAGGAGAATCATGTTGATGGAGTATATTCCTACATAGGAGAATGATGCATATATTGTGACAAAGCCATTATCAAGATGAAAATTTGAGTTTCACAGAGGCAGGTTCGGGGTAACAGATAATCCTTTTTTTTTGAGAGGGAGTGTTGAAAATAACAACAAGAAAATCCCAATTTAATTTTTCCTTGAATTAAATTAGGAACTAAAGTGTAATATTAAATCTCGTAGCAACTTTTCATAGTTAAATAAGTTAAGCTGAGTTAGTTGGCTCAGTAAATTCTAGTTGCAAGTCTATCTAGAGTCATGTAGAGTGATCGATCTATTTTAGGGGCCTAGGTTGAGTTATTATTGAGTTGTAATTAATTTAGCTTAATTGAGTTCAATTCAGTTAAACTAGTTATAACTAATGGAGGAACTAGTGAGAGGTCAAATGAATTAAATTGGATTTAATTCACATGTAATGATCAATTAGATAACTGACAATTCACTCATAAATAACTCATGCATGTCAATTTTGAGAAAGACCCAATTGATATTAGAGTTCAGGGACAATGTACTATCAGTTGTAAAATCATCTAAACTAAACTGATGGTGCATGCAATCAGATGAAGGCCTTTGGATGGATTGCACAGTTATGAGTGAGGAATTTCGCAATTAAATATGGGCTAATTCCCAAGGGAACAACACAAGGAAGTAGGAGCTTGGTAGAAAACATATTTGGCTAAGTATTGGCTTGAGTTGGTTTTTGAAGTAGTGAGATAGAATGTACTTGTGCATAGATTGTTTGGGTTGAAGAAGAATTGTATTTTATTCTTAGATATTATGGTTAATGAAATATACAGATAACAGGTGTTTTTAGCTGAGGCTTTCCCCAAAAGTTTGGTGTGTTATGTGTGATTGAAATTCTTCATTTTTTGCATCATGATTTCATCTATTAATTTTTTGTTTCCACTGATGAGTATAGTAGATTCAAGTCAATTGTTTCAGCATATCACAATCTGTAGTTTGAATCGATAATAAAATTTTA
Organism: Pinus tabuliformis; assembly: GCA_031772625.1. Classification (NCBI taxonomy): domain Eukaryota; kingdom Viridiplantae; phylum Streptophyta; class Pinopsida; order Pinales; family Pinaceae; genus Pinus; species Pinus tabuliformis. Next base: position 596,821,068 of record CM062805.1, on the reverse strand, counting down.
CAAATCTCACATAATAGTCGTTAACATATTTTCAAGAATCTTAACACACAAACAAATTTCCTTTTATTATTATTATTATCCATTAATTAAATTGACTATTGCCAATCTCATGTCATATTTGAATTGTCCCACTATGAATTTCTAGTGACATGTTCAATACAAAAGTCATAAAGTAAATTTTCTAGGGGTCTTACATCTCTCCTCCACTTAGAAGGGAACATTGTCCTCGGTCCTTTCATGCCTCCAATTTCCTTGGAACAAGATAGAAAAAGATTCTTTAATATCATGTTCAATCTCTCAGGTAGCCTACTTAGGCCCAAGGTGCTTCCATTTCACTTTAAACTCTGAAATGGCTCAATTTTGGAGTATAGTTTCTCTCCGGTCCAAAATTTGTAGAGGTTTGATCTAAAACTTTCCTTCTTGTTTGACTTGTACAACATTCCAATCAATTATATGAGAAATATCATGAATATAATTTTTCAAAAGATACACATGAAATACGTTATGAACTCTAATGTGGGTTAGCAGTGATAGTTAGTAGGCTATTGGCCCTACATTTGTTAGTATCTCAAACAACACACAAAACCAAGCGGCTAGTTTAAAATAGTTCCCCAATTTTAACGAAATACTTTTTGGCCACACTTAAATATACACCTTGACCACTTGAAATTTTTTATGTGTGCTGTTTATGTCTGCGTAGCCTTTTTCTGTCCTCTGTCGCTTTTAGGTTCTATTTGATGTTTTTCACCAATTGTTCCATTTCTTGTAATATATCTAATACTAACATTATATTGTCTTCAGTTTGGATCCAACTTAAGGGAATAGGAGATTTCCTTCCATATAAAACCTCCAATTGGATGATCTTGAGTGATACCCAATAATTGTTGTTATAGGAAAACTCTTGTAAATGCAAATAGTTCTCCTATTTCATGGGCTATTTCATTATGTACCTACGTAGCATGTCTTCAAGGACTTCATTAACTCTTTATGTTTACCTATATGTTTGCGTATGGAACATGCTGTTGAAAATTAGTTGTGTACCCATTCCAATAAATAGTACCTTCAAAAATTTGGAAGTGAATTTTGCATCTCTATTTGATATAACAACCTTGGGTATTCCACAAAGTCTAGAGGATTCCTTGAAGAATACTTATTAAACCTACGCAACTCTATAATTATACTGAACAAGTATTAAATGAACAAACTTAGATAACTTATCCACCACGACCATAATAGATTCGTGTTGTCTTTGAGTTCTGGGTAACTCGTTAATAAATACTAATGAAATCACCTCCCATTTACATTTTCGTATAGACGAGGGTTTAATAATATCATTGGATGTTTATGTTCTACTTTCACTTGTTGACATTCTTGGCATCTTTCCAAGTATTTATCTACCTCTCATTTCACACTTGGCCAATAAAATTCCTTTTTAGGAGTGAGGATCATTTTCTGATCACCTGGGTGAGATAACAAGTGGCTTTTGGAACGTCCCTCCAATATTAAGCATTTGATTCTAGACACACCTAGGAAATAAAGTCTATTTAAAATGATAATAGTCCACTTTAATTAACTACATAATTTGACTATTTTCTTTGATGAGTTTCAAATTTTAGATTTTCACAAATTTTCTTATAAGTCATATCCTTTATTGCTATTGTTTTGATATGTTTATAAAATATTCTTCAACTCTACTCATTTTTACTTTGGAAATATATTTTAGAATTTGAATTAGTGTGTCCACTACCTTGTTTTCCTTTCCTTTTATATGCTTAACAGTGAAGTAGTATTCACTTAGGAAGGCCATCCATCTAACTTGATTGGCATTAATGTCAAGTTGGCTAAAAAATATTTTAAACTCATATGATCATAACTAAGCTAAAATTCTTACCGATCAGGTAGTTTCTCCACATTTGATGTGTGTGGATTAGTACTACTAACTCAAGGGCATAAACTTCATATTTTCTTTCGTGCTCCTTTAGTTTGTAGGATTCATAAGCCACCACATGATTTATTAGATGAGCACACCTCCTAGACCTTCCAAAGAAGCGTCAATACATACTAGAAAATTCTTATGAGGGCCTATTATTTTTAGCATTTATGCAACAATAGGTAAATTGTTCAGTTTCTCAAAACCTTCTTGACATCTTTTATGTCCACTCGAACATTACCCCTTCCTTCTGCAGGGAGGTTATGGGGTATGATGATTTATAAAATCCTTTTATGATGTTGTGAGAATACTTGGTGATATCCATGAATGACCTCACATCTGCTACATCCTTGGGAACTAGCCAATCAAGAATTAGGATCCACTTCTATCCCATCTTTAGACATCACATTTTCAAGGTATTTTATCATTTCTTGGTAAAATTCACTTTTGTGAACTTAATGTATAATTTATGTTCACATAAGATATACACCACTATTTCTAAAGATTGTTTAAGCTTCTTCCAAGTCTTTAAATAAATCATGATGTCATCTATAAAAACGAATACATTTTTTTCTAGAAATTTACTAAAGACACTATTCATCAAGCACATAAAATTAGTAGTTGTGTTAATAAGCCCGAAAAAAAGCACTATAAACTCATAGTGTCCATAACAAATTTGAATGGTGTTATTTGGAATGCATTCTTATTTAATCCTCAACTAGTCATAACCAGATCTAAGATCTATTTTAGAAAACATAGACACTCCCCTTACTTGGCGAAATTAATCACTAATCCTAAGTAGGGAATATTTATTTTTAATTATCAATTTATTTAGTTGTCGATATTCGATACACAATATGAATGTCCCATCTTTCATTTTGATAAATAAGACAAGAGCACCCGATAATGAAACATTAGGTCTGATGTACCCTTTATTTAACAATTCTTGTAACTACATTTTTAACTCCATTAGCTCTAATACGCTCATCTAGTAAGCCATTTTTTACACCAGTGCTACTTTTGGTATTAGTTCTATAAAAACATCTATCTCTCTCTTAGGTAGTAAATTAGGGAATTCATCAAGAAATACATCTAGATAGTCTCTAATAACATCTAAATTATTCAAATGTTTGGTTGGCTGATCCTATGAGTGGTACTCCACTTAGATGGAAAACATCTAGAACCCTTTCGTTACAACCTTCTTTAATTGTAAAGAAGATATTTGATGCACACAACTAGGCATGGGTATGACCTTTATAAATTGAGTTCCTCCATTTTGTTTAGTGCAAGAAACAATTTTATCAAGGAAATTAACAATTTCCCTGTGCCCCTCCAACTAGTCCATCCCAACCAGAACATCATATGAGACCAGTAGTATGATGTTCAGATTCATAGTGGTATGATTCACATTTAGCATAACTGGGCACATCTTCACCTTGCTAGTACTTTTCTTTGTTATTGTAGTAACCAACTTGACCAACTATGAAATTTTGTATTTTTCAAAATTTAATTTACATTTTTATAAAATCTGGGGACTAATATAACTCAAACTAACACTGAAGTCTATCAATACAGAAACAGATTGGTTAAACCCATGGTGGATTGATGCTCTTCTTTCCACTCATCTAAATTTGCATTGATATATGGAATATTTTGAACCACATCATTAATAGTAGAGGCCTCTTGAATATTCTACAAGAATTGTACAAATATAGTATTATAGGGATAATTTTGTAAAAGGAGAGGTTCTCCAAAGTAAAATTTTTTGAGGCTCTTTCTCCTTTCCATTAAATCATTTATTACTAAATTCTATCCATTTATGTATGATTTAATTCTACGTCTAATTTCTTTGGTGCTAATTACTAATTTTGTTGAAATTCTGATTTTGATTACCCTTTCAAGATTGCTCAGAAAGTTCAGGTGTTCCTCCTTTTCCCTTGTGGGAAAATTTTTCCTTCTTCTTAGTAGGCTAGATCTTAGATTTTCATTCCTTAGTTTTTCCTTTTGGTAGAAAACTTTTTCTTTTCTAATTGCATTTTCCATTATTTTAGGATTATTGTACTCGATTTGTTAATTAAAAGAAAGAGGGAGACAATTTATAAAGCACTACAATTTATCCTTTTCTTCTCTTATATAGGGCACATACCACAGAAGAGAAGTAAATTTAGTCACCAACTCATTCATTGACATTTGACCAAGTTTTAGATCATTAAATTACTTGGCCTTGTCATCAAAAAATTGCTCAGGTAAGTATTTCTCTTTAAACAGTCATTGAAACGATTCCCAATTAACACCCTTATTCTCTAAATTATGGATTGCCTTGACTTCTTTCTACCATGGGAAGGATTTTCCCTCTAACTGGTAGCAAGCTAACTTGACCTTTAATTCAGTAGAATATTTTCAAACTTGGAAGTACCTATTAATATTAAGCAACCATGTTGTAGTTGCTTCTTCTGATTCCATATCCTAGGTTGGCGGTTTGATCTTTCTGAACTCTCCTTGTAGTTTGGCTTTCGAATTATTTCGAAGCTTCAAACAAAATTTTGATGAATTTTTCTCCTCATCGCCCTTAGATTTTGCTTCCTCGCTTTTAGCCATCTCTTTAGAAGTCTTCCACTTATATGTCTCTCCTTTATTTTTGTCATCCCTCACTGTTCCCATAATTTTGGGATTGGATTTATCTGTCATGATTTTGATGGGTTTCTATTTCTCTACACTAGATTCAATAGCTACTCATGTCCTTCACTGAGATTTTTTAACTCTATCTACAATTATTTCATCATATTTAATAATTTTGTAGTGGGTAATTGCACTTGTTGAGCATGTTGGTATCTCCTTGTGGTTATGCCATTATTATTTCCTTCGATTTTCTATTCTTTGTATTCTTTGCAAAAAAAATGACCTCATGGTCCGCATAAGGCTAGAACGTTGAACTTGTTTATCTCTAATACCATATGTAACATGTCTCTAAAATTACTTAGAATTTAACCACAAATTACAAGTTGTTTTATTTATATATATATATATATATATATATATATATATATATATATATATATATATATATATATATATATATATATATCTTTGAACTTTCTTTCACAAAATAAACATGTGGTTATTATGTAATATCTCTAGCAGATTCAACTTTACACCTACAACTAATTAATGATGCATGGAACTTTTACTTATAAATCCTTTTCTACATAATGATTCCTCCTTTAATTCCCAGTCTATGAAGGACAAAATTACTGTTTTTATATTTGTTAGGTCCCTATAATACTAGTAATGCCCCCATTAATATTCTAGTTGTATCCCTTATTAATATTGTTGTGCCCCTATTGTCCCCATATTGTTATTACTGTGCCCCAAAGAATCCCTCTATTGTTATTTCTGTGCCTTTATATTATTATTGTTAGGTCAACTTGGTTATATCGTGACCCCTTAGACTCCTATATATAGAAAGGAGGTTTTGTCATTTGAATCATCCAAGAACTTTTCATTTGTGTAATGTAAAGGAGGTTGCCCCCTTGAAGAGGCTGAATTCTAAGACATTCAACTATATTTTCTATCTTTTTGTGAGGTGTTTTCATAACATTTGGTATCAAAGCTTTGGATTCTAGGGTTTCACTGCTCAAAATAGGTCATCGTGGAATTTTCGCTATAACTTTTTTTCTGCAATGTTTCAGAAGCGAAAAAAAAAACCTATTTGAGACGAAATGGCACTGAACCTCTAGTCTGAATTTCATATCTTTTCGCACTATATTTGTGGAGATATGATCTGAGGAAGTTGGTCTTTTTGTAGAATCCTGAATTATATTCTAAATAGGTGACCCAGGGAAAATCGTCATAACTTTCTCTCTGAGCATCAGATTGAAATTTCGTAAGAAGGTACAAAAATAGGAAGGACTGTAGTTTCTTGTATATATTTTTTAGAGCCAAAGGTTGAAACAGTGACACATGGCACATCGTACAAGTTTTCTCTACTAAACTAGTCTATAATCAGGTCATTGTGGGAGATACAACATAACTCTTCCCTAGAGAATCTAATTTGGATCAGACTGGTGGCATTGGAAAGAGGATGCAAAGGCCTCCTGTAGGTCACAATTTTAGAACTAGATGATCTGAAATTATAGAGATACATCAGATTTGATATCAAGCTCCTACAAAGTGAAAATAGGTGTGTAGTTTTTTTTAAATTTTTGCATAAGCTTGGCTTGAAAAATTAGTTTGAAGGAATTCAAAGGGCATAGTAAAGCATTATTATCAATAATTGATGTGTTGAGGAAAGAAAATGCAAACACCTAGTAAGCAACCTGAAATCTCTAGCATGACTCATGAAAAAGAGGAAGAAATGCAACATGATATATCAAAATTATGAGACCAAGTGCGACAAGTGTCACTTGCACAAAAAGTAACAGAATCTAAGATAGATGGTTTAAATAAAGATGTAGAAGCTAATATGGATGGTTTAAAGAAAGGCGTAGAAGCTAAGATGGATTATTTAAAGAAAGGCGTAGAAGCTAAGATGAATGACATGGAAGCTAAGATGGATGATTTGAAGATAGATTTAAAGGCAGATTTGAAGACAGGCATGGAAGATTTGAAGATAGATTTGAAGACAGATTTGACAATGTTTCTACAAGAAATGCTTACTAATGGTGAAAGGGTAGTAAAGGAAACTCATGATGAGAACAAAATAAATGTTAATCATGATTTCATAGACTCTAATGTTGAATCAAAGACCCACCATATTCCAAAAATCGATATGATGAAGTTTGATGGCAAGGATCTCGCAACATGGACACTATAGATGGATCTATTTTTCGATCTCAATAATGTGCAAAACACACAAAAGGTACGTATTGAAACTTTATATTTGGAATCAAATCAGTTTGTATGGTATCAATGGCTTTGCTCTCGTAAACAAATTATCACTTGGGCAATTTTTACAGAAGAAATGACAGCACATTATGAGGATATAAAAAGAAACACTTTTTGTAGCCAATTAATAAGTCTCAAACAAAAGGGTTCAATAATGGAGCACATTGAGGAGTTCCAAAAATTGAACATAAGGGTAAAAAATATTCCAGAGGAGCATAGGATTGATGTGTTCATAGGGACTTTAAAGGATAATATCCAACATGATGTTCGCCTTTGGGAACCTGATTCATTAGAGAAGGCATTCAAGTTAGCAAGAAAAATGGAAAGCAAAATTATGGCAACCAGGAAGCATAACACTCACAACTATAAAGATGGAAGTGTTGTTGCCCCTAGTCTTCCATAACCTATATGGTTGACACAACAACAATTGGAAGAAAAAAAGAGCAAAAGGGCTTTGTTACAGTTGTGATAGCAAATACACTAAAGGTCATAAGTGTGTTGAGAAGAAATTATTCTACATAGATTGTGAAGAGGAAGAAGAAAAGGAACAAGAAAGGTCAAAAGAAGAGGATATACTCCAGGAACAAAGCCTAGATAAAGAACAAATGAATCCGACCATATCTTGTAATGCATTGGCTGGAATTACCACTCCTCAAATCATCAATATAGAAGGACAAATAAAGAAGAAAAAGGTAATAGTGTTGATTGATTCAGGAAGTACCCACAATTTTATTCATTGTAAGATAGCAAAAGAGTTGAATTGCTTCCTATATCTAGCACCGGTGTGTCAAGTGATGGTTGCAAATGGAGGAACAATAAATTGCTCTGGAAGGTGCCATAATATCAAGCTATCCATGGGAGAATATGTATTGAATAGCCCAATGCTTTCCATTTCAATGGGAGGTGCTGATGTTGTACTAGGAGTCCGATGGATACAATCCTTGGGTACAATAGCTTTTAACTTTCAATAACTTTTCATGAAATTTTATACGGAAGGAAAGGAATTTGAATTAAGGGGTATTGTAGGGAAACCGGGAAAGATAATTAGCTCTAACGGTATGACAAAGCTTCTGAAAAAGGAACAACGAGGTGTAATTGCACAATTATGTTCGCTAGATGTTTCCACACCGAAATCATTTATTTCTCCACATCTCCAAAGTCTTGGAAAATCATTCCAAGGTATTTGAGTCTCCCAAAGGTCTCCCACCTATTCGTGATCATGATCATGCTATTCATTTGATGCCAAGAAGTGTTCCTCCAAACATCAGTCCGTACAGGTATCCCTATGCCCAAAGGAGTGAAATTGAATGTATGGTTGCAGAAATGCTTGAGGCTGGTATAATTAAACCTAGCCAAAGTTCTTTCTCTACTCCAGTAGTATTGGTGCACAAGAAGGATGGATCATGGCACATGTGTCCGGACTATAGGGAGCTCAACAAGCTCACTCTTAAAGATAAGTTTCCCATTCCTGTCATTGATGAATTATTGGATGAATTGCATTGATCAATTTACTTCACCAAGTTAGATCTTCGTTTAGGATATCATCAAATCAGAATGAAGACTCAAGACATTCCAAAAACAAAATTTATAACTCATGAGGGTCACTATGAGTTTTTGGTCATGCCTTTTGGCCTTACCAATTCACCTTCTACATTTCAAGGTTTGATGAATTCCATTTTCAAACCCTTCCTTAGAAAATTTGTGTTAGTATTCTTTGATGATATACTAATCTACAGCAGGTCTTGGAAGGATCATGTTGAACACCTTGATAGGGTGCTACAACTATTGGAGGAGAAACAATTATATGCAAAAGGATCCAAATGTTTCTTTGGAGTACAAGAGGTGGAATATTTGGGTCATATTATATCTCATGAAGGAGTTAAGGTAGACCCTAGCAAAATTAAAGTCATTAAGGAATGGGAAATCCCCACATCCATAAAGAATTTGCGAGGATTTCTCGAGTTGACAGGGTATTATCACAAGTCTGTTAAGAATTATGTGAAAATAGTAGCACCTCTAACAACATTGTTGAATAAAGATGCATTTTCATGGACTCCAGAAGCAATAAAGGCCTTCGAATATCTTAAAGAGGCAATGTGCCAAGCACCGGTCTTAGCTACACCAGACTTCACAGAATGTGATGCTTCTGGAAATGGAATTGGTGTTGTTTTAATGCAAGATGAAAGACCCATTGCTTTTAAAAGTCGTCCAATAAAGGGAAAGTATTTACACAAATCTATTTATGAGAAGGAAATGTTGGCAAAACTACATGCACTTAAGAAATGACGACCTTACCTAATGGGAAGACACTTCAAGGTAAAAACGGATCATGATAGCCTTAAATGCTTTTTAGAACAAAAATTGTCCTTTGAAGAACAACAAAAATGGGTCACAAAGATGTTGGGTTATGACTTTGAAATCATATACAAAAAAGGGAAGCAAATTGTTGTGGCAGATGCACTCTCAAGAAAGGATGAGGATGTGGAAGCATTGTTGTGTGCCATTTCTATTATCCAACCAGATTGGATAAACGAAGCAAGGGAGGAATGGAAGAATGACGAAGAAGTGTGGGAACTTATTCGAAATTTACAACTAGATTCCAGTACATCTGATACATTTAGCTGGAAAAATGATTCGTTATGGTACAAAGATCACTTATACCTCTGTAAGAATTCCCAACTCAAACAAAATATTCTTCTGGAATTGCACGCTTCTCCCTTAGGAGGGCACTTTGGATTTTTAAAAACTTACCACAAGGTTAAGAAGGAATTTTTTTGGGATGGCCTTAAATCAAATATTCAAAAGTTTGTGGCAAAATGTTTGGTATGCCAACAAAATAAAGCTTAAACAATTAAGACACCAGGTCTATTACAACCTTTATCCATTCCAAGCCAACATTGGGAGGAGGTTTCAACGGATTTTATCACAGGTTTACCCAAGTCTGAGGGAAAGAGTGTCATCATGGTGGTAGTTGACAAAATTTCCAAGTATGCACACTTTTGTGCATTATCACATCCATTTAAAGCCAATACAGTTTCTACGACATTTATGAAAACAATTCAAAAGCTACATGGAAACCCAAAGATTATTGTAAGTGACACAGATCCCATTTTTACAGGAAATTTTTGGACAGAATTATTTTCTTGTCTTGGTATTCAATTAGCTCATAGCTCATCTTATCATCCTTAATCTGATGGGCAAACAGAGATAGTAAACAAATGTTTGGAAGGATATCTTCATTGCTTTGTATCTAATAAATAGACACAATGGGTCAAATGGTTGCCTCTAGCTGAATGGTGGTATAACACTTCCTTCCATACTGCAACAAAAATGACCCCATTTATGGAACTTAATGGATATCATCCACCATCCATCACATCATATTTAAGAGAAAATTCTAAGGTTCAAGCAGTGGAACATCACATCGAGCATCAACAACAAGTTCTCCAACTCTTAAAGGATAACCTCTTGTTGGCGTGGAATAGAATGAAACAACAGGAAGATCAACATCGTAGTGAAAGAAGTTTTGATGTAGGTGACTGGGTATTCCTATGGCTACAACCATATAAATAAATGTCCCTCAAGTAGGCTAAGAAGCATAATAAATTGTCACCAAAGTATTGTTTTCCATACAAGGTGTTGCAAAAGATTGGTACTATGGCATACAAATTGGAGCTTCCTGCAACTTCTCAAGTCCACCTAGTTTTCCATGTTTCATGTTTAAAGAAGGTTATAGGCGACAAGCTCCTAGTTGAAACAATATTTCCAGAACTTGACGAGGAAGGAAAAATTATATTGGAACCAGAAGCAGTCACAGAAACAAGAAGTCGACAACTACGAAATCGATCCATTTCAGAGTATCTCATCAAGTGGAAGAACTTATCCGCTGAAGATTCCACATGGGAGGGTGAGAATTTTGTACAAAAGCATCCAGAAATACTCAAGCGTTGAGGACAACACCTTTTTGAAAGAGAGGGGCATGTTAGGTCCCTATAGTACTAGTGATGCCCCCATTAATATTGTAATTGTATCCCTTATTAATATTGTTGTGCCCCTATTGTCCCAATATTGTTATTATTGTGCCCCATAGAATCCCTCTATTGTTATTTTTGTGCCTTTATATTATTATAGTTAGGTCGGCTTGGTTATATTGTGACCCCTTAGACTCCTATATATAGAAAGGAGGTTTTGTCATTTGAATCATTCAAGAACTGATCATTTGTGTAATGTAAAGGAGGTTTCCCCCTCGAAGAGGCTGAATTCTAAAATGTTCAACTATCTTTTCTATCTTTTTGTGTGTTTTTTTCATAACAATATTTTTGTTACACAATGGTTTTCCTAATAAGATTTTACTCACATAAAATTGGTTAAAATTATATTGAGGTGGACATTCTATATATACATAAGTTTTCACAATGGCTACAGATATGAAACCATGTATGGATATTGGTTATCAATGTTTTAATTTTCCTTGGAAGGTTCATTTTATATTCCCGCTGCATGAGTTTCAAGGTTCTAAACTCCTGGAGGGATTTTAGTCTATCTTATTCCTCCATTAGGCCTCACAACCTTTTACCCATGAGACGAATTACACTTGGAGATATCATCAACATCCATTCATCCCTTGCACAAGTGGTAATTTGAATGGAAAGGATTATTTAGGGTTTTACTATGGTGATTATAACTTTGGCTTAGATGGAGTAACTAATTCCTTGTGGATGCTCTACTGCTTTGCCCTCATTTGCAATTGCAATGTTTTGGGAAATAAGTTTTGCAATAATGATAATTAAAATAAAAAACTAGGGATTTTATGAGGGGTTTGAAGGTTTTGCACATGAAATTCTTGCTAGAGTGGCTGCAAACGCTGAAGGAAGGGAATATTATTTTCAAATTGAGGCCATATCGCACAACAAGGTTCAAATTAAAACTTTACCCTTATCACTTCTACTTACTTTTCTATAGATATGATTCTCTATAACTGTTACTAGGGTTATGTTGTTTTCATCAACCAATTTCTTCATTTCTTGTCTTAATGTTATGTAGTTTGATTGTGCAGGTTAAAACCTAGCTTATATGAAGGTTTCAGTTATGTAATCCATATTTTCCTGGGTCCTTAGCTATGGAACTTAATTTTCATCACTACTGAAGGTAATTCCTCAGAATTGAATTTCAATCTTAGGCCCTAACTTCATTTTTTTTTTTTTGCAGTTTTTTTTAATAGTAATTTTTTATACTAAAACAACTTTTCCTCTATAATAGAGTATTAAGAAAGAAACATTACTTCTCTTGTCAAGGTAATAATTTTCAAGATGCGAAGACAAATTCTATTTTTCTTTTATTTCCTTATGATAATTGTTCTCAGAGTTTCGAGGCTAACCAAAAATCTCTTCTCCTTTCCTCCTAGTTGAGTTTAGTTGTGTAGGGATTTTGGTATGGTGTTTTCTAGAATTAGGTACTCATAGTTTTTCTTCCTTTCACAATGGCAGTTACAAGTGCTCATTTTCCATCTCCTTTTACATGTCATTGATGCCATTAATAAGCTCAACTTCTATAGTTCCCATCGAAGTTTCTTGACCTTAGGGTTTTAAAGATGGGCCTTATCTACTCAGAATACACTTCTTGGTTTCATTCCTTTCTAGAAAAATTGCATTAAAAGTGTTTGGAGAAAATGCCCATTTTTCCTAAAAGAATTTGTATAATAAGTGTATTTTTGCAATAGGTTTTTACCCCTTCTATAACTTCTCATATTTTCTTGCTTGAAGTTTGATACGTGGCCAATACTTATGGCTAAGAATGTAAATTTTCCTTGCTTTATTTCAAGAGTTGAAAATGTTGCTTGTGCTTTTTAATTTACTATGTATATCAATGAAATATATATTTAGACTTGAACAAGGTTTCCTTAACTTATGTAACATTTTAAGGTCAGATCTTGTAAGGTCACACAATACATTATTTATTCTTTTGTTTGAAAACACATTCATGTATAATTCTTTTTCATTTAAACTTGTAGCATATCATTATGCTCCAAATTAAGGTTTATACAACCTTAGTACTCATTTTGTTATGTTTACATTACAAGCAGGTAATAAATATTTCCTTGTGCTCTTGCATACAATTACTATGACAATGTTGATGTTTGTAGTAATATTATACTCCTTATTTATCATATATGTGTACATGATTTCCTTCACTTTAATGTACATATTTCTTTGACAGTAGCTTTGTGGTAACTCTATAATTATTGTTTAAATATGGTAGGTTCAATACTAGGCCATTGACATAGAGGATTCTTCTCATGGGGGCTCCGAAAATTCTCTTTATGCACTAACAATACTTTTTCCCAAGACTCTTTTTTCTTTGTCCAATTGACAATGTTCCCCTCCTTCACATGCCATGGAACAACTAACCTGCGCATAAATGTCATATACTTTCATGTGATAAGTTATTGTATTATATTAACTCTACTTTCTACCATAAATATATATTATTTCAATATATATACATGCATAATTGTAAATTTATATACTTATTAAAATACAATCTACCTTAGCTACTTTAGCAGCAAACTCATTTATTTTAGAAACAAATGTATGTATATTTCTTCTTCCCTAGCATTCTTCTACCTTATCCCCATCTTTCTATCTTTGTTAACACCCACTTTTGTACTAGTTTCCAAGGTTAGTCCATGTTCAGGGTTCCCATTCAAACCCTTAGACAAAACCCTTTCTTATGGTACCTACAACTTCCCTGCAACAAAATTAGTCTAAATCCACACACACACATAGATATTTCATTACAGAAAAGTTAGTAAAATTTTTCCATTCCCTTACTGAAACATATATAGGAAATAATAAGGGTTACTTTCAAATTTCCTACTTAAAAAGCCCCTCATAGTTCTAATTGTAGAATGAATAAAATTATACAAATTTATTTCTAGGTAATCATATATACTTACCTATGAAATCCATAAAAATAGATTAAACACTTCCACATTCCTCCCAGCCATGAACTACACTTCTTAGTAGTTCCCTCAAGTTCTACTCTTCTCTTCCGGAAGAAAAAATCAGTGGTTCATTTCTTTTTCACACCTCCTTGGCCCTTAGCAATGTCTTGCTAATTTTCGGGTACATGTACACTTTCTCCCACTGTTCCTTTAATTTTTATCCAAATTACCTATATCTCCTATAGTTCCCTCTAATTTAGTTTCACCTCATGGTATTTATCTCCAGTCGTGAATTTTCCTAGTGGTTTGCAAAGCCAACAATTCAATTGTGGCAAAGGGAGGTTTTTTCTTCTTCTTTTGTTCTTATCTCTTCCTAGGCATAACTGCTTCCAATTGTATTCCTCGTAGTTAGGAGTCTAATCTCACATGATATCCTTTAATATATTTTCAATAATGTCAATACAAAAACAGTTTTCTTGTATTTATTTTACTTTCCTAATGAGAATAACTATTCACATTGTCACATCATATAAATTGTCCCATTTTGATTTTCTAGTCACATGTTCAATACAAAAGTCATAAAATAAAGTTTTCATGAGTATTACATGTTCATTGCTCATTTCTTGGGAACTGGTATAGATCCATATTAACCATGCATCTAGTAAGCATTGGGAGGGATCAAATCCTTTTTAGGTGAAAACCTCAAAATGATGTTTGTAACTTGAGAGATTTGGTCCCCCCTCTGCATGATATATCTATGGTTAATATATATATATATATATATATATATATATATATATATATATATATATATATAATTTTAACAAATATATAGGATCTCTTAGAAAATTGACCAAAAAAAACCTAAAAAGGGGCGAAAATGTAGAATAGTGAGGCTAATTGAAATGTATTAACAATATGATTTGTTTTATTTTATTTTTCAGTTCTTTTATATAATATATATCTCGTTTTTTGTTTAACTATATAGTTGACATTCAAATACATTTATTTAGCATAAACATTGAAATGTTTTATCTATCCCCCACATTGAAATATTTTATGGTTAATAATATTCTGTAAATGCGCCATAGTAATTTTATATTAAGACTTAAAGAATTATGCACCATTCTCTACTTATTGTTATTAGAAAGTAATTGAAATTTTTATATTTATTTGAATTTTTTTCTCACAATAAAATATATTAGTATGGTAAACATTAAATATATATATATAATTGATGTTCAAATAAATTAGTCACGCTAGATATTCAAATGAGTTATTTAAGATTTTTTTGCAATATTTCTATATAAATGTAGTTTTTTTATTTTAAAAAAAGACACTTCTCAGCTTTCCATTGAAAAATATACGTACACACTCCTATTAAATTGTATTTTGTAAATATTAACAAAACCAAAAAAATCCAATACTAATTGTTCATTGAATTAACCTCTTTGGTTTGCACATTTTAATCAATTTTCTTTTGACAATTTGTAATTAAGATGTCTTAGTCACTTGAATGTACATGTGATGGTACATGGAATTGAATAAATCGAGGTATACTTCACTTCTCAACATCTTCAGTAAGAATATCAATCCTCATCTTCCCATGGTCCTAATCATGCTGGAAAGATTATTTGTTCCCATGATTACTTTGAAGGGACGCATTCATCAATGTAACAGTTCACTCAATCAAAACTCCAAAGAAGTCTTATGGAACATTATAAGAAATTTCAATCCTCATCTTCCCATGGTCCTAATCATGCTGGAAAGATTATTTGTTCCCATGATTACTTTGAAGGGACGCATTCATCAATGTAACAGTTCACTCAATCAAAACTCCAAAGAAGTCTTATGGAACATTATAAGAAATTGATATAAATAGTTTTATATCATGTAATGTCATGGTAAGTTGAAAACATGTCACCGTTTATTTATATTTCTTAAAATGAAAAAGAAAACGGTTTCTCCACCAAAAAAAAGGTTAAATAATTTTATTGTTAGTATAATGGAGAAATTTATAGTGTTATATTATTATTTTTAGCACTTTGTTGTGTCTAGAGATTACGTAGATTTTAGATTGTATTTTCTGGGGAGATTGCTAAATTCCTTAACCACTTTATAAATATATATATGTAGTTGTTTCTTTCGTGGATAAATGTAAGGGTGAGTGAAGGCAGTCTTTAGGTTAAGCTTTCTCTCACCTGAGAGTTGTGTCTCTCTTCTTCTATCACTTTGTCTTCCGCTAATCAGTGTTTTGGTATCAGAGCGAGGACATGGGATCCTAGAGCGATGGTGTTTGGTGAGTGAACTTCGTGGTGTGTTCAAGACTGTGCTCCGTGGACTGCGATTGTACTGGCGGGCTAGTGTGTGAGCCAAGAGTGAGCTAATCGAAATGCTTTTTTTTTCTCTGTTTCCATCCTGCGTGTTGAACTAAGCCAAGTTTGGATTGTTGTGTTCGAGTGCAGACCCCCTGTAGAGTGGGACGTCGTGTAAAGAAGGGAACTATCATTGTCGCACTGCGTGATATATTGGAAGCCTATTCAATTATCCATAAACTTTATAGTTGATGTGGTTGAGCGGCTCAACTGAGATTCATTACTAAATCCAACCTTATTTCTGTGGAGTTTAATGTACATTCTCCAGTGTACATCAATATTGACAGCTGGTTGTTGCTATTGAAAAATAGCTTATAGTTTCTAGAGGCATAGGTATTCTCATTTTTTGTTGACACTGGTGCCATGTCCCTTAGTAACTTCTGCATAGGTAGAAGAGTGTGTCTATAGGATCATCAAAGCTTTGCTGCCGCTAGGAAACAGTCATAAAATATTGTAATGAGTTGATGGATTGCGGAACAAATGGTTACAATCTGCTCGTCATAAGAATTCAACCACATGAAAGATCTCCATTCATGTGTTTACGAAGAGGGTTCTTTTACATTTACTCATCTGAACTATGTGTTTCCCTATATCAAGCCTACTAGTGAATAAGAAAAGAGTTGAAGGATCAGAAGGGTTTGAGTGCTAGAGCAATGGGCACGTGATACTACTAAGCGCTAACATTTCTTCTGCAACAAACCTAAGCTAAGCAGAGCCTCCTATAGATGTTCCTGATTCATCTATTATAAAGATATATATTTTTTATTTCTTAGTATGTTCTGACAGTCTCTGCAAGTGTTTTTTTTTTTTTTTTTCCTATCGGTGGACTGAGCGGTTAATTGTTTTGCCTAAAATCTCTTTGAATGGTTGATTCTCCAGAAACATATTTAAATGAGGAAAATAAATGAGGAAAATAAGCTAGATGTCTCTAATTATGTAAATTGGAAGTTTAAACCTCCATAAACATATTTAAATGAGGAAAATAAGCTAGATGGTTCCAATTATGTAAATTGGAAATTTAAATTGCAAATATTAATGGAAGGCCACAAGGTGTGGTTGATAGCATGAGGAAATGAAGAGAAGCCAATGCTGCTACAAGAGATACAATAGCATCAATTTAATATTGAGAGAAGTAAGATTGTAAGGATAAAGTACTCCTACGAATGTCTATAAAGGAAAACATTATTCCTCATATCCAATATTGCACTACAATAAGACATGTACAACACTTGAAAACTTGTATGAGTGGAAGAATAAAAATCTAATCCTCTGTGTAAAGAGTAAGCTCCTTTACATTATGATGGTAGAAAATTAAAGAATTAGTAAGTCCATTTTGAGAATTAAAGACACTAAAGATACACTTGGAGATATAGTGGTAAATATATCTAAAACTATTGTTGTAAGTATAACCTTAAACAAAATATTAGATGAGTACCAAATGCTCAATATAGGGCTTGCAACAAGGGAGAAAGCTCCCAGTTTTGATGAATTGGTAGGTATATTAATGCATGAGGAAGAAAGTTGAAATAAACCTACCCCTCAAAATTCTAATTTGGATCTAATGGCGAAAGAGAAACAACCTTTTAGAGGAAATCCGTGTGAAGGAAGCAAAGGAAGAAGAAAGCCACCACATGGAAATCCAGCAAATGGAAAGCCACCGCTTGCAAAGCAACAACAAGGTATGGCACCCACAAAGGCTAATGTTAGAATTAATTGTCATTACTGTGGAAAACCTGAACACTATTCTAGAGATTGTTTCAAATGACAGTATCATGAATGTAAACATAAAAATGAAAGGAAAATTATTCATTTCGTTAATGGAGGAGAAGAAATGAACAATGAATTAGAAATCACATATTGTTTATTTAAAATTTTTTACTATGTATTGATACCAATTATTCATATCCATGGTTTGTTGATTATGCAGACTCCATTCACGTGTCTTGTAATAAACATTGGTTTGAAAATTTCAGCAAAGCTAACTATCATGCAAATATATATCTTGGGGATGATCTTTCACAACAAATTAAAGGATAGGGTGATGTTCTTATAGCATTACTGAATGGTTGTGTCAAACAAATTAAGAATCTGATATATGTGCCTGTCACTAAGAAGAACCCAATTTGAGTTTCCATTGTAACAAATTAGAATATGAAGGTAGAATTTCTAAAGTCATATTGTGTCGTAAAAGATATGCCGGATCACTTCAAGGTTACTACAACATGTGTAAGAATTGGAGGTTTATACATGTTTGACATCACAAGCAAAAGTCATCAAGTATTGGCATCCACACCATGACAACATAAGCTCTTTGGAACAAAAGTTATGACAACTTTAATTATCATGATTTGTTTCTACTTTAGAAACCAACAACCGTGGAGGGACTCCCATTGTTTAAGAATGAATATTCTTCATGTGAAAGTTCTGCTTTAGGGAAGATCAATAGGGAAGAATTCCCTACTCATATAGATAGAAGAGAACGGGATATTCCTAAAATTGTGCATATAGATGTGTGTAGGCCTATGCAGACAAGATCATTATGTGGAGCATATTATATTTTGAGCTTTATTGATGATTACACAAAATATACATGGGTTTCTTACATGAGAAAGAAGACTGATCTATTAAAATGCTTTAAAGAATTTAAAAACCTCGTTGAGAAGAAAACATGAAAATACCTCAAGATCCTTCAATTTGATCGAGGGGGATAATATACATGAGGTGCATTCATCATGTATTAAAAATCTTATGGAATTTTACAATAGTGTATGGTATCACATACTCCACAATAAAATGGAGTAGTTGAAAGAAAGAATAAAACCTTGGGAGAATGTGCATGAAGAATAATAAAATGCAAAAGCCTTACTAGTGTTTTTTGGTATGAAGTTATTAGTATTGTTTCTTATTTGAAAATTAGGATTCCAACTAAAATTTTATACCATAAGTGTCCCTTTGAATTTATTTCTGGTGTAAACCAACAATAATCCATTTAAGAATAATTAGAAGCAAAGCCTTCTCTCATGTTCTTTAAAAAGACAGGAGAAAACTTGATGCAAAAGCTATCAAGTATATTTTCATTGGTTAATATTCCAATGTGTAGAGATGAGTTATTTAATGAGTATGCATATGAAGGTCATAAGGAAGTAAACAATCATGTATGACATATTCCTCATAATTATGATGATTTTAAGGAAGAATAAGATAATAAATTTGAATAGAAATAGGAAGAAGAATATAGTGATATGGAAAACATCTCAAGCAACAAAATTGCACCAATACTAAGAGATGAATCACCACAAAGAAGGAGAAGAGAAGAAAGTAAGGAATCAAAAAAATCACCATGCCAAACTCAACTACCCATAAGCTATAAATATTAGGACTTAATGACAGAAGTAATGAATGCCATAGAGCCTTTGAATTTTAAACATGTTAATGAGCATAAAGAATGAAGAAATGCAACGATGCTAGTCCATAATGAAAATTGGCACTTAGAATTAATAGAACTAGTTGAAAATAGAGTACCCATATGATATGAATGTTTGTTCAATGCAAAATTTAATTATAATGAAAGCGTAGATGAATATTAATCTAGATTGGTTGCTTAAGTGTACTCTAAAGAGGGAATCAATTATTATGAAACCTTGGCACCTGTAGCTAAGTTAAATACAATTATATTAATGATTCCATTAGTTCAAAAATATGAATGGAGACTACATCAAGTAGATGGGAAATCTAGTTTTTTCAATGGAGAACTAAAAGAGAAGCATATTTTGTTTAGCTAGAAGGATTTGTTAAGCAGGGTCAAGAGCATATTGTTTGTAAATTAAAGAAATGTTTGCATGTGTTGAAACAAGGACCAAGATCATGGTATTTCAATATAGACTCTTTCTTTCATAAGAAAGGTTTTATGAAAAGTAAAAGTTACCCTAACCTCTATAGTAGGTCACACAAAAAGGGGCATATTATTTTTCATTTCATTGTATGTTTATGATGTCATTATAACTAGAAATGCATTAGGGTCGATTGATGAAGTTAACACACAATTATCACATTTCTTTGAAATGAAATACCATGGTGAATTGCACTATTTATTAAGTATTGAAATATTGAGAGAATTTTGACAGACATTGGTTACACAAAGAAAATATACAAGAGAGCTTCTAAAAAGGTTAAAAATAGGTCAGTGTATTGCATTGTCAGTACCTTTAAAATAAAATGGCAAACTCTACGATGATGATGGGACCAAAGAGGTGGACGATATACTATATCTTCAGTTAGTGACAAGTTTAAACTATATCACTACAACTACTCGAGACATAACATATTCAATCAACATCTTGAGCCAATTTATGGCCAAGGCTCTTGAAAGCCATTGGAAAGAAGAAGAGAAATTCCTTCAATATGTGAATTGGATTATCAATTTCATACTAAATATAATAATGACGTTGATGTTTAGTTGGAAGGCTATTCTGATTCAGATTGGACTAGAAATATCATGATAGAAAATCAACTTCATGATATTCATTCAGCCTTGGATCCAAGATTCTAGTTTGGAGTAACGAGAAACAACCAACTATTTCTTTATCATCAATTGAAGTTAAATATAAATTTTTGTGTAATGCTACTTATGAAGTGGTTTTGATTTGATGACTTCTTGAAGATGCGACAGAGGAATAAAACATGGCAACACTTATCAAGTATGATAATAAAAGGTCTGTCAAACTAGAAAAAAATCCTTTATACCATTCAAGATCAAAGCACATTAAGATTCATTACCATTTTGTCAAGAAAATATGTAGTCTAGGGATATTAGTGTGATTTATTGTAATTCAAATGAAAATGTGGCTAACATCTTAACAAAGCCTCTTTGAAAGGAAATGTATTAATTATTTACAAATTAGTTAGCTATGGTATAAAAAAAATCTCCATTAAGGAGGAGTGTTTGAATAATGGATAAATTTCTAGATTTATATTATTATTAGCACCATGTTTTATCTCATTGAGATTATGTAGATTATAGATCATATTTATGAGGAGGTTTTTCAGACTCCTCAATGACTTTGTAATCTTATATATGTAAGTGTTTTTTTCATGGATAAAGGGAAAGGTGAGTGCAAGAAATCTCCAAGATGAGCTTTTCCTGGCATAAGAGCTATGTCTTTCTTCTTCCATCACTTTGTCCTCCATAAATAATGTATTTTATATCATGTAATTTCATGGCCATTTCAGCATAAGTTTCATTTATATTTCATGGTATAGGAAGAAAACAATGCTTCAATGATTAAACTAAAGGTGGATTATAGTGGTATACATGAATGATTTACATAGCAAAAATAGAAATATATATATATATATATATATATATTAAAGGGCAGATTATATGTGTCATACTGGGAGCGGCACGATGCCATATTAAGCTTTGTATTGGGAAGACAAATTATGCTTAAAAGAATTGTGAAACTTAATTTGAAAAATATAATATAAAATATTATTAGCATAATCATATAAGTGAAATAGCTTATTAATTACTATATGCTACTTATATAAGTTAAATGGATGATTAATTCCCATAAGCCTAATGTAATGTAATTGAATTTAAATTATATCCTCTTTCATCCGAGCAAATTTTTTTTTCCTTATATTTTTATATTAATGATTTCGTTCCACTTTAATCCTAACATTTTTATTATTGAAGTAATTGAAAAGAAAAATGTTTAACTATAAAGCTTATGGTTATATTTTAATCTAATCTTTTTATATGTACGGATGGTGAGCAAGATATTCTCTACATTGAATATCTTATACATTCGCATCATTTTTTGATTCAAATTTTCTTTTTGTAAAAGCCCTATCCAGAAATAGCCACACAATGTGACAAGAATTTTCCCATAGACATTTTTGACTTAACAAATTAAAATTTACATGCTTGTAGTTTACTTGGGATAAAAATATTAAAAAATATTAAAAAAATTGGATAAAATATCTTGCAATCAACTGATCCAACATAAATTTTAATTAATAACCGTTCAAAAACAAGTATTCAGAGTAAATGCTAAGACATATTAGTGATATAGAACCTTAAATTGGTTCGACATAATAAACAAGTCCTGAAAATGTGTACCCCAATGGATCTAATGATGGCATACTAATTACCAAAGGATAAGAGAGGGACGAGGAAGGTGGTAGAACACCATACCTCCGTGACATCCCTAATTAAATAAAGAATGAAGTAAGCTCTCTTAATTATAGAGATAATAAATTAATAAGTGGACAAATTTAGTTTTATTTTTATCTTATTTATTTATATGGTAAAATAAAGCTTTATTTTCTATTTTTAATAATTTAAATTGTTTCAGATGGTTTAATGTTTTTATTGAAAAGTTAGTAGTTAATGTTTAATTAAATATAGAGATTATGACTAGAAACAAAATTCTTATTAGAATTAGGAGAGAATTTACCAAAAAAAATGTTTACTTATTAAATTTCCATATTAATTAATCTTTTTTGTGAGGTATAATAGGTAGCATTTATAGTGGTCTCTTTTTTTCAATAATGGATAAGAACCATAGCCAATGCCATGAACCTCTAGATTGTTTGAAAAGGTAAGCATCACACATACCTACCAAGATTTAAATTTTGTGCATCAAAATCCACCTTTGCATGCTACATTTAAGCATTCTATGTGCATGTGTATAACCAAGGATGTTAATGGTCTCTTATGGTCATTGTAAAAAAACATTTTTTTTGTAGGTGGTGGTGGATGTGGGGGGATCCTCACTAATCCTCGAAGAATTACTAAATATCTTATTCTTGGGGCTTAAGAATAATATATAACAATGAAGCAGAAGCCTAATCACTTTTATAGGGCCTAATGTTATATACGAAAGGAACATTCATTGCATATTTGTCTTGAGAGATTATTATATAATTGTAAGGTCAACAATAAGAAGAGGTCCGTATTATCATAAACTTGCTTTACCAAACTAAAGTGCACTATGTTGCTTTGAAATTTCAAGACATTACATTCTTTCATGTTCTCTAAAGCCATAATTGTCAAGTTATTTCAAAGGAGGTACAAAACTAAGAATGGGGGTTCAATGTGGAAATGGTGTTCAAATTACCCTAGCCATTCCATAACCCTTTCATGTCAATTTAATGCCAAGTGCCTCATTCATATAAAACCACTTGTGCCTCACATGTAAGCACATCCATCAAGATAAACCAATAAAAAAGATAATGCTCAACACACCTTCACACATGTCTAAGGTAGCAATGACATGATGTATTGAAGCCATGAGTTTACATCATTTTGAGAAACGTGGGATAATGACTAGTCTATTTTCATCTAAATAGGAGGATGGTATACAACTGTATATGCACTCAATGTGATTTCTCTTGTTGATTTTTTGTTTCTCTCTCTTTGTTGGCTCTTCCATGGTCCAATGTTATCAATGAATATAATTTGGCTATTCATATACAATCTTTTCCTATATGCTTTTCTCAGTCCAAAAATTTATTTTCTGAGGATAAAGTTTTAGGTTTAACTATTTAACTCCTATATGTTATTTCTATATTGATTTTAACAAATGTTCTCTTTTCAACATCAACCTTTGACTCTTAATAAGGATTTCCATTTTAACTCTTTTCTACACATGTTTGTTCTGAACTTTAGGTTTTATGTTTTTAAGGCTCTCATTTTGTAGTCTGATATTCAAGTAAATAGCATTAATCTTCAAGTTTCTAGGAAATGGTCTTGATGATTTCTTCCTTTAACTTAGTTTGTACATCATGATTTAGAGTTGTGCCATCTTCTACACAAAGATAATTGCATTTTAAGCCTAGTCATCCTTCTTGCATATAATTTTGACTTAAGTTTGGAGGTCTAAAAATTGATATATTTATTCTTAGAAGTCCATTTTCACATTATAGATCATTAATGTTTACTTGAGCTAATGAGAATATTAAGTTCTCATGCATACATGGTATAGAGAAACAAAACCTTCATACTTTATCAGATCCCCAAATTCACCAAATATAATGTGTATCACATAAATAGTAGAAACCATAAGTACTCTTTTGCAAGTGAACCAAATGTTGTCCATCATTGAGAGTAAGAGATACTTTCTCAAACATCTCGTAGAGAATTTGAATAGAGATAGACATTTGATGCCTTGCAATCAAAGGATCTTATAGCAAAGTGAGAACAAGGAGGAGAAATGGTGTATTTAGATGATAAAAGCTTTAAACGTTATAAATCAAAAACCAACATGCAAAAACATTGGAATGGAGTAAAGAAAAAATTAGCATAACTTTCTTAGTATGTGTTTTAAAAAAGTGTTCTCTATATATTCTAATTTAATTTAATAGATCTATTAAATAAATAATTATATATATATATATATATATCAATGTTTAAAAATATTAAATAAAATATATATTTAAATAAATACAAACATTTAATTATCTCTCCCTAACTAAAAATACTCGAAAAAAAATTATTTAAAATAACTAAACATTTAAGTTGAAATTTCAAAATTAATTTAAAGTAATAGAGTTAAGCCATCAAAACATACTTTTGATATAAATACAATTATAAATTTATATAATACCAATTTTAAATCATAAAAATTTATAAGATAGTAATCTTTTTAATAAAAATATTAACAACCATTTTATAAAGATTTACATCGATAAAATCTATATTAAATTTTAAATTTAATTTTATATTATATAATAAAATATCAACAATTTTTTTTTATATAAAATAAAGTTATACCATTAATATTAGTATTATCTGATTGTTCGCAATTCTTCATAATCTTAAGTAATAGTATATAAACCATATTAATAATAATTAATATTTATATATATATATAATAAAGAAATTAAATAATCTTCTTTACTTTGAGGTTTCTGTGAGTTACATCATTATTTATGGAGGACTTTGAAGGCAAAGCCCTTAAAACAGCACCCCTAAAACCTAAATTATGGAAAAGATATGTGGATGACACATTCATCATATGGCCTCATGGGAGAGAAACCCTAGAAACCTTCAAGAAACACCTAAACAGTTCATCCCCTTCCATAAAATTCACTTTGGAAGTAGAGGTCAACAAAAGCCTCCCTTTCTTGGATATCATCACCAGGAATGAGGATGCCTCTATATCTCACCAGGTATATAGGAAAAAGACTCACACCAAACAATATTTACATGCCTCCTCACATCATCACCCGACCCACAAACTAGGAGTCCTCAACACCTTAGCAACCAGAGCACTTAGAATCTCTGATAAAGAACACCTAGAAAAAGAAATAGAACACCTTATTAAAGTTTTCCTAAGAAATGGATACAATAAACATCAAGCTATCACAGTCATAAATAAAGCAAAAACACGAACTAACAAAAATAAAAACTTTGAAAATATAAAAGGTAAAGTCAACCTCCCTTATATACAGGGGTCTACATACAAAATCTCCCGCATTTTGAAAAAGAATGGAATTCTAACCACTTTCAAACCCTTAAACACAATCCGCAATTGCCTTAATCCTGTAAAAGACAAAATTGACCCTAAATGCCATAAAGGTGTCTACTTAATTCCCTACGGCAAACTCTATGTAGGAGAGACAAGAAGATCATTTAACACAAGGATCCAGGAACACTCAGCAGACATTAAACACAACCGATCCAAATCCTCAGCCCTAGCTGAACATTCTAATAAAACTAAGCACCAAATATGTATAGAGGACACCCGAATCTTAGCGAGGAGCGATCACTACTTCATAAGGAAATTCAGGGAAGCCATAGAAATTAGCAAACACCCCAATAACCTTAACAGAGATGATGGATGGACCATACAAAAACTGGGTTCCAATCCTATCATCCAAATCTACCCCTAACCAGAATCCTCCAGATCAGAATGAATAATAAT
Source organism: Pinus tabuliformis (assembly GCA_031772625.1). Classification (NCBI taxonomy): domain Eukaryota; kingdom Viridiplantae; phylum Streptophyta; class Pinopsida; order Pinales; family Pinaceae; genus Pinus; species Pinus tabuliformis. Next base: position 596,795,007 of record CM062805.1, on the reverse strand, counting down.
AATAATTAAAACCAAAATTACAATTAATAATTAAACTATAGCCTATATAATTATAACAATTAACAATTAAAAAAATAAAAATTTAATAATTAATTAGAATAATAATTAAAATAAATAAATAATCAATGTAAATATAATCAATACAATTACTATCCATTAAAATAGCAATTAAAATAAACATATAATTAAAAATATTTTGCATAAAACAATTATGAAATCAATGTAATTATAAACCATTAAAAATTAATAAAAAAAAATAAATATATATAATAATTAAAAAAATTATAGTAATTAATAATTAATAATTAATAATTAAAATAGTTATAATAACTGAAATTAAAATAAATAACCATTAATATTAAGATTATTAATTATGATTAAAATAAGAAATAATTACAATTAAAATAAGGAATAATTAAAATTTAATTACAATTAATAATTAAAAATAATTATAATTAAAATAAGAGATAGTTAATATTAATATAAGGAATAATTATAATTAAAATAAAGAATAATTAAAATTAAATTTCAATTAATGATAATAATTAGAATTAAAATTACAATTAATAAATAAACTAGAACCAATATAATTATAACAATTAACAATTAAAAATTAAAAATTAATAATTAATGAGAATAATAATTAAAATAAATAAATAATCATAATAAATACAATCAATACAATTATAATTAATTAAAATCCTATAATAATTAATAATTAATAGTTAATAATTAATAATTAATAATTAAAATAGTTATGATAACTAAAATTAAAATCAATTAAAATAAATAACAATTAATATTAAGATTATTAATTAAAAGAATTAATAATTAATAATTAAAATAGTTATAATAACTGAAATTAAAATCAATTAAAATAAATAACAATTAATATTAAGATTATTAATTAAAAGAATTAATAATTAATAATTAATAATTAATAATTAATAATTAAGAATTATTATTCTCATTAATTATTATTTATTAATTATTAATTAATAAATAATAAATAATAATTAATAATTAATAATTAAAATAGTTAGAATAACTGAAATTAAAATCAATTAAAATAAATAACCATTAATATTAAGATTATTAATTAAAAGAATTATAATTAAAATAAGAAATAATTATAATTAAAATAAAGAATAATTAAAATTTAATTACAATTAATAATTAAAAATAATTATAATTAAAATAAGAAATAGTTAAAATTAATATAAAGAATAATTATAATTAAAATAAAGAATAATTAAAATTAAATTTCAATTAATAAGAATAATTAAAACTAAAAATTACAATTAATAAATAAACTAGAACCAATATGATTATAACAATTAACAATTAAAAATTAAAAATTAATAATTAATGAGAATAATAATTAAAATAAATAAATAATCATAATAAATACAATCAATACAATTATAATTAATTAAAATAGCAATTAAAATAAACAAATAATTAAAATTTGCATAAAACAATTATGAAATCCATATAAATACAACAATAAAAAAAATTAATAACTAAAATAATTATATAATCAAAATTACAATTAATAATTATAATAACTAAAATTAAAACTAATTAAAATAAATAACATTTATTAAAAAAAAAATAAAAAAAAAATTGAAAACAAATATAATGATGACAAATTAATTAAATAGATTAAATAAATAAATAATAATTATTATTAAACTAATCATATATGTCGGCTAAGCATCTCTATATATATAGAAAAAATAAGACCAGTCTTTCAATAATTTCTCACATCCTGAAGATGAACCATCGTTGGTGGTTCGAAACGTCGATGGAAAAGAATCCTTATGCGATGGATCCGGAAGAGAATTAAACAAATCTTCTTTACGTTTAAAATAGAAAAACAAAGTAAATCTTTTCAATAAATTTTAAAATAAAGTTTTAACATTTTAATATATAATAAAATTATTAATTACAATAATTGATTTAGGTTTAAATTTATCAAACAATAATATAATTTAATTTGTGAATAAATATTGATATTTATAACATATTAGATCAAGTGAATACGGTAACAAAATGATTTTTTTCTTACTTGAACAAATTAGTGATGTGGTATCCTTTCCATTCCTCCTCCTGTCATTCATGGGAGGTTTTTTCATGTACATAGGGAGTTGTGGTTGAAAATTTTCTGAGTTCTAATGTATATAATTTTTCGAAATAATGGATTGTGGGTCCTCCCCTGTATTTTGTATCGAATGGCTAAATATCAATCACTTTTTGGGCAGATCGCAGTTCGTTCCGAAACGACTCAATCCCAACGAGGCTCCGATGGGGTAACCAACACAATTGTGAAGCAGCGCTAATGCCTTCCCCCAAGAGATTCAAAGGTCAAAGATCCAGCGCGACATATCTACAGTCTCAGTTAATTCCAGGGGGTCGAGCATTGTTCCCAAAATCTGTTCAAGCACCCCGCCGAATGGTGGTAAATAGGGATGCCACCCGTCTTGCAAACACGATGCTACGTTAGTAAACTGAGACCACTCATCAAGAAAGCACGGTAAGTGCGGAGTTTAAAAAATGAGTCGTTACCCCGTACATCTCGTCCAATCCAATTGTTATCACTTATCTTGAATATTCAACGATCAAAGTAATGGCCACACTAATCAAATTTGCAGCTGAAAGCGTACTCAAGGAAAGAGCTTCGAAGTTGAACACACGAGAAATAATTTAGAAAGAAACATGGTACCTACCTAGCCCTGAACCTAACTGCAAATAAAACGGGAAAGTGGCTAGACACTGGTTTAGAAAGGGGTTAAAAATCGTGCATTTCCTGGAGCAATCACCGTCCATTCTAGATCAACTACGCTCCCTAACAAGTTTGGTGGGTGGGACATGCGCAAAACTTAGCCCGTAGGAGCTCCCCAAAGTTGAAAAGTCTGAATTCGATCTGACGACCTAGATTCATTTCGGGGGTGAAAGAAGGACTCCTCCTCTAGAACCAAAATACTTGAAGTAACCCTTGAATTGATCCATAAATCTCTAGTTTTCCCTATCTTTCCTATGATGCAATGATTTACTGATGTTACCCTATCCCATGATTTTTTTACCCTTCCCCCTGATGAACAACATTCCTGGTTAAGAAAGATCCTATCTCTGGGAGTGCAATGTCTACCCCACATCGATATTTTCTCAGTTACCCTCTTCAGTGAGCTTGTTCAACCCATTCTTTCTATAATTGTGTGTTTATTTGGGTAAGACAATTCCCATATCACCAACAAGGTCGTCATCGGCTTTTTACACCAAATGATGCAACCCGGTTGTTTGCTCAATATCCTAGCTTACCTGTGCACGACCATATGGTTCAACTTCATTGCTTTCCCACCACCTCTTATTTCCACTCTTATTCACTATTGCTCTACTTGTTTATGTACACCCACGTCGAAGAGTTTGATTTTTGGGGTCTAAGCATGATTACTCGCAACAAACAGAGGAATTATGTCTTTGATTTGAATATTATCGTTAGGAGAAGACCCGACAATTGTGGGTACTCTCAGTGAAATCATCCTATATGGCCATCACATTTACAATTATCGACGGGTTTTCTTGACTTAGAACTCTTCCGCAGCAAAAAGAACTTCTCCAACTTAGCAAAGACACTATGATAGGGGATTGGTATCTTTATGAGAATTATATATAAATTAGGGTTTATGGGTGCGAGCATCATCCCTACCATCTTCCTATATTCATGCCCATGAGAGTCTTTTCTCTAGAATTTATTAGATAGCTCCTCAGTGTAGACTTGCTCCATTTCATTCCTGCAAAGAAGGGATATATCTTTAAAATGGGACAGCCCGTGGGTCTTTTTGTCGTGAATACAAGACAAGATTTCAAAATAGTTAAGGCTTTACTTGGAACAATGGATTTTGATAAGGAATACATCTTGCACTATGATCTCAAGGGTGTCATTACCTGTAGGAGAGAAAAGATAAAAGCATCAACTTGTATACGTGAGCCCAGGCCCAAAATTGAGTGGAAAGCTAATTTTGACTCGTGGCCTCTTAATACAAAATATAGATCGAGGCCGCAATAACAATAGATAAAGCGTCAAAAAAGACCGTTGACCAAGCTAGAGATATTGAGATGGAGGAAGCACATATAAATAAAAATGCTAGAAGTCAAGACCCTGAAGAAGAAGAAGATTTTGTAACCAAGCTAGTGGAAACAAGGCTAGACTGGTCAGGTTTTCAGGTGATATGGGAGGATCCACCACAAGCCACAACTTCATCTTCTCTAGAGATAGCAGTTTTGAGCACTTGGGAAGGTGTTGTTGTCACTAGGTCAAGTTGGCCTGTTGGAAAGGCCATTGAGGAAATAAATAAGAAATTTAGGGGAAAAATACAACAGGTAATGGCTTCCTAATTGATATCCTATCACACAAGACTGTTGGCTGTTATGGACTTAGAGTAGAATCAGATGAAGTTTTTACTAGAATGTCCACTGGCACAATATTTACCTTCAGTTTCTCAGTTTAAAACTTTGGATGTGTCTTTGGATCTGTCAAGTGTCCCCTTACTGGATAAAATAAATTTTCATAAGAAAGTGGTGTCAGGCCAGGGTAACTCCACATTGAACGAGAGAAAACACTGATTGATTTTATTCATTAGCTAACACATTATTTATACATATACAAAACGGATCAGTTCATCTTCTAGATGACTGTCCAGCTTCACCTCATCCGTTTCGGATTAGGTGTCAACATTCCCCCCCTTAATCTGAAGGGATGTTGGTGAGTCCAAGCATCATTCTGAATCTTTCAAGCTTTTCTCTTCCAAGCGCTTTGGTGAAGATGTCTGCAATTTTCTCGTTTGTGGAACAATGACGGAGATGGATTGTTTTGGCCTCAACATGATGTCGGATCAGATGATATTTAGTATTGATGTGCTTAGTACGATCATGGAACTTTGGGTTCTTGGCCAACTTTATTGCAGATGTGTTATCAATCATGAGTGGAGTTGATTGTATTTGTTTTACCTGCAAATCTTCAAGAATTTTCCTGAGCCACACAATTTCTTTCGTTGCTTCAGCTGCTGCCACATATTCTGCTTCTGTTGTGGAATCTGCTGGTACTGATTGTTTGCGTGATCTCCAGGAGACAGCTCCTGATCCAAGACTCATAGCATATCCTGAAGTAGATACCCCAGTTTCTTTGTCTCCATCGAAGTCTGAATCAGAGTATCCAATCAAGTTGAAGTCGTCCACCTGTGTATACTTGATTCCAAGGTCTTGAGTTCCCTTCAAGTACCTTAGAACTCTTTTTGCAGCAGACCAATGTCCTTCACAAGGCTTTTGCATAAACCTTGAGAGGATTCCAACAGCAAATGAAATGTCTGGTCTGGTAGTAGTGAGGTAGATGAGACTTCCTACAAGCTGTCTATACTTTGTTGCATCCTCAAATTCTTTTCCTTCAATAGATGTGAGCTTCAAGTTTTGTTCCATTGGAGTAGAAAGGGGATTGCACTCTGTCATGCCAAATCTGTTTAACAAATCTCCAATGTATTTCTTTTGAGAAAGAAATATGGACTTTGGATGTTGGGTTACTTCAATGCCAAGATAGTAATGAACATAGCCCAAATCAGTCATTTCAAAAAATTTTCCTAATTCTTTTTTTATGGATGCAATATAACTTTCATTGTTCCCTGTCATTAAAAGATCATCTACATATACCACAAGATATACCACTGTTTTGCCAACTTTCTTGACAAATAAAGTTGCATCATCAAGATCAAAATGTTTGAAGTTGAGTTTCAGAAGATGCTCAGTTAGTTTTTCATACCAGGCTCGTGGTGCTTGTTTGAGGCCATACAAGGACTTCACAAGTTTGCATACTTTGTGTTCATGTCCTTTCACAGCAAATCCTTCAGGCTGGGACATAAAAACATTCTCTTTTAGATCTCCATTCAAGAATGCAGTTTTTACATCCATTTGATGGACTTTCAAACCGTTCTGAGCAGCTAGTGCAAAGAGTGTCCGGATGGTGGCCCATTTTGCTGTGGGAGAAAAAGTTTCCTCATAATCGACCCCTTCCTTTTGTGCAAAACCTTTTGCCACAAGCCTAGCTTTGTGCTTGTCAAGTGAGCCATCAGCTTTGTACTTGTTCTTGTAGACCCACTTGCAGCCAATTGGTTTGGTTCCAAATGGAGGATCAACCAGCTTCCAAGTGCCATTCTTTATGAGGGCATTATACTCCTTCTGCATCGCTTCTTTCCATTCATCATGAGAAGCAGCTTCTTTGAAGGAAGTTGGTTCAAAATCTGTAGACAAGTTCAATTCACAATCATAAGTAACATCCATATCAACAGGTGAATTAGAGTTATCTACATCACCTCCATCTTGTCGGTTTGAATTTCTGGTTCCTGTTTTTCCAATTTCATCAGGATGAACACTTTCAAGTGTCTTTGTCAGCCACTTTGGGGGACCTTTCTGAGATGGTCCAGGCTGTTCTGTTGATTGAGTTGGGTCTGAATCAAGATTGAGTCTCCCAATTCTATCAATTACATCACTTAAAACATCATCCGTTGTTGGAGTGTTATGCAGGGGAGATTGTTCTTCAGAAGAAGATTCCACATGTTGATCTAGTATAGGAATCCCCCCCTTCAAGATGTGGAATCTGATTATCAAACTCTTGAAATGATTTCGGTTTTGTGAATCTATCCAAGCGATCAAGTTGCCGCTCAACAACACTGTCAGATTTGGACGATTCAAGAAAAATGACATCTCTAGATAAGACAAACTTTTTATTTGCTTCATCATAAAGGCGGTATGCTTTAGATGTGTTTGAATACCCCAGGAAGATACACTTACGACTTCTAGCACCAAGTTTGTTTCTATGTACCTTTGGTATTAAAGCATAACAGGTGGAACCAAATATCCTGAGATGTTTTACCGAAGGAACATGTCCATACCACAATTCATAAGGAATCTTGTTTCTTATAGCACTAGATGGACATCTATTCTTTATATATGCAGCACATAGAACAGCATCAGCCCAAAACATTGTCTTTACATTTTTGAAGAAAAGCATGGATCGTACCATATTCAAAATTGTTCTGTTCATTCTTTCAGCTACACCATTTTGTTGAGGATTATAAGGCACAGTTGTTTGATGTTTAATCCCATGTTGGCGAAGATAGTGTTCAAATTCATTTGATGTATATTCTTTTCCATTATCAGTGCGAATAGACCCAATAAGAGATTGTGCATCATTTTCAATCCACTTATGAAAATTCTTGAATGTTTGAAAAGCATTAGATTTGTTCTTCAATAAGTAAACCCAACACATTCTGGTGTAATCATCAATAAATGTCATGATATATTTATTTCCATTTGCAGAAGAAACAGGCATTGGACCACATAAATCTGAATGAATAAGTTCAAGCTTCCTATGTGCTCTTGAATGTGAATCATGAAAAGACAGTTTGCTATGCTTTCCTAGAATGCAAGCATCACATTGTTTATGTTTTCTAGGAATTGTAGGCAAACCAGCAACACCATTTTTCTTCAACAAGCGGAGACTATCATAGTTTAAATGTCCAAATCTAGCATGCCATAATAAACTTGATTGAAGTGCACCTTCTTCATGATGAGAAATATATGAGAAATGATGTGCATGAGCAGAGGTTCCTTGCAGTTTAAGGAGTCTTTCTTCTTCTATACCCCTCATGACAAGTGAGTGGTCAGATGCCTTTCTTACCTCAAGCTTGCCATCAAACATGTGAATGGAGTGACCTTGCTGGCGGATGTGGACCAGGGACAGCAAGTTTCTCTTCAGCTGTGGGAGATATAGAACATGATCCAGAAGAAAGTCTGGAAGACCAGGCAGTTTAAGCCTGATTGTGCCAAGCCCTGATGGCTTGATTTTTGACTGATCTGCAAAGTATACTGCTCCATCAACATTGTCAGTGAAATCTTCAAAGAAATCTCTCCTATAAGTCATATGACAGGTTGCTCCTGAATCAAGCAACCAGTCATTTTTCGAAGAAGCAAGTGAAGCATTAAACAAATCTTCATTTACTCCAATGTTACATTGTGCCTCAATATAGTGAGCGGATTCAGGTGCTTTACCTTTGTCTGTGTCATCAGTTTTACCTTTCTGCTGATTTCTTCTCTGCTCAACCTTGTCCCATGGTAGCTTGCATGTAGAAGCATCATGTGATCCATTTTGTTTGCAGCGAATGCAATGCAGATCTGCCTTTTCTACTTGAGGATGTCTGCCCCCCCTGCCTTTGAAGTATCTTCCTCTTCCTCTTCGTCCACCTCTTCCTCTTGTAGAATCTTGAGCAGGATGCTTTTCTTTATGAGTAAGGCAAATAGTCTCTTCAGAAGATTCAGGGACTGTTTTCTTTCCAAAGGCTTTCTCTCTTTCAGCAAACTTTTTCACAAGAGTGTCAAAGGTTATATCTTTAAGATTTCCATTTGCTTGTAAAGACTCAAGATAGTTAGAGTAGGTAGGATAGAGTGCTTTGAGAAAGGCAATAAGAGAGATATCCAGCTCAACCTTAGTGGATTTAATATCATGCACTATAGACTTTATTTCAGATGCAAGAGTAAGAGGATCATTATTTTTCAGTTAAAGAGTGAAGAGTTTAATCATGAGCTGAACAACTTCAAGTGCAGAATGTGTATCATAGAGTTCTTTCAGCTTTTGTAAAGCTTCAAAGGCAGCGGAATAGGATGAAATATGACGACTTACTTCCTCACTTATGGATGCTGTGATCAATGCAAAGGCTTTGCTGTTCTTGTTTTCCCAAATGGCAAGTTCTTTGTCTGATGTGGGCTGCACAGGGTCTCTGTCTTCTTCTCCGACACACACACCTTTCCACAGCTCATTGTAGATGAGGGTGTGTTTTACCATCTGAGACCATTCAGAATAGTTCTCCTTGCTAGTGAGAACTATTCCGACCATTGAAATGATTGAATGCATTCTGTAAAAATATCTCTGCTAAAAAAAAACTTCTGTTGATAAAAGACTTCTGCTGGAGAAAAAAAATTCTTATGCCACAGCAAGACTTCTGTTGAAAAAAAATTCTTATGTCATAGCCTTATGCATTCTGTAAAAAAAATATATCTCTGCCAAAAACACTTCTGTTGAGAGAGAAAAAAAAAATCCTTATATGATAGCCTTATGCATTTTATTTTTCTTCTAACATTCCATAGCATATATATATATCAATGCTCACATATATATCACTGTTTAATAAAACGAGGGCGCTCACTGCTTACATATATCACTGTTCAACAAAAAAAAAATGGCGCTCATATATATATGACTGCTTACATATATCACTGTTCAACAAAAAAAGGGCGCTCATATATATATGACTGCTTACATATATCACATGAAAACGCTGTCACCATACCAAGAGTCTTCAATAAAAACGGCAGTCACCATTACACAAGCTCGGCACTAGACTTCACAGTGTTTCTCCTTCACATAGATCAACTCACACAGCTTTATCAATGGACAATGTTTCATCCACAAAACTCAAAAATAAATCACCTCACATGCACAGCAGCTCGCACACACTCATGCAGCTCACACGCACGACATCAAGTCCCACACACCATCACTTCTTTCACCAAATCTATGATACCATAACAGAGAACATGTATCGGGAGCCCATTGCTCTCATACAGACTTGAATTCATCACTCGAAAATGATTACATTATATGGGAAAAAGCACTAGGCCATGGGATCAAATGCCGAGAGTCTTCAATAAGAAATGCAGTCAACGATTAAAATACATCAACGCAGTCTTCTTGCATCAATACGCAGTCAACCATTAAAAACGCAGTCTTTCATTAGAAACGCAGTCACCATTAACACACCATTAACGCAGTCATGAAGGCACCATTAACAGCGCAGTCTTTCATTAGAATAAGGATGCACGCAGCCAGCATTAAAAAAAACGCAGTCTTCATAAGAACTCAGCCACCATTACAAGGAACACAGTCGCATTTTTTTTTCTATACAAATGCAGTCTTTATTAAAATACAGTCATGGTTATGACAGCCTCAATACAACAACTCAGTCATAGGAAAAACGCAGTCACCATCAGTTTTGTTTGAATGGAATGAGATAGGTTTTTACCAACAGCAGAAAACGCATCAACGCATAGTTCCACGGACAGAGGGCGCAGTCTCCATGTTAGGACAGAGGGCGCAGTCCTTAGCAGTGTCAGGAATCCTTCAGGATGATGCAGCACTCAGCAGTAGTTACACTATTTTGGGACCTGTGCTCTGATACCATGTCAGGCCAGGGTAACTCCACATTGAACGAGAGAAAACACTGATTGATTTTATTCATTAGCTAACACATTATTTATACATATACAAAACGGATCAGTTCATCTTCTAGATGACTGTCCAGCTTCACCTCATCCGTTTCGGATTAGGTGTCAACAAGTGGGGGAAATGTTGTACAATGACCTCAAAAAGAATGCTATGACCATTAGCAGACTCGAGCCATTACAAGAGAAGGCTGCAAAAAAGTTAAAACTAGAGAAGGCCAACTCCCGAGCCCTACATATATGGAACGAGGATTTCAGAGAGTTGATAATCAAGATGGGTTGAAGCCAGAGAACAAGACAGTAATAGAAATTCTTCTTCAACAGTCTCAAAAGGAGATCCAGGGATTGAGACACAAGTTGAATATGTCAGGTACTAAACATGTATAGTATAAGGAGTTAGCTCCGATATATAAAGAAAAGGAGAACCTAATCAAGGCGTTGGTTGAAAGAAGCAATGAGATAATAGTCCTCAAGAAACAATTGGTCAAATTACAAACAAAAGTGAACTCTCATGCATGTGTGGTGGTTGCACCTGAAGATCCAAAAAAACCCACTGAACAACTCACCAAGGCCCTTATTGAGATACATCTCTCAGGAGGGGAGTTGAAGAAGGTGCAGAGAGACTTGGATTCCTCTAATTAAAGTGTAGCCCAGAAGGAGCAATAGTTGGAGGCCGCTATGATGAACATCGAGCTCATTAACAAAAATATACAACTAGTGACTCATGAGGTTACTGAGCTGAGAGAAGAGTTCAAAGGGAATATGTATCTTTTTGAAGTAAGGCAATTGGTCTGGGACAAGATCATCGAAGAGATGAAGATTAGAAGGGAACACATAAGTTTGATGCATGAGAAAAACTTCACAAGCAGGGATTACGAGATCTTCCTCAGAGATGCCAAAGAGGAAGGAGAAAGGAATTCTCAGATCACCAAGAGATTTATCCAGTTTGTAAATGAGACGCCAATCGATGAGTTCAGGCCCATCGATGTAGTGGATAGAGTTAGCACAGTAATGGATACTTGCAAAGTATCCTGAAAGAGGAGGCTAGGAACAAATGTGAGCAATGCCTTGAAATAGTATGAAAATAAGGGAACACATAAGTTTGATGCATGAGAAAAACTTCACAAGCAGGGATTACGAGATCTTCCTCAGAGATGCCAAAGAGGAAGGAGAAAGGAATTCTCAGATCACCAAGAGATTTATCCAGTTTGTAAATGAGACGCCAATCGATGAGTTGAGGCCCATCGATGTAGTGGATAGAGTTAGCACAGTAATGGATACTTGCAAAGTATCCTGAAAGAGGAGGCTAGGAACAAATATGAGCAATGCCTTGAAATAGTATGAAAATAAGTGGCCGCCTTCAATGTCGAATTTGAAAGGGTGGTCCAAGCAAGATTATCAAACTGATAGGAACCCCTTGGGAATAGTACAGTTAGAGACTTGTTGAAGCTAAAAGAAAGGCAAGTTTGTCTCATGAGAAAACTACCTCTCTCAAAGGTAAAACAATGGTAAATTATCTGAAGAAGGAATTTCAACTCTTAGGAATGGTGAGGAGCCTTTTTCATCATAGGCTAAGTTATGTTGACTTAACTGATTTAAAGGTCAGTTATCAAAAATTCCTCTCTATTCCTCATCCACCTCCAGCACTATGGAAATGATGCAAGTAGTTCGTTAATCCACCAGTTGTCTAAATCATTGAACTATTGACAGAGCATACTCCACAACATGCTTCACCAGCCCATCATCCTTGAAGATATTTTTGGTCATGTTGATTATGACATTTTACTTACATATTTTATTTTACTATCATTTTTGTGTTAATATTTTTTCCTATTTAGTCTGTTACTCTTCAATCAGTACAGTTGTGTTATCAAACATGTTGAAATTTTGATATGCCTAGTTTTCATGCTAAGATAAAGAAAATAATATTTTGTAACAAACTCTCTCTTTCTAGGAGGTCCTATAAGAGAAATTTTATGGAACAAGGAAAAAGGGGTTCTGAAATTTTGGCGGGAACTCGTTTATGGTTTTCATAAGAACAACATTATGGATCTTCATGGATGTATGCTTCTCTAGAAATTAATGCAATGTTTTTGATGATTCCGACTTATTGGGTTTGTAGTATGTTCTCTCTTCTATGTGTTTACATATATGTTAAATGTTTTCTCAGATCACATGTAGAGTACCTGCTAGATATACTTTTCATAAATATACAAATTCATTTAGATTAAATGTTGATGAGAAATGTATGTATGGATATGGAAATTAAGTCCTCAAAAGTGGCCCATGTATCTTCACACCTCATAAAAATTTATCCTTCTCTCATTTCTTTCTAGACTTGGATATATGGGATTCTTAAACATTTAAGCTCCACATGTCAGGTTTTATTTCTATTTATTACCTTTAAAAAGAAAATTATTAGCTTCAATCTATAATAAGAGTTGGCCACCATAGATCTATGAGTATGATTCCTACGAATTATTATGTACATTAGTTCATGTATTGCATTTCTTATGAATGGTTCTGAATCAATATCATTTGAATTATATTGAACATTAAAGGTACTATGTGTTTCCAGCCAAATATGACAGCACTCACTAATATGTCCTAGGCATTGTTCTCCTTTCAACCCAGAGATTGTCTGTAGGAGCGACAACATCCTCTGGCACCATTGTCAGGGAACAAATTAGAAAAAAATTCCCTGGGTACGACATTTATACACTCTTTGGTAAGGTGAGAAAAGGAGTGTGGGTTGTAGATACCTCATCTTAGCGACTCCACTATCTAAATATAAGTTGATCATCCTCATTTTTAAGAGGCCCCATACCCACTCAGAAACTTCTCAACAGAGAAATCCACCTGTGTCTGACCCTGAAAGAATAATATCTAGAAGGATTCAGAATGAAAAAAACCCCAGATACCACTGCTACTATCTCCTCTTTTCCTAAAGTATCCTCTTCCAGCTCACATAATGCCATAATACATTGCTCTAGTTTTTCCTCTTGAGTCTGGTATATCCTTAAGAAAGTGGTTAACTATTCAACACTACCTTCAAGAAAGTCAAGGAAGAAGAAGCTTCGGTCAACACTCCTTCTTTCTCATTCCCTCCCCTCCCTGAAGTTGAGGAGGTTAAATATATTCTTGAAAGTAGTCCTACACAAAGTTTGAATAACATTTCAAATCAAAGTTAGTTAGTTGTCTCGCAATTGGTCGTCTCATAAAAACCTATAATAAACCTAGTAACACCAACTCTTCTCCATATGGTGGTCCTAGGCTTCCTATTGAACAAATATGCTCCCTTAGACCTGCCTCAAGATTTTAGTGCTATGTCACAGGATTATCTCAAACTCTTGCCAAGATTCACAAGAGAAGATGAGATATCAACACAGAGACATATAGAAGCCTTCTTTGCTTTCACAGAAAACCTAAACGTAGATAACCTGTATGTAGTGCTAAGACTTTTCATTCAATATCTAGATGGAGAGGATAAGAAATGGTTCAAGTCCTTTCCATATGCCTCCATTACCACTTGGGAAGAGATGGAAAAATCCTTTATGCAGAAATGGGGGGAAAAAAGGGATCAGGGGTATATTCTCACTAATTTCAATGCTATGAAAAAGAAACACAATGAAGATGTCTCAAAGTTCATAAAAGGGTTTAATAAGTTGCATAACAGTCTCCCTGCCAAAATTAAACCTCGACAAACAACTGCTAAAGTACTTTTTGTTGGATCTTTTGAATCAAAGTTCGGTTTTGCACTCCGTGAAAGGAAGTCTCGCACTTTGGACTAGATTCAAATTGATGCTCTAGAGGTTGAAGAAAACTTTACCTCAATTAGAAAGTCAAGAGGCAAAATTAATCCTGGGGAGAGGAGAAAGGGGAAAGAGGAAGCAAATTCCTCAAGTCAAGGGAAAGAGTCTCAAGAACAGAAACTGGAGGAAATGAATAAGTTGATAAGGAACTTATCTAATAAGCTTGTGAAACTGGAGATATAAAATTAAAACCATCTACGACAAAATTCTCAAACCCCTATTCACGGTTTCAATCCTCAATACAGAAGGCCTCCCTTGCAAATATTACAAAGGGAGAGAAAAGAGGAACAAGATCACATTCAACCCCCATTATATATAGAAGATTATCCAATGGAGCAGATACAAGAGGCCAACATGCTTCAAGGAAACCTATTCTCCTTCTTCTCTGATGAATAACAGGAGGTCAAAGTACATGAGGAAGGAGGGGATGATCTAGATGCAACAAGAAATGATGGTGAGATTGATGATTATTGCAGGAATTTGATTGATTTCATGCAGGCTCAACTACATAGGAAGTATGATCTTTGGTCTTCCTTAAGAGATCAAGGGGGCAATACCAAAACAAAATTTTTTCCTCCAACAACCTTCCTAAAGCAACGGACAAAGGGAAGAAGCCTTTAGATCCAATCCTACCAAAAAAGAAGGATTCCTTAGACCAAATCTATCATAATTCCAAAGCCCCCAAAGTAGAGAAATCACCTTCCCCATCTAAACCCATCTGTGATAAAGAAAAAAAGCTCGTTGAGGTCGTCACTGTTGAAAAAGGTCCTATTGTCTTTAATCTTCAAAAAGAACTTGAGAAAGTAAAAATTCCAATCCCAGTGGCTAAATTGTTGAAACAACCAACTTGTAAGGCCAAAGTTTCTTAGTTCTTGTGTCCATCTTCTCCAGTCCACTTACATGATAGTTTGAATCTCCAAGAATAAAGGCCAATGGTTGTCTTTGGACCCTGCGTTGAGGAAAAAGATCCTTCCAAAACTTTGTTTTATGTTACCTTAGTAGTGCATGACCTCCTACTACACAACTACATGTTAGAATCAAGTGCTTCCCACAATTTTATGCCACTAGCTATCATGAAGCAATTGGGGTTGTAAATAACTAGACCATACAAGGACCTCTACTCCTTTGACTCCAAAAGGGTAAAGTGTTTAGGAATGATTAATGATCTAGTGGTGAATTTGGCTCAAATACCAGTAAAACATGTAGTAATGGATATTGTAGTAGCTGACATCCCTACAAGATTCAGTAAGCTTTGTCCAGGTCATGGGATTCCGAGATTGGAGGTTTCGTCAAGCTAGATTTGACCTATGCTACCATTCATATCTTTGGTGGAGAAGAAAGGTGACTATATAGAGAATCAAGGTTTGTTAAAATAATTACGAGTGTTGATTGTTTGAATAATGCCCCTGTATATGGGAAAGAAAGGGAGTTCTCCTGCTTACTGTTAGAAGAGGATGATTTTATTTTGGAAGAGACGCAGGTGCAACCTACAGTCCAATTAGATCAGCAACTACGAGATTATGGCAAGGTATGGAATGTATATTTTGATGGTTCTAATTCCAAGGAGGGAAATGGAGAAGAGGTGTTGTTGATATCCCTAGAAGGAAGTTTGATCCCTCTCTCATTTAAATTTGAATTCAAGGCCACAAATAACGTGGCTAAATATGAGGCTTTGCTTCTGGACCTACAAGCACCAAGAAACTTGAACATTGAGTGCTTAACTGTTTATGGAGACTCTGAACTAGTAGTCAAGCAAATAAAAAATGAGTGTTAAACAAAGAATCCAAGGTTGAAGGCTTAGAGAAACAAGGTCTTGGATTTGATGGATGATTTTCTCTTGGCTTTCAATGTTCAATTTCTACCCAAAGAAGGAAATCAAATGGTTGACTCCTTAGACGTAGCTGCTAGTAATTTCAAACCACCGCAAAATCCACTTCTCAGATATGAGGTCAAAGTCAGATATAGACCCTCAGTGCGAGGTAATGTTAGACATTGGTAGGGGTTTGAGGATGATGAGCAGGTCAAGCACTTTATGGAACATAGGGTAATTCTCAAATTATATGATTGACAAAGAGGATGAAAAGATAATAGATGAGAAATGAGCTACTTGAGAGGAAACCATCAGAGGGCATAAAATTTTGTAGTTAAATGGAAATACTATTCCCTTGGGTCTTGTTCCTTTGGAAATATTGTTCAATTCTAGCAAGGCAACATCCAAACATGCTAAACAAGGAGTCGATGAACAAGTGGAGGAATGTAATATCGGCTTGGAAAAGGAGCCCTGGATTCTCAAGATGTCAAGGGAACCCCGGATCAATACAAGCAAAGGTAGCTAAATCTTTTTAGAGATTATAGAGATGTATTTTTTTGGTTGTATGATGATATAAAAACATTTTATACTAATATTATTCATCATAAGATTTCTTTGATGAATGGAATGAAGCCCCAAAACTAGAAAATCAGATAGATCAACCCTCTTTTAAACACATCCATTGAGAAGGATGTAAGGAAATTACTCCAAGCCAATATTACTGTACCCCTACGATAGTCAGAGTGGGTGGCGAATCTAGCTCTTGCTAGAAAGAAGAATGGGGATATAAGGTTGTGTGTGGACTTTAAGAACCTCAACAAATCTTCATTGAAAGATAATTACCATTTACCTGGGATGGATTATATTTTACAAAAGGTAGTTGGGTCAACTTGGATATATGATGGATGGATTTTTAGGATACAATTAGGTAGCAGTGCATCCTGACGATCAAAATAAAATTGTATTTAGCACACCATGGGGAACATTTATGTACGCCAGAATTCTATTTGGCCTTATAAATGTGGGATCCACCTTTCAAGGAGCGATGGAAATAGAGCTTGTGGGGGAACAAGAAAAATTTGTGGTGGTCTACTTGGATGATATCACGGTTTTCTCTAAAAGCAATGAGGAACACAATGA
Source organism: Pinus tabuliformis (assembly GCA_031772625.1). Lineage (NCBI taxonomy): Eukaryota > Viridiplantae > Streptophyta > Pinopsida > Pinales > Pinaceae > Pinus > Pinus tabuliformis. The sequence goes on along the minus strand of CM062805.1, from coordinate 596,777,919 downwards.
ACATTTAAGACTCATTTTTGAGAAATGTGGGAAATATGGGTTGTATTTGAATCCTAAAATGTCTCAATTTTCCCTAAATAAAGTAAATAAATTGGGGCACATAGTAGCACAAGAATGGGGGAAAATCAATCCCAAGCACGTGGAAACCATCAACAACATCTCCCTATTAAGAAATAAGAAAGAAGTCCAATTTTTCTTGGGAAAAATTAACTTCTTGAGAATATTCATACCCAACTACGCTGAGATAGTAAAATAGATCAAAAAAATGTTGAAAAGGAAAAATGAAGTGAAATGGAACCCAGATTCTTGGGAGTCCTTCTCCAGGATTAAAAGAGATTTCATAGAAGCTCATGTGCTAGTTAGACCAGATTATTCAAAACCTTTTTACATATTTTCTTTCGCATCTCCTTACATTGTGGTCATTGTCTTATTACAGAATAATCGCGAAGGGAATGAGCAGCCAAAAGCCTTTTTTAGTCAATGTTGAGGGATGATGAATTGAAGTATAATATCCTAGAAAAGCAAGCTTACACCCTAGTCAAAGCCCTAAAGACTTGGAGAGTTTGTGTTCTACAATCAAACATAGTGGTTTATGTCCCAACAAAAACCATGAAAGATATCTTGGTGCAAGGAGATAGTGATGGAAAAAGAGGCAAGTGGATTGCTAAAATCCAAGAGTATGACATGGACATTAAACCCACTAAACTCATAAAAGGATAGGGGCTAGCTAAAATCTTATCAAAGTCAAACTGTCGAGCCTTGGGCATAAACTTATTAACTAAAAAAGATGGAGAAGGGATGCAATAACAGATGATCAAGACAATAGTTCAAAAAATCCATATGAAATATGAAGCATCCGCCTGCCATAAAGACATCAACCATTATTTTTTTTTTCTAAGATGCCCACTGAAATTGGATAAATTGAAGTACAGGGCTTTGAGACTACAGGCCCAAAAGTTTGTTATATCGAATGATCAACTGTATTGGAAATACCATGTTGGGATCCTACTTTTATGCTTGGTGGAAGAGGAAATTCGTAAGGTGATCGATGAGTTCCATGGTTGTGTTTGTGGGGGACATTATAGTTGGAAGGATACAACACATAAGATATTAAAAGAAGTTTTTATTGGCCAAAACTATTTGGAGAAGTTCACTCTTATGTTCGGGCCTATGAGAAGTGTCAAATATTTGCTGAGAAATAGAAACTAGCTCCACTCCCACTAATCCTTGTCTTTGTTGAAGAGCCTTTCAGGCAATGGGGATTGGATTTCATTAGAAAAATACACCCACCTTCTAGCAGTCAGCAAAAGTGGATACTTACAGCTACAAAATATTTCACTAAATGGGTGGAAGCGATCCTAGCCGGAATGCAACCGGTGTTGTAGACGTTAAATTTTTGGAGGAAAACATCCTTGCTAGGTTTGGATGTCCTAATAAAATCATGACTCATAACGCTCAGGTTTTTAAGTTAGAAAATTTTATTAATTTTTGTCAGAAAGTCAACATTATCATTGGTCATTCCACTACATATTATCCAAAAGGAAATGGATTGGCTGAGTCTTCAAATAGAACTTTAGTAAGAATTCTAAAGAAAATAATTGTAGAAGAACAGAAAAATTGGGACTCATAACTGAGATTTTCCTTATGGGCTAATAGGATCAAAACTCAAAGATCCATTGGGAAATCCACTTTCAAATTGGTCTGTGCAAAAGTTGTGATTTTCCCCATACATCTTTCCATGCTCATTGCCAAAATATTACAAGACATTGAAGAAGAGCCTAACTCCCTGGATAAATCAACTAGTGGAGATACAAGAGAGTAGAGAGCAAGTGAATCACATGTTGATCAATTATCAATAGAAAATGAAGTCTTTGTTTGATAAAAATGAAAAGGACAGACCCCTCCAACCCGGGGATCTAGTATTGAGGTGGGATGTCAGAAGGGAAGACAAGGGAAAGCATGGAAAATTCGATCTTCTATGGTTTGACCCTTTCAAGATTGTAGAAGTAAAAGGAAATAATACTTTCTTACTGGAAAACCAAGAAGGTGAAGCACTTGAGTTGTCTGTTAATGGGAAGTTTCTAAAATTTTACTTCTAGCACTGAAGGTATCAACCCTGCTCATTGTAAATATCAGTGTGTTATCTGTAAGTAACCCATTTTGTTTTCAGTTTTCTGTTATTTCTTCATGTTAGGCAATTTTTTTCAATAATAAGACTCCATGACCAAGGAGCAAGATTCTAAGCTACAAGTTCTCGATGGATTAATACCAATACATCATCCTAAGTTGGAGCTAATTTTAGCACTCATCTTGAATTTTTAAGGATCAAAGTCATGGCCACACTGATCAAATTTATAATTGAAATCATACTCAAGGAAAGAGCTTCAAAGCTGAACATGCAAGGGAAAGAATTTAGAGTGAAACATGGTAACCACCAATCCCTGGAATTAACTAAAAATAAAGCAGAAAAGTGGCCTGACACTGGTTTAGAAAGCGGTTAAAAAGCGGACATTTCTTGGAGCAATCATCATCTATTCTAGGTCAACAACTCTCCTTAACCATTTCGGGGGGTGGACATGTGTAGAAGTTAGACTGCAGGATCTCCCGCGAGTTTAAAATTCAGAATGTGATCTAACGGTCTGGATTCATTATGGGGATGAAATAAGGACTCGTCCACCCGCAAGCTAACATGCCGAAGTACAATGAGGACCACATGCAATATGGGCTACCCCCATTGGCTCTTTATGTCAATCGAGCATGATATAAAAGTAAAAGGCAATTTGGCGGTCCTTGCTCCCACTTTCTTGTCCCCCTTCCCTAACCAATCCCAGCATGCCACGCATCTGACCTGCTAAACATCATCACAACATCATCATAGCACCACCCCTCTTTCTATAAAATATCCCTCCTCTCGCCTACTTATCCAAAAGTTACTCTCCAGTTCCTGGTGCAAGCATCCTCATTAGTCGTCTTCACAGGATCTCTTGTTTGAGTACCTACACCACCCAAATGCTTACTCCCGACATTGTTTTCAACTTCGCCTCTGGACTCCAGGTAACCCATCATCCACGACCACCTCTGATTTGTGATTTTACTTGTTAGAATTAAACAAACGGTGCGTAAAAGTCCCAAAACCTATGAGGTCAAGTCCTGTTCCATCCTTGAACACTTAACAGACATCGCAGGCCAAATTACAAACCCAACATGTGCTTACCACCTCTCCAACCTTCATTTTGATCTATTCATGAACCATTTAAGAGGGGAAGATACCTTTCGAGTAATTGATTCCAGTTTATATTACCAAATCACTCCTTCAGTTCATCACTTCCCGAAATTTGTTTCTTGGCTAACAATGACATAACTTGACGAGAAGAATTATTTTGTCTCTACCTCTAGAACAAAAATGCTTGAATTAACCCCTGGATTGATCCAGAAAGCCCTTGTTTTCCTCATATCTCCTATCATTGAGTTAGTTACTAATGTTACCCTAACCCATCATGCTGTTAGCCTTCCCCCTGATGAACAATTATCCTTCTTGAGAAAGATCCTAGCTCCGAGAGGGAAATCTCTACCCCATGTCAAGATTTTCTCAGCTACCCTATTCAGCGAGCTTGTTCGACCCATTTTGTATGCAATTGTATGTTTATTGTGGGAAGACAATGTAAGGCTGTCCTAGGATTTTTATACAGAATGATGCACCTCGGTTGTTTGTTTGATATCCTGACTTACCTGTCTATGACCATAACCTTCCAACTTCATTACTTCCCCAACACCTCTTATTTCCAATATTATTCACTGTTGTTCTACCTATTTGTGTACACCCACATTGAAGAGTTTGATTGTTTGGGTCTAAGCATGATTACTTGCAACAAGCTGAGGAATTTTATATTTGATTGGAATATTATTGTCATGAGAGGACCTGGCATTGGTCATATCATCCTATATGGCCATCACATATATAATTATCCACAGGGTTTCTCCACATAGAATGCATAAAACAAAGACAACTACATCTTATGCACCTAAATCCAAGGAATCAAAACCTTCATGCCACACAGAGCCACTCATTGACACTAGGCGTAGATACATGACCCCTTTTGTCCTCTGCACTTGGACAACCTTTGTTTCGACCTTTATGGGAATTACCTAAGTAAGTAAGACCCATTGTTAGTTGTTGAGTGAGTGTTGTATTATCTAATTTCCCCAACTGTCTAGCCATTCCCTGAATTAATATCTGGCTTATGGCGACGTATGTCAAAGAAACTAATTATTGCATTTCATCAGTCAGGGAGAGATTTCTAGAAGTCACCCCATCATTGAATCAAAACATGTTCGTTTACCCAAAATCCCCAAATATAGAGAAATTCATAAACACCACAATCTTTTTCAATTACAATAAATTCCCATCTAAAGAAAAAAAAATGTTCCGAGATATTTTGGCTCCCAATTCTCAATTGCCTACAAATTCATAGGCATTATCCATTTCTTTGTTTTCAAAAACTTCATAGCCTATCTTAGCCATAATTTTTATGTTTTTCAATGAGGACAAAACATCAACTTTCAGCTAGGTAGCTCTAAGCTTTTTTCATTTAATGATGAATCTTGAAATTATTCTCTATATTCCTTCATTTCTTGTAGAAGTTAACAAGTTTCACTTCAACCATTTTCACCTTGTCTCCTACTTCAAATATTACTCCATGTTGGTCTACCTATTCATGTATAATCATGTGGAGAAGCTTGACTACATAGGCCTATTATACAATAATTTTTCGCACTTCCAGTCTCATACCCTAAATTTTCGAACTTTGCCTAAAATGTCAGAAAGCGACAAAAGTTGTCAATGAATTCACTGTGAAAAAAAATTCATCAAAGCATCCTTGAAGAAAAGAATAAGAAATGCCTTGAAGTAATTTTGGAAGAGCTTGTCAAAAACCCTATTTGCAATCCCAACTCTACTTTTAGCAATCAAACCCTGTGCTGGTATCCATTGGTCTAACTAGTGACTAGTGTCAGCAATGCGACTTTGGGGAGGAAAATCATCACTAATCCTCTTGAGGCAGTTTCTCCAAAAATGGAGTAGAATCTTATTTTACTAGAAGCCTTGAGAATGGTGAGTTGGTCATTTTTGAATAAGGATATGGTCAAGTTCTCCCATTTTGAGTCCTTTATCCTACATTTAGGGATCTTCCCCTTAATATGTGGACCTTCTCCCCCCTTTTTTGGATCCCTACCTCCATCTCCTTCCCTATAAATGCATTCCCTTACACACTTAAATGGTTGGTCAAGGCAGATTGGCCATGTTATTGCTAAATGGTGCCTACTTGCCACCAATTTATGAAGGAGAAAGGAGAGCTTGATAAGTCTTGTCTTTGACTTGGAAACCCATCCCAAAGGAGGCTCCCAAAATCAAGGAAGTGGTTGTATGCTTCACTCTTGTGTTTGTTGTTAATATAATGCATGTTTACCTTCCATAAGCGTGTAAATGATTACTTCCTTAGTATGATTCTCCTTGATCTTTCTATGGTTTACATCAGAATGCATATGCTATGTTTTTCCTTTGTTGTCTTTGTTTGATCTCTCTTGTAGGTATTCATTCACAACAGAATAACAAGGATCGAGCTTGGAATTTAGGAGATAGAGATTGACATCGAAAAGAGACCGCATAGGAGTGAGGTAGGATGTCTTTCTTCTCTCATGTCATTCTGATTTAAACTATGATATTTTTGCATGTATTTGTTTCGGTTGTTACTAGATCCACTCATTGGACTAGAGGGATCACTTCTATCCATAGAAGGGATTGCCTAGTTAACAAGGCCTGAGTATTATACTCTCTAATAAATAGATAAAACGAGTAGTTGACTGGAACATTTATTTGAAGAATAATTCTAACAATGAATGGTTTTCCCAATTCATTTCTACCATTATGTCTACTGCTTATAACATCACCAATAATGTCTCTCCTCCTAGAATTCCTCCTCACCGAAGAGAACTCCTTCAACTTAGTAAGGATACTAGGGTGGGTGAATGGTACATATTTGAGGATTATACTGAAATCATGGTGTACGGATCCAATATACCCCCTTATCAATTACCTGTATATATCCTTATGAGGATCTTTGCCTTAAAAAATTTTAGGAAAATTTTAAATCCTGACCAAATCCATATTTTCCTAGCTACGAAAGGTTATATGTTTAAGCTTGGAAAAATTGTGGGCCCTTTCATTATGAACCCTAGACAAGCTTTCAAACTAGTAGAAGATATGTTGAAGGAGTTTAATTTTGAGATAGGATAATTTTGGCACTATGTTCCCCATGGTATTATATCTAAAAGGAGGAATTAAATTAATGCCTCTTCTTATGAACATGAATCTAGACCTAAGTTAGGAAATATAAGATAGACTCTTGGCCTACCAGTACAGAAATGGAGGTTGAGAAACGAGTCACAAAAGAAAGAACTTAGAAAAGGAGTGTTGATGAGGCTGAAGGTACGATGATGGAGGATGCATCATCAACTAAAAAAACTATAGGAGAATAATCATGAAGAAATTTATGTCAATTTGACTAAATGAAATCTAGACTACCTAGGTTTCCAGGTGCTTTTAGAGGATGCTCAACAGGATGCCACCTCCAGTTCAATTGAGGTAGTAACTCTTGGCTCATTATGGATTACATTAGTAGGAATTCCTAAATGGGAGGAAGCTTATATGACTGAGGAGAAGTACAAGAATATTATGGAGGAAATTCTATCACAACTAGCATCTTATTTGGCACCATACCAAACCATGATTTCATTTGTCAAGGACCTAGAAATAAATCAAAAGAAGTTTTCATTATATCATCCTTTAGTACAGTCCATTTCATCTGTACCACAATTCAAGACAATATATTTTTGATTAGATATGGCTATTGTTCCATTGCAATATAAGATCAACTTGCATAGGCAAGCAAGGGAGATGATTTACAATGAATTGAGAACAGGAGCCTTGACTATTACCAAGGCCGAGAAACTATTGGTTAAAGATGCTACCAAGTTAGAATAGGATAAGGATAATTCAAGAGCACTTCATTTGAAAAATGAAGGTTTCAAGGAGTTCATTGTCAACCTTGGGGTAAAACTAAATGAAAAATCTATTGTAGATGCCATTATCCAAGGCTCTCAATCTAAAATTTAAGAAATGAGGGAGAACCTTAAGATGTCCATAATAGAACATGTACAAACAAAGGAAGTGGCCTACGTAAAGAGAGAAAAGGAAATTCTAGCTAATGAACTGATAGGTAAAAACAATGAGGTGGTGTCCATCAAGCAAAATATTGTACATATTTAACAAAAAATTGACTTTCATATTTGTGTTGTAATCGTACCAAACAACTCTCAAAATCCTATAGAATAGTTGACCAAGGCTCTCACTGATTTGCAGTTATCAGAGAGAGAGCTCAAGAAGATACAAATTAACCTCGACAATACTAAGTACTTGCTCACAAACAAGGAGAAATAGCTCAAAACAACCAATGGAAGTATGGAGCAAGCCAACAGTAAATTACAGGGTGCAAATGATGAAATCAAAGAGCTGAAGCATAATTTGAAAGGTTATATGTCTCATACTCCAGCTAGAAAAATAATATGGTATGATATTATTTCAGAGGTGAAAAACATGTGGGATCATATGAATTTATTTACAAAACAAAGAGTTGGAGTCAAGAGCATTGAATTTTTCATTCTATCACCCAAGAATGAGGATACTAGAAATACAATCACAATAGAAAAAATCATCAGGTACCTTAATGAAAAATCAGCTGATGACTTGAGTGCAATGGATATCATAGATATGACATAGGTAATTATTGAGATTACCAAATTGAATTAGAGAATTGGAGTGAGGAACAGAGCTGAGGAATTCTTACACAATTTGACAATGTTGGTAGCAACATTTAATTCCAATTTTGATGAGGGAACTAGAGTAGGATTTCCTAGTTGTTGGGAATTCCAAGGGAACCTACTTCCATGGGATCAGTATGATCCGCTATTGTTTAAAGCTAAAATCAAAGTGGGTTCTTCACATTAAAATACATCCACTCTCCAGGGAAGAACTAGAGTCATGTTTTTGCTACAACAAACACACTCCAAAAATTTTCCTACACTTGAATTTTGGAGCCTACTGTGGATATCGCGATCAGTATTTCCATAAGAGGGTTCTTAACCGATGATTTTTTGTTAATATTTCAAGCTCCATTCTTGAATTGCAAGTGTCAAAGTCACCTACTCACACATGCTCAATCAATAATGAATTCATGAGCGCATTCTTTAACCCAAGCTTAAACAAGCCTAGCGTAGTCTGTCAAGACAATGTTTATGCTATGCTCAACCCATGTAGATGGTTAGTACGCATTTTCATTGAAAGTATTTCACTTTCAACTACTATTGTACCTCTATTTTGGTGAGTTTTTTGAACTGTTTCTTTTCGGCACCTTTGTTCTTTAGATTGTTGTTTTCATGTTTTCAACTATCACTTTTTCTTTCTTTCACTTTAATTAGTGTCATTTTCATGTTATCTTCATTCTTGCATGTATTGCTTTCATATTCATTTGCATATTGTAGGTCTCATTTGCACTTACTTTAAATATTGAATGTGTCTTCTTTTGGCATGGGAAGTGTCGCATATTACTTAAAGTGGAGTTTTGGTTTGTCGAAAGGGGTATTATTTGTGATAATGACTTGTTCTTGTCATGTAAACATGTATCACACTCATTTTCAAAGTTTCAAGCACTTTCGCACAAGTGTCATCACTGTCATCACAAAGTGTATCTTTGGTGTTGCACTTGGAGTGAGTTGTCGCAAAGTTGTCACATTGAGGAGAATTATGTTGTCCATGTGTTTTGAGTGCCCCTTGTCTTGTCGTTAAGTGATCTAAGTGGGTGATCATGTTCAAGTCTGGCCTTGGTTCAACTTTTTCTCACTCACCCAACACTTAGTCAAAACTGGGAAAACTCCTCGACTAGGCCACTCAACCTCAGTCATCCATCTTGAATTTTCCACTCAGTGTCAATCCTCAAGCAACATATTTACTTCATGGAACTATGCATTGTGCAGTATCTACCATCCATAATTGCACATTGCGCAATCGCACTGCTCAAACCCATCCCCCGAGCTCCAGAACTGTGCAATATTTTTCTCTAGCTTAGCATGAATTGTGCATTACGTAGTCTCATTACTCAAGCCTAAGACTTGAGCTCCTAAACTAAACAATTGCACAATCACCTAGCCTCCCTACCTCCCAGTACTTCGAAGTGATCAGTCTCAAGGATCAAGCTTCTACACTAAGTCCTTAAGTCACTCAACTCCGCAGTTCCTCTACCTAGGCCTCCAGAACTACACATTACACAGTATCAAGGCTCAAGCCTCTAGACTGAGTCCTTGAGTCCCTCAACTCTATAATTCCTTGGCATCTGTCCTCCCAGAATTACACAGTGGGCATCTTCAAGCCTCAAGCCCTAGCCTTGATCTCTTAAGCCCCTTGATTGTGCAATGTCCTTAACCTATACATCCTAAACTTTTCATTGCGCAATCTGAAGCCTCAATCCCAGACCTTGGACTCTATAACTGTACAGTCCCTTAGAAAGTCACTCAACCGGTCACCAGTTCCAACCCTAATAGGTGAGTTCATGAAATATCTTAGGTTAGCATTTTTTTCATAATAACTTTGACTTGTCATTAATGGTTTATAGTTGCAGGTACTCTATCTTTTCATGATAAGATGATGAGGGAGGAAAAGGAGAAGGGGAACACGCTAGAAGACACATATGGAGCTGAAGACATAAGATGGTCATCAAGCTAGAATAATAAGGAACACTAGATTACAATAGAATATCAAACATCAGGACCGCATGAAGACTCCATCTCATTCACAACCCTTTGGAGGGTGGATATGAAGAAAAAAGCATATCTCTCATGAAGATGAAGCATTGGACATCTCTTATTGAAGAAAAAGTAGCAGTCAAGAGTGGCTTGACAATGCCATGTCATCATGCAATCCATGTCACTAGTGTCATGCCACATCATGAGTCATCATGTGCCACAACATTTGTGAATTATGTAAATTCTATATTGGAAAATGTAATATAAAGTGAAAGTCCAAAAGTCATCTATGTAATGTGAAAAGTCACTTGGGATTCGAAAGGTAATTAGAATTCAAACAATCATGACGGTATTCCAAGAGGCACATGAAAGATTATTGATCACTCCATTTATTATATGTACACCCTCATTGTACATAGAAAGGACTTTTAACCTTCACTCCTCCTGCCAGGCATTAGAGAGGAAGATAGTTGTTTTGGAGGAGCAAGTGATTACTCTAATGCTCCACTATTGGGACCAGTAGTGTTCATTGTCTTGATATATCTTGGCATTTTTACTTAATTCAGAAGCTCATTGAGCCAACAAGATTTCATACATATATCATTAATATTGTACGACTATTCTTTGAATGTTTGCAATGTATGTTGTTTTCATTTTTACTAAGGATTTGAACTATTTCAGTGGATTTGGTACTTCTATTGTTGAAGGTGTGTTGTATTTTCTTTAACAATTATCGCTTCCTTGTGAACTATTTTTTTGGTTGATCAATGATTCATTCATATGTATATGTTCATGTGCCTTTTCTAGATTAGTACTATTACTTTTCTTTAAAGGGCCCACTTTTTTTTTCCCTTTCAGTAGAAGGACCTTGATACTTTCTGCAGCTAAAAATTTGAAAAGGCATACTCACTCGCTAATCCACAAATACATTTGTATTACTCTCTTGTGTTGAGCTGTGTAGCCAAGGAAAATCTACAAGAATACATGGCAGTCGAGCTGATACTCCATATGGGGCTCCTATTCCAAATGGTGTGAGGTCTAATTGAGACTTCACATCAGAGAGACCCCCTTGTTTGATGGATTTCTAGCACCATAAACAAATGACACTATAAGGAGGGCCATATGACAAGTTGTGCGAGTTGAGTCTGTTCTAAATTTGTTATCTTAATTGGTTCATCCTAAAATCATAGTCTTGGGGTATTTTTCTAACCTATCATTTGGAAAATGTTTAATCCCTGATGATCCTCTTTATCACTTGACTCAATTGAGGTTGGATGTTGAGGATGGAACATCCATAACCGAGCACATTTCTAATTTTCTTAAATTTTGTGAATATTATGAAATAAATGATGAAGATTTTTTTTTATGTGGCTTTCTTCCTCACCCTTGAAGGTCATGTTAATCAATGGTGTCATATCTTGCCATCTACTTCCATCTATTATTTTCATCATTTCCTGAAGGAGATTTATCGAGCCTCCGATAGATATGATTACCGAGATGTTTATAAAAGAATCAATCAACTAAGAATGAAGCCTAATGAATAAGTTAAGGATTTATCTCATTGATTCCTTCACCTTGGTTATGAATCTCCTAGAGAAGTCATGGATTGGGATTTATTTAAGCACAAATTTGAGCATTTGGTTCACATCTCTTTGAAAATTGAATCTAAACCTCCTAAATTTTCTACCTCCCCAACTCTTGTAGATCATGAGATACGCCTAATTTCAGAGGAGTAATCTGCTATACCTTTTGTTCCTTGTCCTCCTCCTTTTCTAGTTCCGATGAGGGTGCCTCCATGCAATGATAATAAAGTTGGGAAATTTTCACATCAAATTCCGAACCCATCTTCTCATCCTCCTTCTGTATTTCATGACTTATATTTAGTGGAGGAAACCTCAGAATGACTGATGAGGCGTATGGTGAATACCAATTCTTCCACTCCTCAAGATGATTCTAGCATTCTTAAGTTCAATCTTGAATCTTGTTCCACTAAAAATATTACTTCTTCAAGGGACATTTATCACCTTCCATCATCCACATGCCATGACCCTTCTTATCATGATCTACTTTATCAATCTACTCGACCAACTAATTGTTCACACTCTCTTTACTTTCAAGTTGTTGGTTCAAATTGCGATCATGTACAAGGAAGTCACATCAGATAGGTATAGGGGCAAGCAAGTGAAGAGACCTTTGAACATCCTTCTCTTTTCCAAAATTCCCCATGTCAAGATAATTCTCTTCTATCCTTGGTTGATTTTAAATCTAATAATATTGGTGATGAATCAAATGAAATTTACTTATCTAATCAATCTAAAGTCTTAGGCAATAATCATTCTAATGATGATGACTCTGTTGATGTTTGTGATCATGAACGCCTAGGCACATCCACCGATATTTTGGTTTCTCATGAGGATTTTAATTTAGATCTAGAATCCGATTGAGTCAAGTAATATGTCCCTATAAAATCTTCCTCTCCATCTCACTATCCCTTATGCTCTACTATTTTCAATGTATCTACCTGCAATGAAGATGCTTCATGATTTTCAAGTTCTCCATATGATGAGTTAACTTCTTGATTGACACAAGATAATGAGGTCATCCATGACATGAAAGGAAATAGTCAAATCATTAGGTATTCTTTCCATCCCTCGTCATCTCTTATTTTTCAAGAAGACAACTCTTCAAATCAGCATGCTCATGAAATTTCCCCGATTCATACATTTCTAGATGTACAATGAGAGGAATATTCAATTTGAGTAATTTGGTTGTTGAAGTTGTAAAATTTGGTCAAATCAGTGATAGAGATGGCTACCATCCCATTAGTAGTGGTACCATTGAGATTAAAGGAAGAAACTATCTTCACACCATGCATGATCTGATTCAATCTTTAGAACATGATTTTACAATCCTAGAAAGTTATGGGACTTGTCAGGGAGTCGAGGCACTTCAACTTCAGTTGATGGTTATGACAGGATCTCACGACTCTGGTAAGGTCTCCGAACTAAGTCAGATCTGGTTTCTCTTGCCAAATCCTTCTCTTTTGCATGATTTCACTTGATGAAAATTTCTTCTTGAAATATGTTTGGTATTTCTAGTGTAGTCTTTTGAGCTTTCAAGATTTTATTTCTGATCTGATTGGATTCATGAATCTTCTTCAATTGATTCACCTTCTTGTAAATATCTTGTATCAAAATCGGGTTTGGAATGTGTATCTCTCATAGAATCATAGAAATTTGAAGTTAATTATTTCAAAAATCATCTTTGGCCAAGGCAATCATGTGTATCATATGCATTTCATAATAGTCAGCTCTTGGTTTTTCTTGTGAATGTTATATCATGAATCTTTTTCCTCATCGTGCCTGAAATCCTCTTGAATGCTAATCAATGCATGATTTTTTGTGCGAATGAAATTCTTCTTCGTCCACTGCATCTTAACTGGTATTATACATTTTTTGTACTAGAATTCCTTTTCACTTCTTTCAATGATTGTAATTCTAGTACATCATGTGATTAATCACAAGGAAATTGTTTGTTACATTTATCATGATGGAAGATGATTAATCTGCTCAAGGAATTCATAAAGACATTCAAATTATTCTATCTTTGTTATCTTCTAACCAATAATCTCTTTCTACAAATGTTCCATATGATCATAATATTAACTATCATTTGTTTTATCATTTCCCCACCAGTATATTTGATGATCGTTATTTGACATCAATCAATATTTATCATTTATCTCACCATTCGAACACTTGTCAATTAGCTAAGGTACTTCAACCTTAGTTGATGGTTATGTCAAGTCCTCACTATCTTGATAATCCTTTTGAATACGATCAAATTCATTTTCCCTTACAAGATTCTCATCCTCATCCCACACTTTTAATTGCAAATTCATATTTTCAAAGATTTTAGGATTCTCAAGAGGATTGTTTTGGTTTTTATGATCCACTCACTTAATGGTTGGAGAAATGTTAGGTGGAAGTATCTACTACAAATAACAAGTTTTTATCTTTCCTTGTGCTTGCTAAGGAGTTCAGTGGAGATGAAGACACATTAACAAGAAGCTTTTTAGGTTTGTTTAATGATGGTTTTCTTCAGAAATGTAAGAATGCAAGCTGGTTAAAAGTAGTAACTATGACATATCTTTCTACTGAGAGGAAAGCCCATCAATTTTGTGTGCAAGTTATAAAAGCTCTTATATTTTCCATTGCACATTATTTTATATTTGTTTTAATTGCTCATATCTTTTTGTATGTAGGTTAGGAGTAGCTGTGATGGCTACATTGAAAATTTCATTATACATGACCCTAACCTTCTAGCTAGTTAGGTTAGGAGTAGGTATAGCTGCATGTTATTTTTCCATGCACATGCATCTTGCATTCTCTTTCTGTAGTCTTTTTTTTTCTTTCTAATTTTTATCTTACATCCTCTTTTTAGTTTATCCTCCTTTTGTTTTGTTCTTTTGATTTTAGTTTTCTTGTTGTGCCTTCTCTCTTTTCGTGTTTTATTCAATAATAATTCACATGAAGGATTCCCTGTGGCTTGGAAAACAATGTGGAAAAATAGAAAAGGGCTTTGTGACAACAACATTTGGCTAATTTTTTGTCCTTCTTCTTTGGCTTGGTTACATATTTTGAGTCAGTGATGTTCTAATGGAAAATAAGATCTTTGTGTAATGAAATCCTTGTGTTGAGCCATGATATTTGTGTCTATCGTGGAAACCTTACACCTTCACTTGATTCTTTACGTTTCAGCGTTTTCAAGCTGATCCAATTAAGTAGAAAAGGACAAAGGGGAAAATATAAATGAGAAAACCAATATCAAAGATCTTACATATGCTTCTATGAGGGTACAACTTCCTTTGCACTCATTAAGTTAGGATCCCTCTTCTTCCCATGAAATGAATAAGTGTCGATGCACAATCCTATATAAAATAAATAAATAAGTAAATGCGAAAGAAGAGAAATTATTCCAGTGTAGGGAGATTAAGTAAGCAACTCCGTCAGGGTACTTTCCAGGCATGCTGGTAGTGGAGCAACACCAGAGACAAAAAACTATACTATAAAAATCTAAATCTCGTGAACTACACTATCGTTTCTGATTTGAAACATTCTGTGATCATTGATCTTATGTTTGTGTTCAACAGAGAAAAGGAATAAAGGAGACTCTTTTCATGCATGGGGTTAGTGGGGAAGTCATGGTAATCCAAATGATGAATCAATACTCCCTGAAGAAATAGACCCTGCATAAATAATTTAGTGAGGAAAAGAAGATGGAGTTCTACAAGTGTGTCACCAATTGTTGTTTCTATGACAAACACCCTAATTGTTTTTGCCTAGACTTGAATTTTAAAGCCTAACGTGGATCTAGTGATCCGTCATTCGTAGTTGCTTCTTGGCCAGTGTTTCTTAGTTAGGATTTCATGCTCCATTTCTGAATTGCAAGTGTCAAAGTCACTTGTTCACACATGCTCACTCTGTAACAAATTCATGAGTGCATTCTTTCATGCAAGCTTGAACAGCCTACTGTAGTCTGTCAATAAATTATCTATGCTATGGTCAACCCATGTCGATAGTTATTGCACATGTTCTTTAACAGTCTCTTACTTTCAGCCATGTTTGTACCTCTATTTTGGTGAGTTTTTTGAACTGCCACTTTTATGTGTCGTTTTTCTTGCGATTTTCCTTTTCATGTTTTTTGTTGTTGATTTTTATTTCTTTCACTTTAACTAGTGTCATTTTCATGTTATCTTTTCTCTAGCATATGTCGCTTTCACCTTCGTTTGTATATTGCAAGTGTCATTCACACTTTCTTTCAATATTGCATGTGTCGGATTTTGGCCAGGGAAGTGTCAATTATTGCATAAAGTGGAGTTTTAGTTTTTCTAAAGGGGTAATATTTGTGATAATGAGTTTCTAGTATCAGGTAAACATGTATCGTGCTCATTTCCAAAGTTTGAAGCGCCATCAAACAAGTGTCGTCACTTCCATTGCAAAGCGTATCTTTAGTGTCGCACTTGGAGAGAGTTGTTGCAAAGTTGTCACACTGAGGAGAAGTATCTTGTCCATGTGTTTTGAGCGCTCCTTGTCATGTCTTCAAGTGATCTAAGTGGGTGATCATTTTCAATTCTTGCCTTGGTTCAACCTTTTCTCATTGATCCAACACTTAATCAAAATAAGGAAAACTCCCTGCTTGGGCCACTCAGCCTTAGTCAGCGATCCTGAACTATGAAAAGAACAATCAAATTCATCAAGCAACAACTTTTCTTCTTGGAACTACACACTGTGAAGTCTCTACCCTCTAGAACTATGAATTTCACAATCTTAGTGCTCAATCCTAACCCCTGAGCTCCAAGGCTACACAATATTTCTCTCCAACCCAACCTCATATTCACATTACACAGTATTAGTTCTCGAGTCTCAGCCTTGACCTTCTAAATTACACAATTACGCAGTCACCTGGCCTCCTTACCTCACAAAAATGCACAGTGGGAAGTCTTAAGGATCAAGCCTTTAGAATGAGTACTTGAGTCCCTCAACTGTGCAGTTCCTCCACCCAGGCCTCTAGAATTGTGCATTGCGTAGTCTTAAGGCACAAGCCTCTAAAATAAGTTCTTGATTCTCTAAAATGCACAATTCCTTGGCCTGTATCCTCCCAAAATGACGTAATGGGCACATTCTAGCCTCAAGCCCTAGCCTTGAGCTCTTCAGCCCCTCAACTGCGTAATCTCTTGAACCTATCCATTCTGAACTACACACTGTGCAGTCTCAAGTCTCAATCCTAGACCTTTGCATCTGGAACTGTGAAATCCCTTAGCCAGTCAGTAAACCAATCACCAATTCCATCCCTAAAAGGTTAGTTCATGAAATATGTTAAATTAGGGGTTTTTCAGATTGATGTCAGCTTGACTTCAATGGTTTTTAGTTGCAGGTACACTATCTTATCATGACAGGATGATAAGGGAGGAAACGGAGGAGGTGACCCTACTAGAGGACACATATAGATCTAAAGGAGTAAGCTGATCATCAAGCGAGAAGATGAAGGAACACTAGATTACAATAGAAGATCAAAGATCAAGACCACATAGAGACTCCATTTGATCAAAACCCTTTGGACCACAAATATGAAGAACAAAGCATATCTCTCATTAAATGAAGCATTGGACATCTCTTATTGAAGATACATCAATAGCAGAGAATGGCATGACTGTGCCATGTCATCATGTATCCATTTCATCATTGTCATGTCATGTCATGAGTCATCATGTGCCACATCATTTGTGAACTATGTAAATTCTATATTAGAAAATGTAATGTAAATTGGAATTTCAAGAGTCATCTATGTAATGTGAAAAGTCCCGTGGGAGTCAAAAGGTCATAGAGAAGTCAAACATTCATGAGGGTAGTCCAAGAGTCACGTGGGATGTCAATGATCACCATATTTGTTATATATACACCCTCAATGTACATGGAAAGTAATTTTCACCTTGGCTCCTCCTACGAAGCATTAGAGAGGAAGATAGTTGTTTTGGAGGAGTAAGTCATTGCTATAATGCTCCACTATTGGGGCTAGTGGTTTTCATTGTCTTGATGTATCTTAGAACTTTTACTTAATTTAGAAGCTCATTGAGTCAAACAAATTTCATGCATATGTCATGAATATTGCAAGCCTATTATTTGAATGTTTGCAATGTACGTTGTTTTCATATGTAATAAGGAAATTGAACTATTTCAATGGCTTTAATACTTATCTTGTTGAAGGTGTGTTGTATTTTCTTTAACAATCATTGCTTCCTTGTGAATTATTTTGCAGGTTGATCAATGATTTGTTCATATGTATATGCTTGTGTTCCTTTTCTAGATTAGTACTATTACTTGTCTTTAAAGGGTCCACTTTTCTCTGCCCTTTCATTAGAAGGACCTTGATACTTTCCACAACTAAACATTTCATAAGGTATACTCACTTGTTGATCTGGAAATACTTGTGTCTTACTCTATTGTGCTGAACTATGTAGCCAAAGAAAATATGTAGGAATACATGGTAGCCAGGTCGATACTTCAGATGGATATCATATTCCAAATGGTGTGAGGTCTAATTGGGACTTCACATCAGGGAAACCCCCTTGGCCAACAAGTTTCTAGCACCATCAATGAGTCAATTATTTATAGAGGGATTTTCAACTTCTATGGTTGGTAAATACTTTGTTCATTGGAAATATTGATTTTATTGAGCTTATAAATTTGAAGGTTACGTAAAAGATGCTCAGTCACAATCCTAGAATAGATCCAACAGTATGGTAGAAGTTTGACCAATTTACCAATCTAACACAAGTCTGAAGAGTGGAGCCTTAGTCCACCTCGAGAGATCAAAGGAGTCAGAAGTGAATATATTTTCATTTGAGAAATCATGACATATCCATGTCATTTTTTAGTATAGTAATTATTTTATTTCCAAGAAAGGAATCAAGTTTTTTATGTAATGATTACGACAAATAGACTAGCTGCATGCTCACATGACTGATTATTTTAGATGGTTGTTGAATTTCACTATATTTTTGTAATCGTTATAGTTTTGATTCTCCCTGTAATTGGGAAGATAATCACATTACGAAGTGTTCGAATATTTTTCACAAAGGCTGTAATTATTCTACAATTTTTTCACAATTTTTGGACTTATGAGATGTATATCATTTTTGAAGATAAATGAAAAACCTCTCTGGTGATTCCAAGCATTACAATGTGTAGTATGTGCTTCTATATTTATTTATGATTTCATATGGATATTTCTTCTTCAAAAATTGTGTAATTTTAGCCATCATTTTCAATTTTAAGTCATAAATTTATCTATGTTATGTGACGGAAAATGCTACCTATGATATGTTGAATTCGAATCCTTAAACACACTCCATGATTTCTGAATTTCATTTTCTTAGTCTAATTCATAATTATACCAAAATTTGGTGTGTAGGATTATGTGTTCAACCCTATGCACTTGGTTTCTTTCCGTGAATTTCCTCCTTCACCTATACTACAACAATTAATGAAATTGCACTTTTTGTGTGTAGACCACTAGATTTGAGCATTAAATCTTTGGAATTACATAATATTAATATACAAATTGAATTTGCCTCTAAGTAAAGTAATTGGACTACAATTAATTTATGTATATCTATTCCTTGAGGAAAATGAATGTATCTTCGAGACACATTAAGATGTCCTAGGAACTGAACTCTTCTCAACCTAAACATTGTATATAGGAATAACAACATCTTATGGAAATATTGTTGAGGAACGAATGCGAACATGTTTCCATGGGTATGATTTTTGTTTAGGTTTTAACCCTGTACAAAAATTACCCACAAATGAATTCTTCAAACGAAAAAATAAATAATGGCGAGAACAAAAAACAAATATACAAAGAAATTTTCCCGTGGATTCCAAAACCAAGACTACTAGATTGATTTTTCATTATTTTCCTTTCAATGTTACGATACATATATTCACATGTGGAAGCATTCATAAACCTCAATCCATTAACCATGTATTAGAACATAACCATAGTTACCTTGTCCAGATCTACAAAATACCATGCGAAAAAACCATCATGCCCAAAACCATGTGCAAAATGCATGCACAAAACCATGGGTAGGTCTGCCCATCATCATTCAGTCTACCCCCCATCTCTTGAAAATAGCAACAAGAAATGTTGAAAATAACATCTAGAAATTCCAATTTAATTTGTCCTTGAAGTAAATTGTTAATTAATTTGTAATTCTTTTCTCATAGTAACTCGTAATAGTTATTTAAGTTAAATTGACTTAACTAAATTAGAAATTTCGAGTTGGAAGTCTATCTGGATTCTTGTATGTGTGATTTGTAAGTCTTAGGGGATCCAGATTGAGTTTATTTGAGTTGTAATTAGATAACTCAATTTGGCTGAGCTATAGAGATTTAAACTAGTTCTAACTGTTGGAGGAACTAGAAGAGGTCTAGTAGTGGGTTGGTGCACTGGTGCATCCTCAGTGCTACTCCATCTAACTAGAGATTCACTCAAGATAAACTCATGAATTTCAGTTCATAGGAGGACCTAGATGAGATTAGAGTGCAGGGACAATGTACTATCAGTTGTATAATTTTCTGAGTTGTATATATGGTGCATGCAATCAGTTGAGGACCTCAGTTTGGATTGCGCAGTTATGGAAGAAGGATTTCCTCATTAAATAGAAGCTAATTCCTCTAGGAATTGTGCAAGGAAGTAGGGGATTGGAGAGCAGCAAAATAGGGTAAGCTTTTTCTTTAGCTAGCTTGTGAGCAGAGAGTTGATTATACTTGTGCAAGAATTGTTCTAGTGAGAACAAGCTTTGTATTTTCTTCTCAGATCTTCTGATTAATGCAATATAGATAGTGGGGGTTTTAAGAAATTGATTTCCCTAGCAAAACTTGTTGTGCTATCTACCATTTATTTTTCTTCTTCTTGTTCATATTGTTTTAATTGATCTATTGTCTTTCGTTGGTTGAAAGTAGAAGAAGATTATTGTCTCTTGTTTTAGTAGATAACATGAGCTTGTGAATCTATAGGAAAGTATACATGGTAACAGAGTTGAAGACAATATAGAAGAGAATAATTCGAAGTTTTTCTTGTAGATTGATGGAGCTCTAGCTAGGGGCATATCTGGAAGATCCTCTGTGCAAAATTCTTAATGGAGCTAGAAGGCTGCTAGTGGGAAGATTGAGGAGCGTGAATTCTATGGGCGGCGAGTTTGAAAAGAACAGCTAAAAAATTTTGTTGAGGATTTTCGAAAACAAATAGTAGATCTAGATTCCTTGGGAACTAATACCTAAATTAAAAAAAAATCATCCAAATAGGAGTTTGGATGAGGGAAATTACACTGATTTAAAATCAACTATTTTTTTCAAACAATTTTGTGATGACGGGATAGATGAAACATATTGGTGTGTGAGCCAATAACTTCTATGCTCTTGAGGTACAAGATGCATGAAAATCCTTGAGGAGCAAGGAGAAGGTTATATACTTGGTGGTTGAGAGGAAGATTGAATTACCTCTCAACATGCAGCCCCAAAAGAAGCCTTAGAAGCAACCTTAGAAAGTTGTGGAATGGCCACAGTTGGAGAATGAGAGACGAGATCAAGTGGAGACAACCACTCAAACACAGAGCTCCAGTCAGGGGGAATTTTCAGCCAAGAGGATAGAGGGAGCACATGAAGCCATACCACCAAGTGAGAGGTGGGGCGATGTGAAGTGATAGTCCTAGGGGGGCAGAAATTTGGGTAGGGTCCATTAAGAGGTTTTGTCTCTTGGACCATACCTTACTACGAGTGCCCAGAGTACATAATAGAAGTATGGAACAATGGTGGTTTATATAGTTAGATATCAAAGTGGAAAAGGTTAGAGCAACCAAATACTAGAGAGCACAGAGCAGAGTTGAGAACAATGCAGATAGGCAGAGTCAACAGAAGCACAAATTTTTCAGTCGACAGAGGTAGAGCTAGTAGTAAATAGAGACTTTGGTGACAGATGCATCATATTGATTCAGGCTGGATTATTTTTCAGTTTCATGAGTTGTTGTAGCAACAACACTAGGGAGAAGTGTTTCATGTAGAACACTCCAAAGGTTTAGGATCAGGATAGATTTTAATTCCTTTATTTTTGAGAAGGAGTGTTCAAAATAATAACACACAATGTTAAAAATAAGATCTAGAAATTCCAATTTAATTTGTCATTGAATTAAATTGTCAATTAATTTGTAATTCTTTTCTCATAGAAACTTGTAATAGCTAATTAAGTTAAATTCACTTAATTAACTTAGGAATTTTGAGTTGGAAGTCTATCCGTTGTCATGTAAGTGTGATCCCTAAGTTTTAGGAGTCCAAATTGAGTTTATTTGAGTTGTAATTAGATCACTTAGTTTGACTCAGTTTTAGACAGTTAAACTAGTTCTAATTGTTGGACGAACTAGTAGAGGTCTAGTAGTGAGTTGGTGCACTAGTGTACCATCAGTGCTACTCTAGCTAACTCGAGATTCACATAAGATAAACTCATGCATGGTGGTTCAGAGGAAGACCTAGTTGATTTTCTGGTTTGTATAGATGGTGCATGCAATCAGTTGAGGACCTCAGTTTGGAATGCACAGTTATGGAAGAAGGATTTCCTCGTTAAATAGAGGCTAATTACTCTAGGAATTGTGCAAGGAAGTAGGGCCTTGGAAAGAAACAAATATGCTAAAGTTTGGCTTGAGCTAGCTTGTGAATAGAGAGTTTATTATACTTGTGCAAGAATTGTTCTAGTGATAACAATCTTTGTATTTTCTTATTAGATCTTTTGATTAATGCAATATAGATAATAGCGATTTTGAGCAATGGATTTCCCCAGAAAAACTTATTATGTTATGTTCCATTGATTTTCCTTCTTCTTGTTCATATTGTTTCATCGATCTATTGGGTTCTGCTACTTTAGAGTAGAAGTAGATTCTTGTCTCTTGTTTTATTAGATTACATGAGCTTGTGACTCTACAAGAAAAGCTATATGGTATTGGAGCTTAAGATAGTATAGAAGAGAAGAATTTGAATTTTTCCTTGCATATTGATCGATATCTAATTAAGGGTAGATCTAGAAGACCCTATGTGCAAACTTGTTAATGGAGCTAGAGGGATGCTAGTGGGTAGATTGAAGAGCAGGAATTTTATGGGCAGCACATTTGCAAAGCAGATATAAATTATTTTGTTTACAATTTTCAAAACAAAAATAGCATGTCTGTATTCCTTGGGAAAAAAAACCCAAATTCAAAAACAAATTCATCCAAATCTGAGTTTGGATGATGGAGATATCATTGATTTAAAATCAACCTTTTTTTAAGAAAAATTTGTGACGGTGGGACAGATGAACAGATTAGTGTGTGAGCCAAGAACCTGTATGCTCTTCAGGTACAAGATGCATGAAAAGATGTAAGGAGAAAGGAAAATCTTAGAGACTTGGTGGTTGAGAGGGAGAATGAATTACTACCTCTCAACATGTCGCCCTAGAAGAAGTCTCAGAAGCAACCCAAACAACTGTGGAGTGGCCACAATTGGAGAAGCAGAGAGGAGATTGAGTGGAGACAACCACTCATGTAGAGACCTCCAGTTGGGGGAAATTTCAAGCCAAGAGTGCAAAGGGAGCACATGCACCCATACCTCTAGGTGAGAGGTGGGGCGATGTGAAGTGATAGTACCAATAATGAAGAAATTTGTGTAGGGTCCATTGAGAGGTTTTGTCTCTTGGACCATACCTTACTATGGAAGCCCACAGTACATAGTAGTAGGACGGATCAATGGTGGTTGATGGAGTCAGAGATAAGAGTGACAAAGGCTAGAGTAGTGAGATACTGGAAAGCATAAAGAAGAGTTGGCAACAGTGGCTATAGGAAAAATCAGTAGAAGTGTAGATTTTTTAGTCGATAGAGGAAGATCCAGTAGTAGTTAGAGACTTTGGTGATAGATGCATCATATTGATTCAGGTTGGATTCTTTTTCAGTTTCATGAGTTTTTGATGCAACAACAGTAGAGAGAAGTGTTGCACACAGAACATTCCAAATATTTAGGATCAAGATAGAGTTGAATTTCTTTGTTGTTGAAAGGGAGGGTTGAAAATATTAACACGAAATGTTAAAAATAACATCTAGAGATTCCAATTTAATTGTCCTTAAATTAAATTGTGAATTAATTTGTAATTCTTTTCTCATAACTTGTAATAGTTAATTAAGTTAAATTGACTTAATTAACTTAGGAATTTTGAGTTGGAAGTCTATATGGAGTCATTTAAGTGTGTTCATTAAGCTTTAGGGGTCCAGATTGAGTTTTTTTGAGTTGTAATTAGATAACTCAGTTTGATCGAGTTATAGATAGTTAAACTAGTTCTAACTGTTAGAGAAAGTAGTAGAGCTCTAGTAGTGAGTTGGTGTACTGGTGCATCCTCAGTGCTATTCTAGATAGCTAGAGATTCATTCAAGAGAAAATTATGCATGTCAGTTCGAAGGAAGACCCAATTGATTTTCCAAGCTATAGAGATCATGCATGAAATCCATTGAGGACCTTAATTTGTATTGCATAGTTATGGAAGAAGGATTTCCTCATTAAATAGAGGCTAATTCATCTAGGAATTGTGCAAGGAAATAGGGGCTTGGAGAGCAGAAGAATAGGCGAAGGTTTGGCTTGAGCTAGCTTGTGAGTAGAGAATTGAATATACTTGTGAAGTAATTGTTCTAGTGAGAACAAACTTTGTGTTTTCTTCTCAGATCTTTTGATTAATGGAATATAGATAGTAGGGGTTTTGAGTAGTGAATTTCCCCATATGAATATTTTTTTATGTATCATTGATGTTCTTCCTCGTGTTGATTATTTCTTTCATCGATCTATGGTTTCCACTGTTGAGAGTAGAGTAGATTCTTGTCTTGTGTTTTAGGAAATTACGTGAGCTATGAATTTATAAGAAAAAATACACCATCCTTAGCTATGCCCAACTATTATTGGGTCTAAATAAAAAAAAATTCCCGAGGCACTTTCACCCCACCCCATGACCCCCGAGTGCAATGTACAATTCCTGAAACTAGTAGTGGAAATAATATAGCACACACCCAACATTATCCCACTTTTTATTTTATTTCCATATAAGGGGTCACAAGAGAGCTTAGTCATTGGTCTAGGCCTACAACACCCATTGTTTCTCTACACTAAGAAAACTTCTTATTACTCACAGAATTCATCAATGCATATACAACATTATTCAAAGTGTCCACCTTTACCAACAACACCTTTTTGTCCTCAACTATATCCCTCCCAATGTGATACTGAACAGCAATGTGCCTTGTCTTTGAATCATAAACAGGGTTCTTTGCCAAGAAAATTGTACTTTGGTTGTCACAATCTATTCTTATATCCTATTGTACTAATGCCATACTTGAACACAATATTTCCAACTAAATTGCTTCCTTGCTTGCATGAGTTGCTTCCATGTATTCAACCTCGGTAGTTGAAAGTGCCACTACATACTGTCTCTTGCTCATCCAACTCACTACTCCTCCAAATATATTAAACACATACCCACTTGTAGATATTCTTTGATCCATATCTCTAGCAAAATCTACATCAAAAAAGCCATGAATGTCCAAAAATGTATCCAATTATGGTCTTCCTTGGTAGCAAAAACCATAATCACTAGTGCCATGGAAAACCCTAAAAATCTTCTTCACTATTGTCCAATGCTCCTTCCATGGTTTTGACATAAACCTGCTCAATACTCCCACTGCATGTGCAATGTCTAGTCTAGTACAGACAATTGCATACATCGGGATACAAACTACACTCGCATATGGAAGGCAGGACATGTCCTCTTCCCCTTCTTGTGTCTTGGGACATTTTTTAGAAGATAACATTACACCTATAGGAATAGGAACCTTCACTAGTTTAATATCGTGCATATTCAACCTCTGCAATATTGTCTCAACATACTTCTTCTAATTTAAGCAAAGCTTCCTCTTTTCCTGATCTCATTTAATTTCCAAGTCCAAAATATCTTTTCCAGCTCCAATATCATTCATGTCAAATTTGGAGGGCTATTGAGTCTTCAAATCCTGGATAATTTCTTTGTTATTTCCAATCAACAACATATCATCCACATACAAGACCAAATAAATAACATGATAACCTATTAATTTAAAATACACACAATGATCCGCTTTGCTTCTTGTGAAGCCAAGTCCTTGTATATATGTATAAAATTTCTAATACCACATCCTTGGTGATTTATTTAACCCATACAAAGATTTTTTTAACCTGGAAACCAATTCTTTCTAACCCTTCACTACAAAACCTTCTGGTTGCTTCATGTAGATCTCTTCTTCCATAACCCCATGAATAAATGTTGTCTTTATATCCATCTATTCTACCTCAAAATCAAATGCAACAGAAACATGTAAAAATAATCTAATAGAAGCTAACTTCACAATAGGAGAAAAAATATCACGAAAATTAATTCTCCACACTTGGGAATAACCTTTTTCTACCAACTAAGCTTTGTATTTCCCCACCTTTCCTTCTCCACTCATATTCTTCTAAAACACCCATTTTCTTCCAATGGGATTTCTTCCAGACGATAACTGCACCAGATCCCAAACCTCATTTTTGTCTAAAGATGTTATTTCATCAACAATGGCCTCTTTTGAGAGTTTTCCTTACTTTAACTCCACTGCCTCCTTGACATTTCTAGGATCATCATTAGTAATAGATAAAGAAAAAGTTGAACAGAAATCAGATGGACTATGCCTCTTTGGCTACATTCTCTCTTGAACTCATATTCTCAAAACTAGAGTTTGTGGCTCTTCCTCTTCTAATTCATGTG
Source organism: Pinus tabuliformis (assembly GCA_031772625.1). Classification (NCBI taxonomy): domain Eukaryota; kingdom Viridiplantae; phylum Streptophyta; class Pinopsida; order Pinales; family Pinaceae; genus Pinus; species Pinus tabuliformis. Next base: position 596,751,669 of record CM062805.1, on the reverse strand, counting down.
TTGTAGTGGCTACAACCACACTCCAAAATTTTGGCCTGCACCCAATTTTGGAGCCTCCCTTAAGAGCCTCCCTTGATGACTTCACACACTTGGGTTCACTCCATGAGCTCATGTGAGTCCTTGCATCTGCCTTGCTTGATCATTTCATTCAAGTTTCTGCATGCTGGTGTCTAAGGCATGCTTGCGACCATGTTCTAGTTATGCTCAAAGTCTTCACTTTGTATGTGCTTGTTGTGTTCGCTATGAAAGCATATGTCGCAATCACACACAAAGTCACATTCACTGCCATGCAAGCATCATCTTGATCAAAAAATAGTCAATCACGAGTGTTGTGCTTATCACTTGCACTATCGGTCAGTCATGTTGAACATGTGTATCTAGATGGTTTGAGTCGTTTAGTCGTAGAGTCATGTGAGTGAGTGTTTGCATGATAACCTATCCATATTTTGATTTTTCACACACTTAGTCATGTTCATTGAAGTTCTGATGACCAGACTCCCCTCTAATATTCGGACCATCTCCCCTCCATCGACTCGATCGACTGTCAACCAAAATAGCATAGAAGTACCATGATAGTATTTTCAAGCTATGCTGCCTGCAAGTAGTTCAATCGAATTTCATGTTGGCCACCCAAAAATTTGATCATGGTAGTCACACAGGCCACCCTAAAAAGTTTGCACAGAGGCCACTGACCTTGCTCCCTCAACTGACTGAAGAAACTACACAAATAGGCCAAATAGACACCAAGTTCCCGTCCTTGTCTACCTCAAAAAATTGCCTAGTTTTCCTAGTCATTCATCCTAATAGTCGACGAACTGCTCATCTCATAATTTGCGAATTTTCATGAGTAAGCCTTCCATTGCCCAGAAGTCCACTCAGCTCAAAAATTGTGCAGAAATTATCAGCATGTCAACCTCCCAGTGTCAGTACAGTTTACCCTACCAGTAGTTCCTAGCAGTAGACTGCCAATTCCCTCCAGGAATTGCACAGTTTCTACTATGAGTGACTGAGAAGCCAACTGCCAGTTCCCCTTGGAAATTATGCAGTTTTGGCTGCCAGTGACCCCAGTAGCCAATTGCCAGTTTCCTCTAGGAATTGCATAGTTTTGGCTACCAGTCTCCCGGGCAGTTCCTCCAAAAAACTGCCAAATCCCTCCCTACTAACCCTCCTTACAGCTCGACCTATTCCTCTAGAAAATTGCACAAATTTGGCCTTCCAACCCTTGTTGCCTTCTTGTTCTAGCATTACAGCACAGGTCCTGCCTACCTTGCCTTCTAGCTGAGCCAAACCTCACAGATAGTCACTGTCAACTTGGACTATCCATATTCATCACTCAATGACTCTTGCGCATTTTTTATCAGTAGTGCCCGGAGCCATCATCCTACTTCACAACCTTACTACCTCTCCTAGTCACTGACATTCGAAATGATAATGTGTCATGGTAGACTAGGAGGTTTTAGATTTGATGTCATCTTGTGATGAGTAATTGCAGGTACAGGTACACCAACAAACATGGAAAGATGACGAATGGGATGAATAAAGGGTAGCACATGTAGAAGGACAAGTTCACCAACATACGAAAGAATGATGCATGTGAAGAGATGTGCTCACCAACAGATAAAAACACAAACGTGCACCTTTGCGAATAGATGAGCCTGTCGAGCCTTCCAACATGTAAGCAAGGAGAAACATTCCAAAGCTTCATCAAGCGAATCAAAGACCATCGAACACTCCCGCACTTCACCATGTGGAGTTGAAACTATGATACACCATGAAGACATCCATCACCCAACAACACTGTAGCTCGACATGTATTCTAGCAACAACATGAATGTACCAGCACGGTCATGTCGAGTGATGTCACCTACATCTCTACTATGGGCTACGTTGTCAATCAATGTGATGTAACGTTGAAGTCCAAGACACCCACTTGTTGAACATAGAGTCATGTAAGTCGAAAAGTCATGGAAGTCAAATGGTCATGAGGGTAGTTGAACAACCATAAGGCTCAGTTTCACCCTTGGCTATAAATACCCCCTCATTTATACATGCAAAGGAATTTTTCACCTCAGCTCCTCCCACATAGCCAGGAGAGTCTGTAATCTTTTCTTTGAGGAGTAAGTAGTGGCTTGAATGCCCCGCACTCGGGGTTAGTGATGTATGGTGTAACGATGTGTCTTTGAACTTTTGCCTAAGTCAGAAGCCTGCTAATAGGCCAACACAATTTCACACATGTATTGTAATTGTCATAAGACTAATCTTCAACACTTGTGATGCATGTTTCTTTAACCCATGTTCTACATTTGAACTACTTCACTTGTTGTAATACATAATATATTAATGGAAATGCGTTGTATATGTTGTTAACATTGTCTCACTCATGTAGACTACTCTCCCAGACCTGAGACAGACCTTTCACATAAAACTTGTTGTAACAACTGTTAAACTCATTCAGACTCATTTGTTGAGTGTTGTACATGTTATATTAACTTGTGTGTTGTGACTACCGCATCCGTGTGGAATGCTCCTCTGGAAGTTGTGCATGTCATGTTGTGTTGTTTTTTCCTAGTCGAGTTGGGACTTCATCCTAGCCAACTTGGGACACACTCCCAGCCTCTCCCTCTACAGTGAAAGAACCATTGACACAAGTGACACTTACAATCTCCAGGCACATGAACCTAACTTCTTGAAGATAAAGCCGACCATTGTCCTATGCTAACAAGCAAGATTTGAGGCAAATCCTTAAGACAATGGCAACCGGGTCATCATACCGAATGGGGCTCCCACACCAAATCGTGTGAGTTCTAATTGGGGCTTCATAGCGGGGTGATCCCTTGAATGTTGGCGGGTCTAGCACCATCAACATTGCCATTTCTAGAAGGAGGGAAGCTAGTTGTATATGGTTGAATATCCCCTCACACACATTCATCAACCATTTGGTCAAGGCAGTAACTCGCACTCCTTCTCATCTACACGCGATGCTCCAATTGGTTACTCCTCACCTCCCAGCATTCAGCATGATACTTCACATCAACACCTTCGCTTCATCTGTCCCATCACACACCAGTTCATGAAAGCATTCGGACTGATCCCAGACAGACAACATCTTCCACGCACATGTAGGAAGCTAAGAGCCACTCCCATAGGAGTTGTTGTATCATCAACAAAAGAAGCAATCCTTTCCACACTTGAAGGTCTAGAAGAAGCTATTGAAGATGGAGAGGAACCACTGATCTTTGGGCGGGGGGAACAAGACACTCTTGTGATCTTGGGATCAAACTTCGGTACAGGAGGCGGAGGGGAAGACAGTGGAGGAGGTGGAGGTAGAGACGAACCAACAGACTCTGAGTTGGAACCATTTGACTCCGAAAGAGAGGAAGAGGATGATGGAGAAGAAGAGATGGATGACCCAAATCATGAATGGATGACTTAGGGACCATTGGCTCTCCCGGTTGTTTTGCACAAGATGCCAAGGCGAGCAGAGAGAGTGAACATCAAGTTTGACCCTGATAGCATGGTGAAGGTAGAAGACCACTTAGACAACTTCTACCTACAAATGCAGACCCTTGAGGTACACTATGATGACGAAGCATGTAGATTGTTCCCATGCACCTTGGATGGTCATGCAGTTGATTGGTATCACATCCTTCAACCAAACTCTATACAAAATTGGGTTGCATTCAAACGCATGTTCCTTGAGAAGTTCGTTGATGACAATACCCCAACCATGCTACACAAAGAGTTGGGAAGCCTGAAGATGGAGGGAAAGGAGAAAGTGAAAGATTTCAATTAGAGGTTTACATGTATATTGAACAAGTTCACAGTAGCCATTAAACCTCATGACTCCATCGCCATTGATTACTACACATTCGCACTTCCAACCAGCATTGTGTAGTTCCTCAAGCGAGCTGCAAAACCAACACTGTTGGAAAAATGTGAAGAGGCTATCGCTGTTGAGAAATACCTGCGTGTAGTTGGAGTCATAAAAAATGACGAATTGGCAAAGGAATCCAAGGATGCGAGCAGGAAGTCCCAAGAAATGGTGAGCAAGGGTAGAGACAAGGAAGCAACCAATATTGAGACCCTCACTCATCTTGTCAAGAGCTTGACCACTAAAATGTCTGAACTAAAACAACGTAAAACAGACACATTTTCAAGCAGTCACCCACCTAGGTAGAGATAGGAAAGCAACTCATCAAGCACTAGCCAGTTCATTTCAAAAACTGCGCAGAAGCCTGTGTTCCATCTCGAATAGTGTGCAGATATGAAATTATGTTATTTCCATGAAGAACATCATCCTGAGAACTCTTGTTCGGGATGGAAGTGAGTTACAAATGCTTTCTGCAGTAATAAACGTGATGCTAGAAGAGATATGTAGGAGAAACTAGAAGACACTAGAAATTATGAAGAGGTTGCATTTGATGAGCCATCAAGCTCTGGGATGTGGTGAATGCATATCAGTGCTCACAAACGATTTCAAAAACAAACATCAAGAAGCAACCCCGAGAGAAAACTCACCATTACAGTCTTACGAGTAAAGGGGTTGCCCCCACACTTGGGGAGATGCAAGAAAATATTAGACTACTGATGAGGAAGACTGATTCACCGACTGCCCCAAAGAAGAAAACACAAAGCAAGTCTGGGAAGACAATGGCAGACAGAACATCCATGAGTAGTAATATGCAAAACACTCCACCGGACAACATGACCACTCCTTTTACCCCGGACACCTCGGTTAGTCTACCACCTCTAGATTACTACATTGTTGATGACATGAAGAAAACTCGGGCGAGCATCAGTCTGTTTGAGTTGGCTAAGATCAAGAGTCAGTGAGATATCCTGCTGTGCGCATTAGGATAGACCACAGCATACAGGGCAACCTCTACCAAGAAGGGAGAAAGCACACCTCTTGGATCACTTTCCACGATGCTCAATACACTCCGGGTGGAAGAAGGAAACTTAGGTTGCCCTCCATTCCTACTTTCATTTGAAGTTTTCAACTGCAATGTTCACAACTGTTTCATTGATTCTGGCGCAACGGCCAATGTCATGCCACTCTCCATTGTTAAGAATATCAATGCACAATGGGGTGAGACATCCACATAAATCATCCAACTTGATCAAACATCAGTACCAGCCATTGGTGAACTACAAGAGATAATCATCTGACTATCCTGTTACAGTCGAGTCCACTAATGCATCAACATAGTTGTCATGGACATACTGAAAGAATATGGTCTACTACTCAAGAGAGACTCATCCAACAAGCTAAATGGATATTTTGCTATAGACTGGTCTCACATGTGGCTTCCCTACAAGGGCAATTGAAACAAGATTCAGGTAGAATTTGAGAGGTACATGAAACATAATGTCACTCCCATCAATGGCGAGAATGAACCATTGGCCTTCACAAAACTCATGTTTCATAATTGCCTCCTTGAGATGACATTGGGGTGTTATCCTACATGGCCAGCTCCAACCCCACCAGATGCACAGTTGGGACTCCTTCCTTGCCCAATTGATGGTAATGAAACTTGTACAACACGTTATACCAATAGTAGTAGTAGTAGTAGTAGCAACAGTAGCAGTAGTAGTACTAGTACATCAAGCGGTCCTTGTATAAATGAGCTGTGGACCATGTACTTTGACGGATAAAAGACACAGGATTGCTCATGATCCGTGTGTGTTCTAATCAACCCTTGCAACAGGAAGCATCCCGTATCAAGTCATTTGGAGTTTGAGTGCATGAACTATGTAGCAAAATATGAAGCACTCTTTTGGGCTTGCAGAAAGCCATCAGCCTCACGTGGTCATACTCAAAGTGGTAGGTGATTCGGAGATAGTGTTACAGGCGGTATGTAACACCATTCAATTTTTATCACCACATCTCAAAAGTTACCAACAAGAGGTATGGCGACTAATCTCAAACTTTCAAGCATTTAATATCAATGTTGTACCACGTACGTGTAATGTAGCTACCAATGCATTGGAAAATGTAGCCTCGAGAATGTCACTGGTTAGGGATAGATCTATTTTTGAAATTTCATACAAACCATCTATCCCAAACAACATAAATAACTTACACGTGTTTAATGAGATCAATAGATACTGCATTTCATGGCCAACACAAACGCCTTCAAAGATGCGGTGATAGACGATAAGGAGCACGAGCATTCTTTTCAAGCGAAAGCTAGTAACATGAAAGGCCACATTATCACAAAAGGTGTGGGATCATTAGAAAAGATATATGACTTGCAAGAATGATTCTAGGGGCCAAGGAACAACAAGACCCATATTTCTACCATGAGGCACAAAATGATAAACCTAGGAATAGAACAGGATCTGAAGTTTGTCAATCTTGGTACATGTTGTACACAACAAGAGTGGAAAGCCTTTATCCGCTTGTTCAAACAATACCAAGATGTGTTCACATGGACATATGATGATCTGGAAACTTATGACATGTGAATCATCCAGCATATCATCCCAATTAAATAAGGGGTCAAGCCATATCAACAAAAAGGAAATTATATTCGTTGCTTGAACCCCTCATACAGAAAGAGCTTACTAAGTTGTTGGATGCACGACTCATATACAAAGTTTGACATTCCAAATGGGTCTCCAACCTTCTTCCCGTATGAAATAAATCTGGGGAAATCTGCTTGTGTGTCGATTTCTAAAACGTAAACTACACCTCGGACAAAGACAACTAACCTGTGTTGTCCATGGACCATATTTTGCAAACAATATCTAGGGAACATATGTTTTCTCTCCTTGATGGTTTCTCAGGATACAATTAGGTTTTGGTAACAAAACTTGACACACTCAAAACTACTTTCCATACCAAGTGGGCTACGTTCGCTTATAGACGGATGTCGTTTAGGCTTGTAAATGCAGGCGCAACATTTCAGTGCGCTATGGATATCACCTTTCGCGGACTCATTGGACAGAGCATGGTGGTATACCTTGATGATGTGACTATGTTCTCAAGAAGATGAGAAGACCACATATTCCATCTAAGGAAAATCTTTGAGTGATGCCGGAGATACATGATTTCCTTGAATCCCAAAAAGAGCATATTCCCAGTGTTAGAGGGGAACCTCCTCAGACACATTGTTTCCAAGATTGGGATCAAGGTGGATACAGACCAAGTTCAAGCCACTACACATATTCCTTACCTAGTCAACAAGAAAGAAATGTAATCCTTCTTAGGAAAGATAAACTTCCTTCGTAATTTCATCTCGGATTATGCGCAGATAGTTAAGCCCATGCAGGACATGATCAAGAAATATGTTGTTTACAGCTAGGGAAAGAATGAAAAGTTACATTTGCCTGGATCAAGCAAGCCATTATAGAAGCAGCTGTGCTCTACAACCCAGATTTCAAGAAAGATTTCCTGCTATACACCTTCACTTCCGATAACTCACTAGCTGCAATACTCACTGAGAAAGATGAAGCTAATGATGAATGTCCCATCTCTTTCATGAGTGCAATCATGTAGGGACCAAAGATCAAATAACCTTCCATTGACAAGAAAGCTTATGTAGTTTATAAGGCAGTGAAACACTTCAGGCCCTACTTGCTGAAAAACCACTGCATAGTCTTCATCCCCCACCCAATAGTCCACACATTGCTTGTACAACAAGAATTAGGTGAACGACGTGCCAACTAGATGAAAAGCTTACAAGAATATGATCTTGAAATCAAGCCAGTGCACATGATCAAAGGGCATGGGCTCCGCAGACTTGCAGCTGAAGCAACACACACTTCAAAGAACGAAGAAGAACTCATCAGTTGGGAGCAGGAGATTGAGATGTATGACATAAGGCAAGAAACACCTACTAAAGACGGAACCTCTTGGTACACAGATGTGCACTAGTACCTTGAGCATGACACCATACCATCTCACTTTTCTATCAAACAGAAGAGGGCATTGTGCCTGGAAGCCTTAGCATGTTATTCGGTGCATGGAGTGCTTTACATAAAGAAGAGTAATGGAGTTTTACTCAGGTGCTTGGAGGCACATGAATCAAAGAAGGTACTTCAAGATCTACATGACGGACCTACCGGGGGTCACTTTGCGGGAAATACCACTGCACACAAAGTTATGCGAGCTGGTTTTTACTGGCCCACATTGTTCAAGGATGCACATGCTTATGCCCATAAGTGATCGGTTTGTCAGCGATGCGCCGACAAAACACAAAGATCAGGAGCCCCACTGCACCTTGTTGCAGTGATCGAACCATTCCAGCAATGGGGCCAGGAAATCATTGGGTAAATTTTCCCTCATTCATCAAAACAACACTGCTATAGCCTAACAGCAATTGACTACTTCACGCATTGGATAGAAGAAGTTCTGCTCAAGCAAGTGAATGACCAAGAGGTCATCATCTTCCTCTAGAAAAATATCATCTCACACTTCAACGTTCCAGTATCACTTATTTTTGATAATGCAATTTATTTTTCGTCTTTGAAACTCTGAGACATTACATTACAAAGTGGTATTGTCTTAAAGCATTCGTTAAACTATTAATCGCAAGGAAACGGTCTAGCAGAGTCCACGAATAAAAAATTCATCTTTACAATCAAGAAGATTGTTTTCTCTGAGTAGTGTAGCTGGCATACTGCCCTAACGAATGCATTATGGGTTGACCGTGTAACACCTAAGCCCTCTCTGAATACCTCACTATACTTCCTTGTTTATGGTAAAGAAACCATCCTTCCACCAAATATCTACTTGCCTACAATTCAGCTTTCATAAGAATCCCAAGGAAAGCCTTGCCAGCTAGTTTAGCGTAGGATGGATGCTTTCCATAAGCTTCAGGAAGAAAGGATTAAACAAAAAGAAAAATTCGCACTACACTAGAATCATATCAAGAGATTGTTCGATAAGAAGTTTGCAGGGAAAGCCAACTTCGATGTGGGTGACTTAGTTCTGAAATGGGATAAACCCCATGAAGGCAAAGGCAAACATACGAAGTTCCAGTCTGTGTGGATTCGCTCATACACAGTCCACGAGAAGCTTTGCCCACACACATACCATTGGCAATCACTTGATGGGAGGATTGAAAACCTTCCTGTAAAAGGCCAAGATCTTAAGCATTATTTTCAGTAGGTCGGGTTGTTCCCATGCCATGTACATAGTCTGCTTGCTACTTGTTGTTTTCATCTTGTTTTCTTTGCTTATCATCTTTGTTTTTACTTTGTTTGATTCTTCCTACTATTTTTGTTTACATTTGTTTTGTTTGCTTCCTATATCACTATTTTTGTTTCCAAAAATAAGTGTTGCCAACTACTACATTCTGGCTTTTGAATAGAGTATGTGGCTGAAATTTGAAGAGACTTGTGACACTGTGACACTTGGCCAGTCTTGTGTCTCTCTTCTCTGTGCTTGGTTATAAATTTCGTTCGATGAAGTCTTGACGGAAAATACAAACTATCTGCAAGGGAAGTTTTGGTCCAACCATGAACCTCTGTCCACACTGGGGATCCCCATGCATGTACTCAGCCTTCTACTCTGTGTGTTCAAGCTCATCCAACTAGTAGAAATGGAGAAGGGGAAAATCCAAACGAGAAAACCTATGACAGAGGTCTTACATGCTTCTCTAGAGGAACAACCTCTTCTACTCTCAATAAGTCAGGATCCATGTTCTGTCACAAAAATAAATAAGTGCCTATGGATAATCCTCTTGAAAAAAATATGAGGTGAAAGAAGAGAAAGGCTTCCTACACAGAGAGGTGAAACATGCAACTCCACCGGGGTACTGACTAGGCTCATTGGCAGTGGAGCAATGTGTGTGTTCCTGTGTGACTCTGTCGGGGTATTGTCCAGGCCTACTGGTAGGAAAGAAACACTAGAGATGAAAACTTATACTCCTCAATTCAAAACACTGAGATCAAGTTGAACTTTTGATTGTGTTTGATTGAATTAGCAAAGGGTGAACCATGTATGTACATGGGGTAATTGGCAAAGCCGAAGTAACCCGCACAAAGATTCAATACTCCTCGAAATACCAAGGCATTGTGGTAGCAATGAACTGAAATAGAGAAGCTAGAGTTCTACCAGTGTGTTACCAAGTGTTCTAGCAGCTACAACCACCCTCCGAAATTTTGGCCTACGCCTAATTTCGGAGCCTCCCTTGAGAGTTTCTCTTGATGACTGCACACACTTGGGTTCACCCAGTGAGCTCATATGAGTCCTTGCACCTACCTTGCTTGATCATTTCATTCAAGTTTCTACATGGTGGTGTCTAAGTCATGGTTGCGACCATGTTTTTGTTATGCTCAAAGTCTTTGCTTCGTATGTGTTTGTTGTGTTTGCTATGAAAGCTTCTGTCGCAATCACACATGGAGTCACATTCACTGTCATGCAAGCATCGTCTTAATCAATGAATGGTCAATCACGAGTGTCGCGCTTATCACTTGCACCATTGGTTAGTCATGTTGAACATGTGTGTCTAGATGGTTTGATTTGTTTCATGAACGAGTCATGTGAGTGAGTGTTTGCATGATCACTTATGAATCTTTCGATCGTTCACAAACTTATTCGTGTTCACTGAATTTACGATGACCAAACTCCCCTCTGATAGTTAAACCATCTCCATGCCATTGACTCAATTGACTGTCAACTAGAACAATGTAGAATTACCAAGCCAATATTTTCAAGTTGTGCTTCCCACAAGTAGTTCAATCCACTTTCATGCTGTCCACCCAGACAATCGATCCCAACACTCACCCTGGGGTTGAATCCCCTAAAAAATTATGTAGAGGCCACTAACCTTACTCGCTCAGCGGACTGAGGAAATTGCGCAGATAAGCCAGACAGACACTAGGTGCCTATCCTTGTCTCCCTCAGAAATTGTGCAGTTTTCCTAGTCAGTCATCCCGACAATCGACCGACTACTCATATCACAATTTTTGCAGTTCTCATGAGTAGGCCTCCTACTGCCCAATAGTTTTCTCAGCTTAAATGTTGCACATAGATGGTCAGCAGGCCGGCCTCCTGGCCTTAGTGTAGTTTCCCCTGCAAGTAGCTCCTAGTAGCGGATTGCTAGTTCCCTCTAGGAATTACGCAATTTCTATTGCTAGTGACTGAGAAACCAATTGCAAGTTTCCTCTGGGAATTAGGCAGTTTTGGTTTCTAGTGACCCAAGCATCCAACTGCCAATTCCCTCTAGGAATTGTATAGTTTTGGTTGTCGGTCTCCCGGGCAGTTCCTCCCAAAAACTCCACAATCCCTACCTGCTGACCCTCCTTACAACTTGACCAATTCCTCCAGAAAATTGCTCTAATTTGGCCTTCCAGCCCCTATTGCCCACTTGTTTCATAATTACTGCATAGATCCTGCCTACCTTGCCTTCCTGTAGCTCAGACTGTCCCTCCCAAAATTTGCCCAAATTTTCCTTCCAGCTGAGCTAGACCTCGTAGACAGTCACTCTCGACTTGGACTATCCATCTCCATCACTCAATGATTCTTGCATAGTTTTCATCAATAGTGCCCAGAGCCATCATCCCACTTCAGAACCTTGCTACCTCTCTTGGTCACCTGCATGTGAAATGATCATGTGTCATGGTAGACTAAGAGGTTTTGGATTTGATGTCGTCTCGTCATGAGTAACTATAGGTACAGGTACACCAATAAACATGGAAAGATGATGAATGGGATGAACGAAGGGGAGCACATGCAGAAGGAAAGGTTCACCAACATATGTATGAACAATTCATGGGGAGAGATGTGCTCACCAACAGATGAACAGATGAACATGCACCTTCATGAATAGATGAGCTTGTCGAGCCTTCCAACATGCAAGAAAGCTACAACATGCCAAAGCTTCATCAAGCGAACCAAATACCATCAAAGACTCTGTGCACTTCACCATGCAAAGGTGAAGCTGTGATACACCATGAAGACATCCATCACCCAATAGCAATGTAGGTCAACATGCATTCCAGTAGTAGCATGAATGTACTAGCACTATCATGTTGTGTCATGTCATGAGTCATGTCACCCACATCTCTACTATGCACTACGTTGTCAATCAATGTGATGTAATGTGGAAGTCCAAGAGACCCACTTGTTGAACATAGAGTCATGTAAGTCGAAAATTCATGGAAGACAAATGGTCATGAGGGTAGTTGAACAACCACAAGGGTTAGTTTCACCCTTGGCTATAAATACTCCCTCATTTATACATGCAAAGGAATTTTTCACCTCATCTCCTCCCACATAGCCAAGAGAGTCTGTAATCTTTTCTTTGAGGAGTAAGTAGTTGCCCCAACGCCCTACACTCAGGGTTAGTGATGTATGGTGTAATGAAGTGTCTTGGAACTTTCACTTAATTCATAAGCTTGCTAACATGCTAGCACGTTTTCACACATGTATTGTAATTGTTGTAAGACTAATATTTAACACTTGTGATGCATGTTGCTTTAACCTATGTTCTACATTTGAACTATTTCACTTATTGTAATACATAATCTATTAATGGAAATGTGTTGTGTATGCTGTTAATGATGTCTCGCCCATGTAGAATACTCTCCCGAACATTAGACAAACCTTTCACATAAAACTTGTTGTAACAACCCTTGCACTTGTTCAGACTCATTCATTGAGTGTTGTATGTGTTATCTTACCTTGTGTGTTGTGAATGTAGCATCTGTGTGGACTGATCCTCCAGAATTTGTGCATGTCCTGTTGTGTTGTGTGTTCCTAGCCGATTTGGGACTTCATCCCAACCAACTTGGTATTCACTCCCACCCTCTCCCTCTACAGTGAAAGAACCATTGACACAAGTGACACTTACACTCACCAGGCACACGAACCTCACTTCTCAAAGATAAAGCATACCACTCTCTTGTGCTGACAAGAAAGAGTTGAGACAAATCCTTAAGACAATGGAAACTAAGCCATCATACTAGATGGGACTCCTACACCAAATGGTGTGAGGTCTGATTGGGGCTTCATACCAGGGTGATCCCCTGAATGTTGGCGGGTCCAGCACCGTCAACATCTTGTTATGATGTAGAGTTAGATTCTTCCCCCTTTAGTTCAAACTCTATATTCTCACCGTCCTTTGGTAAGACATCATGTTTAATAACATCATTCACCTCTACAAAAACCACATCATAGTTGTACACGACCATCCTTGTTTCTTGGTTCCATAGCTCATAACATTTTAAATCATCGTTATACCCAGTAAAGATACACTTATTTACTATCCAACTTTGATCTTTTCTCCTTTGGAACATGTACATATGCATCATAACCAAATACCCTAATATGTGAAAGAGAGGGTTTCTTACTAGTCCATACCTCGTGTGGAGACTTGTCCTCCAACACTAATGAAGGTGATATGTTAACTAGGTAACATGCATTCTCCACCACATCTGCCAAGAATTATTATCCTAACTTGGAACCACTGAGCATGCTTGTTGCCTTTTCCAGCAACGTCCTATTGATTCTCTCCGTGACCATTTTGTTGAGGTGTGTATGGATTATTCTTCTAATGTGATATACCAAAATTATTACATAACTCTTCAAATTACTTTTTGCAGGACTCTTCACCATTATCTATCCTCAACACCTTGATCTTCTTCTCTGTTTGATTTTCCACCAAAGCCTTAAATTTTCTAAACACGTCAAAGAATTTGGATTTCTTCCACGAGAAGTCATCTATAAATGAGACATAGTATAAAAACTTACCTAGTGATGGAACCAACATAGGTTCAAGCACATCACTGTGCACAAGATCTAATATCCCTTTCTCCCTCTTAGCAACAGAGGAGAAACTCACCTGATTCTTCTTCCCATATACACAATGCTCACAAAAATCTAAATCCAACAATAGATTAGACATACCTTCTACAATACCATTACCATGCAGTATTTGAAGGCCCTTCTCTCTAATATGTCGAAGCATTTGGTTCCATAGAATGACCTTTTCTCCAAAGATCACTATATTTTCTGCTCCACTTTCAAGAACCACATCACTGTTGCACCCATCAATAAAATCACTACCCAGAAGCTTGTATAGAGTTCCAATCCGAACTCCCCATATGAATACTAGTGCTCCCTGAAAAATCTTGCAAGTATCTTTCTCGAGCATTATTTTAGATGTGCATAATCCATATTGCTTATAGAAATCAAAGTTATGTCTAATTCATGAATATGCATAACACCAAGAAGTGCTTGAATCCTTCCACCTTACATCTTTAGCTTTAATTTTTTGTGTCCAATGATTATTCCCTTCCTTTCATCCCCTAAGAATACATCACCACCATCATATTTCTCGTACTCACAAAACCACTCCCTATGGGGAGTGAAGTGAAAGGATGCATGTGAGTCAATCAAACATGCCTCATGATATAAACATGTACTTGAAGAAGGAGCCAAGTACACATCCCCACCTTCATCTAAGGTGGTTTTCACGTCTATAGAAGGAGAATCATCAAATCCATTTCCTTTGTCAGGAGATTTAGATCTACTTTCCTTTTTGTAGTTCCCTTCTATTCTGCATTTTCAGCACACCTTTTTAGAATTTCCTGAAGATTTAGATCTCCCTCTACATTTAGATCTCCCACTCAAGGACTTATTTTTGTTTTTGTTCTTGGAGCATCCTAGTACAGACAAGGCGTCTCCATTCTGGTTCTCCATATTTTTTTGTTTCATGTCCTTTGACAACAAGGATGAGACTATTTCATCAAACTTTAAGGTAGTTGTATTGGTACCTATAGCAACAACAAGACTATCCCATGAATCTTGTAGAGAACACAACAAACTAATGCATTTATCTTCATCTATTTTTTTGTATATCAACAAATAACAACTAACTTACCACAATATTAAAGGTGATAATATGATGTATTACCGAGTCTCCATCCTTCATCCTTAGGTTATACAACTTCTTTCGTAGGAACAATTTGTTCACCAGAGATTTAGATTGGTACAAAGTCCCTAACATGCCCCGCAAAGCCTTTAGCAGAACTTCCCCTGATACATTCAACAATACTGAATATGAGATACACAATAGTATTGTGCTTTTTGTCTTCCAATCCAACTTTGCCCATTCTTCTGTTGATATTGTCATTTGTTTAGTACCTAGATCTACCACGATCCACTGATCTTGGTCCACCAACAAATCCTCCACTTTGACCATTATATTTCTAGATCTCTATCTTTCCATATTTCATCATCTTCTTTCACCACAAGAATTGATCCCGCAGATCTCCCATGGAACAGGGTCTACCACAGGCCCGAGGAAAACCCCTCAGTCACAAAGGAATCCCCTTGAAGCCGAAAGTTGGCTCTGATACCAAATGTAGTTTTTAGCCCTATACATAAATTTCCTACAAATGAATTCTTCATATATTAAAAAAAACAATGGTGAGAACATAAAAAAAATATACAGAGATATTTTCCCCCGGATCCCAAATTTGGACTACCAGATTGATTTTTCATTATCTTTCTTCAATGTTACAATACATATATATACACACTGAAGCATTCATAAACTCCAATCCATTAATGTTGGATTAGAACATAATCATAGTTCCCTTGACCGTATATACAAAATACCATGGCAAGGAAACCATCATGCCCAAAAACATGTGCAAAAATCATGCACAAAACGGTAGGTAGGTCCGCCCACCATCTTTTGGTCCACCCAACTATTATTGGGACCACATAAAAAAATCACGGGGCACAACTTCAAACCCGTGTAGGGGGGATACTGCCCTCCTATAAACACCTCACTAGGGGGGGTTGTTGTCCCCTTGTGACCCCCCTACTACGTCTGATGCAATTTACAATGCATGCAAAGAATATAACACACACCCAACATTTTCTACATTCCTTTGTCTTGTGAGAATAGGAAATTTGGGTTGAGATATCTTACCTAAGAGAGTTTTCAATCTACAATCCTATATTTTAGGAGGCTTCACACTCATTCAGACACTTCTCAGTAGAAAAATCCTTCTGTCTCTGACCTGTAAAGAAGTATCTACAAGAAAATCTGGAAAGAAATGACCCCCAAAAATCCAAATCTAGTTGTTTTTTCCTCAGAAGCTTCAACTTCCAGTTCTCAAAAAGCCGAGATAAATCCTCCTAAAAATCCATCTAGCTTTTTGGAATTTTGAGAGAAATGATTTCCGCCACCTTATATTCACTTTTATCAACCTAAATCTAAAGAAATATTTGTTAGTTTTGACTCTTTCACAATTTATACATTCCCTCAACTCAAAGTAATTAAAGATAGTTTCATTGCTGATACATCTGAAGCTTCCATAGTTATTTCACACCCAATTTTATCCATTATCATCCATTATGTTCCTACCCAATTCTTGCAATAAATCTTCCTCAAAATCCTTTACAAATTATGGTTGTCTCTAGCTTTTTACTTAACATATATTCCCCTTTGAACTTGCAACAACCTATGAATGCAATGCCTCAACACTACCTTCAAATTTTTCCTCGATTGATTGGGGAAGATGATATCACAACCCAAAAACGTATTGAGATATTTTGTGCATTTACAAGAAACTTGACCGTTGAACATCTAGATGTGGTTTTGAGATTCTTTGTTTAGTATTTAGATGAATAAGCTACAAAATGGTTCAATACTTTTCCTAACAACTCAATCAGAAATTAGAAGGAACTAGACAACATATTTATGATGAAATGGGGTGAGAAGAGAGAGCATGGATACTTTCTAAATGAATTTAGTGCAATAAAAAGAAGAGATGCATGAATGTGTCATCAAATTTATTAAGAGATTTAACAAATTGTATAACAATTTTCCTATTGTGATTAAAACCTCAAAGGAAATAGCTAAGGCGGTATTCGATCGAGACTTTGAATCAAATTTTGGGTTCACACTAAGAGAAAGGAAATCCCTCAAGTTGGACCAGATCTAGACTAGTGCTTTGGAAGTAGAGGCCAATCTTACATCAATAGGGAAGTTGATGGGAAAATTAGAGCATGATGATAAAAGAAAGGAGAAAGAGGAAGCAAGTTTCTCTTGTCAAGCATAGGATATTCAAGAGAAAAAGCTGGATGAGATGAATAAGTTCATCATAAACCTCTCAAATAGGTTAGTGAAGCTAGAATTGGAGATAAAAAACCCTCCTAGAAAATTCCACTAAGTCCTAATAGAAACTTCAACCCCCAATATACAAGGCCTCCTTTGAAATTTCTTGAAAGAGAGAGAAAGGACTAGCAAAACCAAGTACAACCTCCATTTCATATAGAAGATGAACCTTAAGAGGGCATTGAATATGCACTTAAAATTATGGATAATCAATGCTCAATTTTGTCTGAAGAGGAACATGAAATAGAAGCACAGGGAGGAGAGGAGAATGATTGGGGTTCCACTTCGAATAAAGAAGAGATAGATTCTTATTACAAGCAGGTTGCATATTTCATGCAAGATGAGTTGCATACGAGATATGACTTGAGGTCTATACAAATATCTCAGACAAAATATCAAGGTGAGGAACCTACTAAACATGCCACACCAAAGAAGAATGGAAAGGGAAAACAACCTATTAAGTTTGACCCAATAACCGAAGGAGAAACATCCCATCACACACATTATAAGCATGAATTTGTAAATAAAGGAAAACAACTTATGCAACCCAAGCTAGTGCATCAAGAAAATAAATAGAGAGTCAATCAAGTAAAAATGAAGAAGAATACCTCTACCTTTAGTTTGAAAAAAGAATTAGAGAAAGTGAAGATATTTGTTCTTTTGGGCTAAATGGTTAAGACAACCTACCTACAAAAGGAAAATTTCTAATTTCATGGATTTATCTCATGTGACCTCGACACAAGATGGTTTTAGTTTGCAGGAAGAGAGACCTTTGATTATGTTTGGCCCACACATCAAAGAGCATGACCCTTCGACCCCTCCATTCTATGTTACTTTGGTGATGCTTATTTTGGGTAGCATCAGATGTGCCCTAGCCACAAAATTTGGTGGAGAGGTTGGGGCACATGAGATCTCCAATACCCAGAAAGGGTTTGGGCAGATTCTAAATAGATCAGGAGATATTAAAATAATTAATATTTTTAATGGAGTCCCTAAGTCTAAACTTACGGATAATAAAATATTAATGTGTATTAATATGAATTTGTCTTAGAATGATCCAAAAGACATGGATCAAGCCAGATCTAATCTTAGCCATTAACTAGGAACTTAATCTTGGCTGTTGAGATGTCAACAGGAAAAGTATAAGAGGAGGCTTGAGGGTCACTTGGAGAAGACACCAGAGTGATTAGTCATTTTATTCTCTAGAGTGGGGTTTGATAAGAGAGATAGAATCAGTGATCGGGACAGCAGCTGAGGGGCATTGAGTACAAAGAAACAAAGAAGGCATAGATTATGTAGGGAGAGTAGTGCAACAACCAAGGAGAGTGACACAGATCCAGCAAGGGCTCACGCAGGGCCACACAGGGGCAACCAAGTGTTGCGCAAAGCACTAGAGAAGCCAATGTGTCTATCAAAGAGGCCCAGAAAGCTGACACAGGGCCTCCTTGGGGCTAACGTAGGCCAAGAAAGGCTGACGCAGGGCCATTGTGAGACAAAGAGGGGCTGACACAGTCTAGATTGGGCAGACGCTAGGGTTGTAGAGAAGTTTTGTGCTAAGAAGCTGTCGGAAGGATTTTCTGGGGTTTCAGCCAAGATATTTCTCTCAAATTGTGTGGTATAGCTACTAAGGAAATTCTCTGTTGGGTAGGCAAGTTTCAACACCCATATTGTACTCTGATATTTATTAATAAGAAAATTGTCAGATAGCTGCACCGGTTTTCTCACATTGCATTTTTCTGGGGACATTGGTCCAAAAATAATGGTGTCATGTGGTGTGTTTGTTCTTGTTTCTTTTAGTTTATGACCTATAATATGTTGAGCATGCACTGGTGTTTATTTTCAGTATTTACTTTGTAAATAACTTGTTAAGGAAAAATAACAAAGGTAGGAATAAATTGAAGAAAAAGTGCATGAAGGGTTTCTAAACTAAGTAAACGTAGAAACTTCAACATGGTATCAAAGCGTGATTGTAGATCACAAGAGGACTAAAATACATTAGCCGAGCGGAGAAATAGTAGCAAAAAACAATTCTCCCAAGGTGACAAAAGTTGTTTCTAGCAACGTAGAAGCCAAGAAGTGTGATGCAGAGCCAGCCAGAGCCATGCACAAGAAGCCAGGAGCTGTGCAGAGCCTTAGAGAGGCCCGCTGATGTAGAGGGCTAGGGGGCTAATGCAAGGCATCCCAAGGCTGACGCAGACCCATCTAGGGTGATGCATAGCTAGCGTGAGGCAGAGAGGAGCTAATGCAGTTCACAGAGAGGTAGTTGCTAGAGTCTAGAAGGCTACAAAAATATTGTAGAGTGGAGCTGGTGAGGTTCTGTAGTCAGAACAGTACCTGACAGAGCAGGGCTAGAGGAGTTGTTACCAAGGGTTTCTAACTGAGGAACCTAGATCAGCAGTGCAGTTGCACAAGATGATCAGAGTAGGGGTCATCTTGATAAGAAGCAGAAGGTTTTCCAGGAGGGAAATCAGGACTCAGAGGGAGTCCAGAAGAGATCTTCCAGACGGGAAGTAGAGACTTAGAGGAGTTGAATAGAGAACTTCTAGGAGGGAAGTAGAGGAGTGTCATGGCACTACATGAGGTAAGAGACCATGATAGACTAGAAGGAGCATCAAACTTCGTGGTCTGGAAGACTAGAATCTTATCAGTGATTGATAGGAATCATGTCAAGAACTTTTCCTTCAAGGTTATAGCTATCCTAGTCAAACCCAACGATAATGACAAGTACAGAGTGGCGATGGCGAGGGCCAAGTGCATTATCCTTGACGGGGTCAAGGACAATTTGGTACCACATATAGCTGAGAAGGAAACAATAGTTGAGATGTGGGAGGTTCTCAAGAACCTATACCAGCATACTGCTGTGAATAGAAGAATGTTGCTCGAGAACCAAATGAGGTCATATCAGATGAAGAAGGGTCAATTGGTTGACACCTTCCTTAGAGGACTGAATGAGATCTGAGACCAGTTGACTGCTATAGAAGTGACACCAGATCAAGAGCTTATGTTGAGGACAACCCTTGATGTTGTCTCAGAAGATTGGGAAGTGTTTGTCCAGAGTATGCTGGGTAGAAGGACTCTCCCACCTTGGGACAAGATATGGGCAACTATTCACCAGGAAGAGATTAGACGATAGTCGAAGACAGGTAGTAGCAGCAAAGGGATCAAGGTCAAGTAGGAGGAGGACGATGTGGCCGTAGCATTTGAGGGAAAGCAGGAAAAGTGAAAGAAGAAAGATCTCTCCAAGATCAAGTGCTTCCACTGTGGGGAGATGGATCAATATGTGACCCAGTGCCCAAGGAAGAAGAGTAAGGGAGAGTCTTCTGAGACTATGGTAGCGCTAGCATGGATAAAGAAAGAAGTTTTGATAAATGATGACTGTGCCATGATTGCACATGCACCACTTGAGCAGAAGTGGGGAGACATCGAGATATAGTCAAGAGGACTACAGGTGATGAGGGGTAGGATCCTTGAGGTACCCAACCTCTTGGCTTAGTCCTTTCTACGGGAGCCCTGACGAGGAGTAGTAGGACTGGCTAAGTGGCTAGAGATGGATGCGGATGGAGTGGAAAAGAGAGCTATAGTTGAGGAGTCTCGAGACAGGATAGAGCTAGCAGGCTACAGCAGTGCGAGAGGCATAGGAGTGTTGCACAAGTGCAAGAAGGCACAAAGTGGTGTGTAGCGGTGCAAGATTCAGGGAGTTGTCACAGCAGCGTAGAGGTCAAAGAGGGAGCACTTGTTAGCCGTAGAGGGAGCTTCAACATCAGTGGGTGTTTCTAGCCCAACAAGGAGGTCAGTTGGGAGATCATTTACTTACTTCTCAGTAACTGAGTTGCAGTGCAGTAGTAGGTAGCACGATGCAACATGATGAGAGGAGGTGCAGTGTAGATGTAGTGCTAGGAGGAAGGACCAACAACAACACGGATGCAGGGGGAGCTGTCGTACAAATGTAACAGTGGCAGTCGTAGAACCATGGGTAATAGTCCAGGAGGCAATAGTGTAGAGGATGTTGGGGAAGAAGGCCTAACATCAGCACAGGTACTGATGCTGGATGATCAGAGCAATATTTAGTGAGGAGTATTGCTAGAGCATAGTCCTCGCTAAGAGGGAGTGTTGGTTTGGGGTAGTATCGGATGTGACCTAGCCACAAAAATTGGTGGATAGGTTGGGGCGCATGAGATATCCAATACCCAGAAAGGGTTTGGGTAGATTCTAAACAGATTAGGAGATATTAAAATAATTAATATTTTTAATGGAATCCCTAAGTATAAACATAGGGAAAATAAAATATTAATGTGTATTAATATGCATCTATGATAGAATGGTCCAAAAGACATGGATCAAGCTAGATCTAATCTTAGCTGTTGATTAGGGACTTAATCTCGGCCATTAAGATGTCAACAAGAAAAGTATAAGAGGAGGCTTGAGGGTCACTTGCAGAAGACACGATAGTGATTAGTCATTCTATTCTCTAGAGCAGGCTTTGCTAAGAGAGATAGAATCAGTGATCGGGAGAGTAGCTACGGAGCATTGAGTACAGAGAAACAAAGAAGCCATAGATTGTGCTGCGAGAGTAGCATAGCAACCAAGGAGAGTGACGCAGAGCCAGCAAGGGCTCACACAGGGCCACGCAGAGGCAACCAAGTGTTGTACAAAGCACTAGAGAGGCCAACGTGTCTAACGCAGGGCCTCCTTGGGGCTGATGCAGGCCAAGAAAGGCTGACGCAGGGCCAGTGTGAGAAAAAGAGCAGCTAACGCAGTCCAGATTGGGCAAACGTTGGGGTTGCAAAGCAATTTTGTGCTGAGGAGCTGCGACAAGGATTTTCTAGGGTTTCAGCCAGGAGATTTCTCTCAAACTGTGTGGTATAGCTGCTAAGGAAATTCTCTATTGGATAGGCCAATTTCGACACCCAGGTTGTACTCTGATATTGCTTAATAATAAAACCCTCAAATAGTTGTACTGATTTTCCTGCATTGGGTTTTTCCTGGGACATTGGTCTGAAAATAATGGTGTCATGTGGTGTGTTTGTTCTTGTTTCTTTTAGTTGCTGATCTGTAATATGTTGAGCATGCACTCATGTTTATTTTCAGTATTTACTTTGTAAGTAACTTGTTAAAGAAAAATAACAAGTAGGTAGGAAAAAATCGGAAAAGGTGCATGAAGGGTTTCTAAACTAAGTAAACTTAGAAGCTTCAATAGGTGCTTCATGATCTATCGTTCCATTATTGTATGCTTGATTCAGGGGCTTCTCACAATCTAATGCCTTTGTTTGTCATGGAGCAGTTGGGCCTACAACTAACAAAGACATACAAGGACTTATATTTTGTTTATTCTAAAAAGGTAAAATGCCTTAGAATGATGAAGTTCTTGGTGGTTAATTTGGCTCAAATCCCTGTGAAGAGTATGGTAATGGACATTGTGGTTGCATACATTCCTACAATATTTGGCATGCTTCTTTCCAAATAATGGGGAATGAACCTTGGAGGGTCCACCCAACTTGACCTCACATATGCCACTATTCCAAACATAGTTACCTATCAAACGAGAAATTACCTAGTACACGCTTTTTCAAGGTAGCAATAAAAGCAGCTGATTTTAAAAAGTGGTTATTCATAATACACCTTTTTTTTTGGATTATATTTTTGATACTTTAAATTTTCTAATGTAACATTTTTTTTTAAATGTCAGTGAGTTTCATGCTGATTTTGAAAAGTGTTGATGCAACATCAACACATTTAAATGTTATAGATTTTGATGTCATTAATAACCATAAAAATAAAATTAAAAAACATGACAAAAAAATCAAATATAAAAAATTATGTAAAATAAATAAATAAATAAAACCATAAAAATAGAAAAAAAAAATAATTTGTAAAATAAAAAATTTAAATAAAAATGAGAATAATAAACATAATAAAATAACAAGTAATAAAACATTAAAAAAAATATAACATGGAAAAAAAATCAAATATAAAAATATATAAAAACGACAAAAAACAATAAAAATGTAAAAAAGACAAAATTAACTTCTAAAAAACAAACAATTAAAAGAAACACAAAAGAAAAAAGAAAAAAACAACATTATATATATATATAACAATTACAAATTAAAACAGTGTAAACCAAAAAAAATTAAATAAATAAATAAATTTGAAAACAATTTTAATTAAAAAAAATTGAAAAAAATTTGGCTCTCGACAGCCTAGGTTGATTCTTAGAATTGACCTCGTAGCAACCCTGGGTGGCCATGTCGATTTTTGGAATCAACCTAGGCTGCCCTCGACTAGCTTGGCTATGGCTGCCCAGGGTCGTAGGTCCTCGGACCTGGGTGGGGTGGCACTGCACATCATCCATCCCAGCGGGGCCTGAGGCCCCACGGCCCTGGGTAGTCATGGCCGAGCTCATCCTTGGTCACCTTGGGCCACCAAGTCTTGGGCCTAGCCATGGCAATGCTGCACAGTGGCAACCCTGGCAAGGCCCTAGGCCCCGCGACCCTAGGCGGCCAAGGCTGAGCTTGACAATGGGCGAGAGGCATCATGCCTGGTTGGTGTGGCATTGCCCTAGGCAGCAAAGGCTGAGCTCAATAATGGACGCTAGGCCTCGGGCCTGGCTGGGGCTTCCATTATGTGGCGTTGAACCAGCCAGGCCCAAGGCACCGCAACCTTGGGTGCCAAAGGTTGAGATAAACCATGGCCGTGGGGGCTCGGGCCTAGCTGGGGTGACACTACACATCAACCTTCCCGACGAGGCCCGAGGCCCCTGGACCATTAGCGATCATGGTCGAGCTCGGCCTTGGCTGCTCAAGGCCACAAGTTCTCAGGCCTCACTGGGTGGCACTACACTATGGCCGCCCCAACTAGGCCCAAGGGCCCGTGGCCGTGGGCAGCCAAGGCCGATATCGTCCATGGTTGCGGAGCTTTGAGCTTGGCTGAGGCGACCACTATGTAGCAATGCACCAACTAGGCCCAAGGCCCCGTGACCCTAGGCGACCAAGGTTGAGCTTGGCCATGGCTGCATGACCTCGAGCTTGGTTGGGGAAGCCTAGGTGGCCATGCGTGAGGGTGGCCTAGATCAATTCCATGAATCCACCTAGGTGAGTCGGGGCCAATTTTTTTTGAATTTTTTTTTTTCTAATTAAAATTGTTTTAAATGCTTTTTAACTTTTAAATTTTAAATTTAATTTTTGTTGGTTTTTAATTTTAATTTTTTATTTTTAAATAATTTTTTCTTTTAATTTTTTTTAAATCTTTATTTTTTTTTTATTTTCAATTTTTTTTTATTTTTTTTAATTTTAGTTTCTTAAAATTATTTAAATTTTAAATTATATTTTTACATTTTTAAAATTTAAAATTTATTTATTTCTTTAATTATCAAGTTTTTTTTTTTGTTTTTTTGTTTTTAACTTTAAAAATAATTGTTTTGATGTTTTATTTATTTTATTTTCATGAATTATCTCTTTTTGTTTTTTAATATTGTCCCATTTTTAAAATTTTTTTCATATGTCAAAAAATAATTGTCTATATTTTTAGTTTTTACACACTAATTTTGTTTTTTTTTACATTTTTATAGTATTTTTTTATATAGTTTTTATGTTTTATTTTTTTCATGATTTTAAATTTGTTTTCTTTTTTTTTTATGTTTTATTACTTGTTATTATTTTTTATTTTTTGTTTCTTCTATTGTTTTTATTTTTTTTCAATGTTTGAATTTTTGTTTTCTTTTGTATTTTGTATTTTATTCATTTATATATTTATTTATTATTTTGGTTCTTTTTATTTTTATTTTTTTCTACAGGGTCCGTGTTGATGCTCGACTAGCAACCCAATCCTATTATGTGCAATTTGATAGTAGATTTTAACATTTTCGTTATAATGAATAGAGTTTGCCCCATAATGTGTCAATTTCATGGTTTGTCTTCAATTTTTCATTACAATGGGTCAAGTTCACCTACACTATATGTCAATTTGAAGGCTGATTTTTAAATTTTTGTTGCAATGTATCAAGTTGTCTTAGGCTAAGATTTTGAAATCATTGTACATTTAACATTTAAAAAATAAATTACTCTTAGTATAATAACTCTTTCATTCAAGTGTTCATTTTTAATGTTTTTTTAGTCATAAATTTTTTACATAATGTCATGCTCGAAATATTTTGAAAAGGTTATTTTATAGTCATAATCTTTTGTTTTAATTCCATGGTTGAAAAATTGCCAAGTTTTCAATGTTTTTCTAAGTCGTTATATTTTATCTTTAATGTTATGGTTGAAAATAATGACAAATATTTTTTCTTTAGCGCCATGACTAAAAATTGTTGGAATTTTAAGTTTTTTCAAAGATGTGATATTTTATCTTTAATATCATCATTGAAAATGTTGGAAATTTAAAGTTTTTCGAAGTCATGATATTTAATCTTTAACGTCATTATTAAAAGATGTTGAAAATTTACCCTTAAAAAAAAGACGTTGTTCTAGCATCAACACTTTTCATTTTTAGTGTATCTTTTGCACAAAGAAATATGGCTTTTCTTGTCATTTTTTAAAAATGTTATTCTAGCATCAACACTTTTCGTTTTCAACCTATTTTTTCATGTTTTTTGACGGGTTGTATGGATATAATTAGATTGTTTTGCATCTCGATGATAAAAAATAGATGACCTTCACCAGACGTTGGGGAACATTCATGTATTCCAGAATGCCTTTTGGCCTCATGAGGAAAATCGATATAAATTTTGTTGGGGAGAAGGATAATTTTTTGGTCATTTACCTGTATGAAATAAGAGTATTCTAAAAGTATGATGATGACATTTGCCACACTTGCAAAATACATGTCAAAAATGCAGGAAATATGGGTTGACACTAATCCCAAAGAAATATCAATTTTCATTTAGAGAAGGAAAACTATTGGGACATAGAGTCACAAGGGATGGAGTGAATATTGACCCCAAAAGGGTGGAAGCAATTAGTAGTATCCTTTTGCTGTGAAACAAAAAGGATATTCAAAACTTTTTAGGTAGGATAAATTTCTTGAAAAGGTTCATACCCAACTGTGTTGAAGTTGTGAGGGAGATTACAGATATGCTGAAGAAATATAGAGAGGTTAAATGGACTGCATAACCAAGAGAATCATTTTCCGGAATAAAAAATGCCTTTGGAGAGGCATCAATTTTCACTATACCTAATTATCAAAATGTTTTTCTTATCTTTTCATTTGCATCTCTTAACACTGTTGTAATTGTCATATTGCATGAAAAAGAAGAAGGCAAGGAGAAACTAGTTACATTTTTAAGCCAAGGATTGAGAGATGCAGAAATGAAATATAATATTTTTGGAAAATAGGCCTATGATCTTGTAATATAATTAAATGATTTCCATACTTACATTTTGCATTCTAGGATAATTTCTTATGTTCCCACAACAACTATAAAAGACATTCTCATGCGGGGAGACAATGAAGGAAATATAGGTGGATGGATAACTAAACTTTAGGATATGACATCGACATCAAGCCCACCAAATTGGTAAAAGAGTAGAGGTTGGATACAATTCTGTCAAAAGAAAATTATCAGGCATTAGGTATAAATTTGTTGGATGAGAATGCAGAACCAGATAAGCAAAATAAACAGGAGAAAATTCAAAAAGAGAAGCACATAAAATTAGAATGAAGTACTTGATTTATGAGTGGTACAAATTTATTTTCCATTATTTTTTGTTTATGTAATTCCCACCTTATTTTGACAGAACAAAGTACAGATCTTTGATTCCACAACCACAAAAAAATGTTATTTCCAATGGTCAATTGTATTGGAAGGACACTATGGGAGTTCTACTACTTTGTTTGATTCAAGGAAAAGGCCATAGAGTAATAGATGAATTTCATGGTTCTATTTGTGGAGGAAACTATAGCTAGAAAGTAATAACCCATAAGATTTTTAAGTTTGGATTCTATTGGCCTAAATTATTTGGTGATGTGCATGATCAAGTGAAGGCTTCTAAAGAGTTTTAGATCTTTGCTGAAAAGCAGAAGATGATACCCGTACCCTTATTTCTTGCGTTTGTGGAGGAACCATTTAGATAATGGGGGCTAGATTTTATTGGGGAAATTGATCCATCGTCAAGTGCGCAACATAGGTGGATCCTTACAACAATAAAGTATTTCACCAAATGGGTAGAAGTTGTCCTTGTTAGGAATGCTACTGACACAATGATCATTAAATTCATGGAGGAAAATATTCTAGCCAGGTTTGGTTGTCCAAGAAAAATAGTTATTGATAATGCTCAGGTATTTAAGTTTTCCATGTTTTCAATTTCTTTCAGAGATATAACATTAGTTTTGGGAACTTCCCCACTTATTACCCACAAGGAAACGGGTTGAAGAATCATGAAATGAGACCATGGTCATGATTCTGAAGAAGGCCATAGCACAAAGAAAGAAGAATTGGGATTCTCAACTCATGTTTTCATTGTGGGTGAGTAGAGTCACCACTAAGAGATCAACTTGTAAGTCTCCATTTGAGCTAGTATATGGGACTTCAACAATTTTTCCCAATCACGCCTATGGAAAACTTGATTCAGGATGTAGAAGAGGAGCCCAATTCCTTGACTAGGAGGATTAATTAGTTGGTAGAATTGCATGAGAATAGATAACATGTGACTCATAATTTAATCAAGTACTAGGATGAGATGAAGGCCATGTTTGATAAAAAGGCTAAGGACAAAATATTTTAGTGGGGTGATATTGTAATCAGATATAATGTTAGGAGACAGGATGTAGGTAAACCTGGAAAACTTGACACTTTGTGGTTTTGGGCGTTCAAAATAGCTGAAGTCAAAGGGAACAACACATTTCTGTTGGAGAATCTTGATAACGAGGTGTTTCACTTGCCTGTGAATGGGAAATATCTCAAGCCTTATTTTTAGCACTAACTTCATTCATCCACTTCCATTTTAAAAATCAGTGAGCCATTATAAGTACCGAGGTGCTTTGTTTTACTTTTTAGCTTTATATATATTGACTCCATGCCCAAGTTGAAGGCACTAATCTACAGGTTCCTAGTACCTTTCTAGCAAGACATTGTCCCTAGTTAGAGCTAATGTTGTATCCTCTCCATTCCTCCTTCTATCATTCATGTTGCAAAGGAGGTTTATTCCTGTACATAGGGAGTTGTTTTTGAAAATTTCCCCTATATTGTAATGCATACATGCACTTAAAGTAATGGATTGTGCTTCCTCCCCTGTATTTTGTATCGAATGGCTAAATTTCGATCACATTTTGGGCAAATCGTAGTCCATTCTAGATCAGCCCAATCCCACCAACACCCCAATGAGGTAACAAGAATGATTGTTATGCCAATTCCATCCCACCAAAGAGTCAAAGGTCAAAGATCCAGTGCGATAGATCTATGGTTGTGTTTAATGCCGAGCGGGGGGGGAGGTGTCGAGCCCTATTCCCAAATTCATTCAAGCACCTTGTCAGATGGTAGTAAATAAACATGCCACCCATCATGGCAGCATACTGGCTACATCAGTGAACCAAGACTACTCATCAAGAAAGCATGATAGAAAAGCATTAAATTCCAAAAACTAACCATTCCCCCCACTTCTCATCCAATCTAACCGTGGCACATGTGACCTCCACGTCACCTCTTAGTTTTTCCCACGTACGCCTATCCAAAAATTGATCGTTATAATTTGAATTTTCCCATTTCTTTTGTATCACCTATTTGCAAATGTCATGTGGACAACCTTCGAACAATATAAAACCTCTCTCATGTCCACAACGTCCGACAACCTTCAATCACTAGGTAGCCCATAGTCCTTGTGTCCTTGTATTGCCATTATCATGCATAACACAAGGAAAACCACACCTAATTCCCCTAAGCCTAATGAATCAAAACCGTCGGGCCACATGGAACCACTCATGGACACCTAGGTGGATATACATGACCCCTTCTATCCTCTACACCTGGCCAAACTTTTTTTTGGCCTATATGGCAATTTCCTCAGTAAAGAAGATTGATTATGTGTTGTTGAGTCAAGGTTGTATTACCTCATTTCCCTAACTGTCTACTCGTTCCTTGAATTTGTATCCTATGTCATGGCCATGTATGTCAAAGAAAATAACTGCTACAATTTGTCATCCAGGGAGAGAATTATGTAAATCACCATAGAATTGATTGAAAATGCATTCACTTACCCAAAATATCTAAATCTAGAGAAATTCATGGATACCACTCTTTTTCAAATACAATGGACTCCTGGCTGAAGAAGAAAAAGCTTTGTTGTATAATATTTTAGCTCCTAGTGCTCTATTTCCTACAAATTAAGAGACATCCCCTATTTCCTTGTTTTTAGAAACTACACAACCTATCTTGGTCATAATTCTTCTACTTCTATGTGAGGATGAAAAATCGAATGTCAACAAATTAGCTCTATGGCTTTTTCATTTAGTGATGAAGCCTAACATTGTTCTAGACATTCCTTCATTTCTTATTGAAGTATAGTTTCAGTTCAACCATTTTAACCTTGGCCCCTACTTCAGATATTACTCCATGTTGGTCTACCTTTTCATGTACACTCATGTGGAGGAGTTCTAGTACCTAGGACTGAGTATTATAAACTCTAATAAATAGATAAAATCAATAGTTGACTAGAACAATGCAGGGATTTCCCAATTAATTTCTTCGTTTATGTCTACTCCTTATAAGTTCATCAGTAATGTCTCTCCTCCTAGAAACTTGCCTCACTAGAGAGAGATCCTTCAACTCAGTAAGGATACCATAATAGTTTATTACTAGTAACCTATTTGAGGATTATACTAAAATCACGGTGTATCGATCCAAGCTACCCCCAGAACAATTATTTATATTTATGCCTATGATGATATTTGCCTTAGAATTTATCAGGAAAAGTTTAAATGTTGACCAGATCCATTCCCCCCCCCCCCTAAGAAAATTTATATGTTTAACTTGGAAAAACTATGGGCCCTTTCATTGTAAAGGCTAGATAAGTTTTCAAACAGGTAGAAGATATGTTGAAGGAGTTTAATTTAGAGATAGGAGAAGTTTGGCACTACCATTCCCATGGTATTATATATAAAAGGAAGAAAAAAATAACTCTTCTTCTTATGAACATGAAATAGACCTGATTTAGAATGGAAAGCTAACTTAGACTCCTAGCCTATCAGTATAGAAATGGAGTTTGAGACACCAGTCAGAAGAAAAAAAAAAAACAAGAAATGAGTGTTGATGAGGCCAGAGACACTATGATGGAGGATACCTCATCAACTAAAAATGCCAAACTACAGGAGAAAAATGATGAAGATAGTAAGCTCAAATCCATTAAGGGAAATCTTGACCAGCAAGGTCTCCAGCTGCTTCTAGAAGATCCTCAATAAGTTGTCACCTCTAGTTCAACTTAGGTACTCTTGTCTCATTAGGGAGTACATCAATAGCAGGTCCTAAATGGGAGGGAGGATAGATGACAGAGGAGAAGAACGGAAATATTATGGAGGGAATTTAATCACAACTAGCATCTCATTCAGTCACATACCAAACCAAGCTATTGATTGCAATGGAACTAGAAACAAATCAGATAAAGTTTTCATTATATCATCCTTTAGTATAGTCAATTCCATCTAGATTGCAATTTAGGACAACACATTTTTCATTTGATATCTCTAGTGTTACATTTCAATATAAGGTCAACTTGCATAGGAAAGCACGGGAGATAGTTTATAGTGAATTAAACAAAGGATCCTTGACTACTCTCAAAGCCAAGAAACTGTTGGAGAAATTTTCTACCAAATTAAAATTAGAGAAGGCTAATTCAATATCCCTTCATTTGAAAAATCAAGGCTTAAAGGAGTTGATTGTTAAACTTGCGGCAGACCCAAATGATAAATAAGTTGTAGACACCATTATCCAAGGCTCTCAATTTTAAATTCAAGCATTTAGGAAAAACCTTAAGATATTTGCAATAGAATATGTACAAACAAAGGAATTTTCCCAAGTAGAGAGAGAAAAGAAAATTCTAGCCAAATAAATTATAGATAGAAATAATGAGGTTGTGGCCCTCAAACAAAAGATTGAAAAGCTTCAATAAAAAAATTATTCTCATGTTTCTATTGTAATCGTACTAGGCAACCCTCAAAATCGTACATAACAGTTTGCCAAAGCTCTCACTAATTCATTCTTTTTAGAGAGTGAGCTCAAGATGATACGAATTGACCTGGAATATACCAAGTACTTTCTTGCAAACAAGGAGAAACAACTCAAAACATCCCTGGGAAGTGTCTCTTAATCAAGGATCCGAAGAATAAATTGAGAGGTAACATGTCTCTTATTCAAGCTAGACAAATAATATGGGATGATATTATTTTTGAGGTGAAAGACATATGGGAGCATATGAATTTAGTTGCAAAACAAAGAGTTACAGTTAAGAGCACTTAATTTTTCATCCTATCACCCAAGAATGAGGATGCTGAAAATGTGAGGACTGCAGAAAAAATCATCAGGTACATCAATGAAAAGTTAGTTGATGACCTTAGAGCAATGGATATCATAGACTAGGCATAGGTAATTATTGATATTACCAAAATGATTCAGAGAAAATAAGTGAGGGACAAAGTTGAGGAATGTTTTCACAATTTGACAAAGCTAGTAGCAACATTTAATTCTAATTTTGATCTGAGAACTAGAGCATGATTGCCTAGTTGTTGGCACTTTCAAGGGAACCTAGTTCCACAGGAGAAGTATGGGAAGATGTTGGTTGAGGTTGACAGAAAATTAGATTCTTCACATCAAAATACTCCCACTCTCAAAGGAAGAACTATAGTCAATTATTTGTAGAGGGATTTTCAACTTCTATGGCTTGTAAAGACCTTATTCATTGCCAAGTCTGATTCTACTGAGCTTACAAATTTGAAGGTGGCCTACTACATGCTCATTCAAACTCCTACAATAGATCCAACATTATGGCAAAAGTGTGACCAATTTATCAATCCACCATAGGTCCGAATATTGGATCCTGATTCCACCTAGAGAGATCAAAGGAGTCAAAAGCGAAGATATTTTGATTTGTGAAAGAATGACATATCCATGTCAATTGCAATTTTCTAAATAATTTATTTTCTAGAAAGGAATAAGTTTTGTTATGTAATCATTATGAAAACTAGACTATATGCATACTTGCACGACTAAGTAGATTAGAAAATGGTTTCATTTGAATATATGTTTTTAACCATTCTCATTCTGATTCTCCCTATAAAAGCGAAGACAAGCACATTGGAAAGGGTTTGAATTTATTTCACAAAGGTTGTAATTGTTCTGCAATTTTTTCACCAGTTTAGGACTTATGAGTCATATATCATTTTTGAATATTAATGAAGAAGTTCTCTAGTGATTCCAAACATTGAGAGTTTTAGTATGTTCTTCTATCTATGTTTATCATTTCATATGTTTCTTTCTTCTTCAAAAATTGTGTAATTGTAGTTTCCGGTTTCAATTTTAGGTTGCAGATTTACCTATGTTATGTGATGGAAAATTGTATGTGATATGTTTAATTGGAAGCCTCAAACACACTTCATGATTTATGCATTTAATTTCATCAATATAATTCATAATTTTGCCAATATTTTCTCTATAGGATATTATGTTTAGCCCTCTACACTTGGCTTCTTTCGTTGGCTTTACTCCTCCACCTATACTAGAACAATCAATGAAATTTCACTCTCTATGTGTGGGCTAGTAAATATGATCATTAACTCTTTGGAATGACATAGTGTTAATATATAAATTGAATCTACCTCTGAGTAAAGTAATTATACTAGAATTGATCAATTTGTATCTAATCCTTGAAAAAAATGAATTTATTCCTAAGGCACATTAAGATGTCCTAGGCACTGGCCTCTACTCAACCCAGAGGTTGTCTCTAGGAACCACAACAATTAGCAAGGTCGATCTTATACCCATGTGACAATAGGTTGATTCTCATTGCTCCCATTACTAGTATAAACCTATCTTAACCATGGATCTAGCAAGTGTTGAGGGATCAAACATCTTGATGTGTAAACATATTTTATAATGAAAAACTTGTAAAAGGTTTGCACCACAAAAAATGTGATCCCTCTTGGTGTTTGAGAAATCTTTGGTAAGATGGAGCAATATATATATATATATATATACACACACACACACACACACATAAACACCATGGACAACTTTTCATTATTTAAATGCATAAATGGATTCAATTCATTTCAATTCCCCTTGGACACTTGGATTGTGTAGAGTATATAGCTTAAACTTGTAATTACACTAAATATTTACTAGATTTCACATAAAATTGATCTAAAACTATACCTCAAAAGAGGCTAAAATATAGAATAGTGTGACTACTTAATGTTTTAACCATAAAAAATAAAAATAAATAAATAAAAAATCAATTACTTTATAACTATAACTACAGATATATATATATATATATATATATATATATATATATATATATATATATATATATATATATATATATATATCGATATATGTTGACATTGAAAATTTATTTCACATGGACATTAAAATAGTTTATTTATGACCCACATGTTACAAATAGTACTGACATTGATGACAACATGATCTCATTGATGTCAAAGGGGATGACATATGGACAATAGCAGCAGGACAATACTTGATGATAAAAATAATTAGTCCTACTCTTCATGGAGCAATATGATAACTTGATATTCGACAAAGACTCACTATACGAGGATATCTGTGTTTGAAGTAATTTGAGTTTTTGATAAAGTTAACGAGCTAAAAATATGTTACCAATATCATGGTTGCATAGTTCTCATCAATAGCTTTCTAATGATATATTTTGCGTAGAAAAAATCATCTTGAGTGAGAAATTATGGCTAGTTGAAAATAAATATCGGGGGGGAGGGGGGGCAATTAAAAGGCAAATCTATAGGACCAAACTTAAAATATTAATGTGATAAACATCTTGCAAGTTGGTAGTGGATCCACCATTACACAACTAGATCAATGGCCATGACCATGTGGAGTTCTTCATTGGTTAACACAACTAATTACCATGAAAGTCTTAGATAAGTCCTATATGTCCTTAATAGTTTAACAGTCAAATTGAGAAAAATTTTCTTGATGTTTAACCCGTCCAAGAGGACATAAAAGATGATCACATGTGGCATGGTTGTATTGAGAGATGACTTCATTAGTTTGATGTGGAACCATCGAAGGTTGATTTGTGGCAAGAAAAAATGGGTTTTCTGGATGTCTAATAAGAGAAAATTTGATTGACACGAGGCCTACTCAAGGTATTCCATGTGACACATACGACATCATGATGTCATTAGGAGAGGAATAACCATGGACCATAAGGTCCAAGCCATATGAACATCGTTGCATGGACATTAGGCATTGATGGAGTGGTTTTCGTTATATGGCATGAAACTGTGGGGTAACCATCTATTGTTTTATGTCATGGTTTGAAAATTATTGGGTCGACCTTGTTAGGGTTGGGACTACACCCTATACACAGATATAAATTCCATCCCCATCCATAACCTATACAACAGTGGAAACGAAGGCACAAGACTGCAGGAATTTTTGGTATTGCAAAGACAGTATATTTGGTTTTGATCTCATGGCTAGACTCTGGATGTAACCTTGTTTCATTTGAAGTATTTTTACGTGGCCAACATCAACCCTACCTTGTCACATTTGATGTACTTTCGATTTTTCTAGACTTTTGACATAAACAAACATTCAACATGGGTAGACTTGCGACATGGTAAAACTCACGACATGTCCAAGGCATTGTCCCTAATCTTGTTGAAATTGATTTATTTTGACGTTCCAAGGACTTTTCCTAACCCCATTACATTTGACATACTCCTAATGTGGAACAATATGATTAGTGCATATGCGTTCAACATGGCTCTAGGTGGTGGTCCACCTCCTGGCTTAATTGTAATGATAATGGACAAAAAATGCTAGGTAAGTGAGATGGTTTAATAAGCCATACCATTTAGAGGAGTTGGTAATTCATCCACCCTATGCGTAGGTAGTAATTGGTTTAACTCACGACGAAAACTGAGTTGGATATTTATTTCTTTATATTTTCCATTTTGTAGAATACGGGTGGGACTCTTTGCAAATCGATTCCAAACACCAAAACTCCAAAGGCCAGAGTTGGTGATGGGGCTTGTTTTTTATTGCTTCTATCTTCCTACACTACATGCATATGGGTAACACGTCCAGAGATTTGAACACAGGTGGGACTCTTTGCAAATTGATTCCAAACACCAAAACTCCAGAGGCTGGAGTTGGTGATGGGACTTACTTTTTATTGATTGTATCTTCCTACACTACGGGTGTATGGGTGATGCCTCCAGAGATTTGGACATGGGTGGGACTCTTTGAAAATCATTTCCAAACACCAAAAATCCAGAGGCCAGATTTGGTGATGGGACTTACTTTTTATTGTAGGTATCTTCCTACAAGAATTGTAGAATTCGGTGGTTGTTGTCATATCAAAACAGACTTTTGAAAACTATCGGGAAAGGGCTAGTACATGGAAAATTTAATTGAATATATTTTTATTAAGGTTATTTTTTTCTGAGAGCTTTATTTATCCAAATTTAGATTCATTAGAAGATAGGAGATTAGGGCTTAGAAATGGAAAAAACTAGAGGGGTTAGACATTTTTTTTACTCATATTTGACAACCATAAGCTCTTGTGTGTGCTTGGAAGGTTTATGAGTGTTGTTTAAGGTGTTATGGATATGTGAATATAGAAAGTTCTAAGGAAGGGCTTGAGTGGCCAAATTGTTGTTATGAAGCAGAATATAGGTAGTAATATGATAGCCAATAAGAGTGACTGATATGATATTTTGATTCAGGTTGTGTAGTAGTACAATGCTTTCATGTTATATGGAAATTGTTGTAGGTTGCAGTGGTAGAGAGAGTGGTAGTGATCATTTCTATTTATTGTAGATTTTGGTTTTACTCATGGTTGAGTGCTTATAGTGATGATGGTGGATGTAGCTTGAAAGTGTGATGAAATAGAGGTAAACATGGAAGCATCATCTTATATCCTACTCATTGTTGATGTTGGAGCCTATAACAAGTGGGAGGTTGCATATTTTTGGTGTAGTTTCCACCCGCATGTTGGGGCCTAAAAATTGATGTAAAGAATAAAAGATTGAGCAGAAGAAGAGTTGGTGATTTTCTACAATTTGGGTTTCCACCTAAAAATTTATGTCTCCTTGTGATGTGATTCTTTGTTGTGTTGTTTATTTCTTTTTCCATTTGATTGGTGTGGAGATGCATTGATATAACTAATAACATAATGCATATGGTTCATTTCTATATGCATTTATGATTAAGGAAGAATGTTAATTTTTTATATTGACCTCACATTGATTCACGTCACCCTCTCAGTTTTAACTTTGCAAAAACACCACAATTTTTTTATTATTATTAGTAGCATTTTAAATGTCACATATCAATCCAATCTTAACAATTGAATGAATTACACAATTTTCTATTGTAAAAAATTAATTGATTTTTTTTTTCAGTTAAGTTTTCTCTTTGGATATATATATATATATATATATATATATATATATATATATATATATATATATATATATATATATATATATATATATATATATATAGATACACACTTTCCCTTTATATATACATAATGAAATATTTGGTTAACATGGATATTCAAAACAAGTATTTATGTACTATGTTGTAATATTTTTAAAAAGTATAAGAATTATATATCTTCCTCACATACTAAAGTGAATATATAAGAATATATATATATATATATATATATATATATATATATATATATATATATATATATATGTATATGTATATGTATATGTATATGTATATGTATATGTATATGTATATGTATATGTATATGTATATGTATATGTATATGTATATGTATATGTATATGTACATATACATATACATATACATATACATATACATATACATATACATATACATATACATATATATTTATTTTCGTTTTTTTATTGTACTTTATATCTTTTTAATGTTTATATAAAATCATGTTACATAAATTTTAGACACCTAAATAGTTAATTTTTATGGTTGAGAGTGAGAGAAATATTTTTACCACATCTCTTTGGCGTTGTCCAACTATTTTACATTTTGGATTTTTTAGTTGGAATAAATGATACAATTGTGAGAGAGGTTGTGATCTTGGTTATTCAAAATGTGTTTTCGATTATATAAATTGATTCAATACCATGAAAAATCCATAAAGAACCTAGATTGTGCATATTGCAGAATCAAAAATTGCAATTTTAACAAATGTCCTTTAGATATCAGGAAACATTTTCTGGATAATATGCCTAGAAAAGTTCCAAAACTATGTCCATCTCCTTCATATTTAGTTGTAATATCAATACCTATATATTTATCGATGTTTTATAAAGTTTTTGATTAAAACTAACCAAATATGTATATTAATTTTATATTTTCTTAAGTGATAGTCAAAATTTCCTTATAATTTAGAAAATATTATATTTTTATCATTAAAAGGACATGTGGCAACTTGAGGTTCACCATGTAAGACATTACATGTCTCCCTCAAGACAACAATCTCTAGTTGAGAGTTAAGAATATGGGACACGCACTAGGTTTTGAATGGGTAACCATGATGTGAAAAGTACCTTAACAATACATCGATGCACTAAAACAATGCACCCATGCCATAATTATTCTACTTACAGTATTTAAAGTAAAATTAGAATTTAATTTAAAAGGTATAAATTTTTTTATTTTTTTTAAAGGAACAGACAACAACTTTTTGTTATAAGTAAAGTTTGGATTTTAGGTCATAACTTTTACAAAACTTAACTTGTTTTGATGTTGCATTGTTTATACATGCCTAGAAGATTTATTTTATATAAATATGACCTCTTTTTCCAACTATCCTATATAGATTTCTACCATCCAACTCGTAATAGACTCCTAAGAATAGTGTAAATTTGTAATACATCAATAAAAGACATAATAATTAGAATTATCTAAGAACTGAAGGTCGAACTTCAGGATCTACTTTTTCATATTCAACAACATCATGCTTAGCACTATTTTATTGTTTAACTTTTATTTTTGTCTTCTTCATTTGCAGTTCCTCACTGGTATTTGATTTGTCGTGAAGGACCTTTGTCCCCTTTCTGAAGTATGTCTCCATTTTGTTTAGTCTAATATCTCGAACAACCACTTTAGACTCCATGATTTCTTGCAATAACTCAAACTTGCATTACAGCAAGTCACATTTTGTATCGAGTAGTGTTAAGTGTGCCCTCCTTTCCTAATCCTCCATGTTACTCCTATGCCTCATGACATCCAAAATGTTCTCCATAGGCTCTGACAATGTTTATAGTAATTTGTTCATCCTCTCCTGCACCTATTCAAGGGATTTGAGGTCATTGCTGCAATTTTAGCTTTCCTATGGATCAAAATACTTCCGATAATACCTATCTGATCAATCCTCCCCACATATATGGTTTGCACATGATGGATGATAATTGTTAGAAATTGTAGCAAGAAAGGTTAAATGTGGCTTGTGCCTAGTCAAATTTAGTAATTCAATTTTTTACATCAACAGGATGACTTGGATGGAAGCTAACTTGTGTGACATGGCTTTATCTACTATTTTACTCAGTAAATTTTAGTTATAGGCTAGAAGTAGAGTTGTACATGTAGTGATTGCTAAAATTTACCAATCTAGTTCAATATTTTTATTTTGACTTAGTTAACTTAGCTTAAGTACCTAGTTGAGTCAGTTCAATGTCAGATGAGTATTAGAATTGTTGTTAACTTAGTGATCTCTCAGTTAAACTAATTAATCAGCTAAAAATAACCCAAACATGCATGGAATTTGAATTGCCTAGCTGGAGTGGAGGAAAAGACACATTATAATTATCAATGTATAATATTTGAGTGTACAGAGCTTGCCATTGAGAAGGTAAATCATTATTTAGTAATTACACAAGAAAATAGGAGAAAATAATTATCTTTTAGGAGCTAATTTCCTCCAGGATTGCATAAGGAAATAGGAGCAAGTTGGGCCCTTGAATTGGCTAAGTGTTGGCAAGAGTAGGATAGTCAGCAGGAAAATAGGTTTACATTGCATGGTGTGCTTCATATTCAAAGAAAGTCATTGTAGTAGTTTCTCATTCAAATTTGATTAATCAAAAATAATGGAAGGGGTTTCCCCTGTTGGGTTCCACTATAAATAATTTAATTCTTTTGGTGTTTTAATGGTTGTAGATCATTGCATGTGTTTCTAAATTATGACTTTTATTCCACAGAATAATAGAGGAATTTTCTAGCCTCTTTATTTCAGTTGTATTTCATTAGTAGTAGAAAAAAAAATATTAATTCATACATGGTATTTGAGTAGAAGTCACACTAGAAACCAATCAATAAAGATTTTTCCTTTTGATATTTTGATTTGCAGATTCAATGAAGCAATTTTTCTTCTATGTCAGAAATTTTATTTCAACAGATTGTTATTAGAGTATGCCTTGAGGGAACCACCAATTTCATAGCCTGGAAAAAGTGCTCAATGAAAATGGCGTGTTGGAGTACACCAAAACTGACATTCCAAATCTAGTAGTATCATATGCACAACAATTATCCCAGTGGAAGAAGGATACCACAGAATCTAGGGGGATTATCTTGGAGGGTGTGAGAGACCATATAGTCTCGAATTTAAATGGAAAATAGACTCCATTTTGAATGTGGAATAGCCTTACTGATCCATTCAAAAATGGTAGTGACACCAGGAAATTGGCATCAATGGATAACCTCAATAGCATCTGCATCCAGAAAGGAGAAGCCAGTCCACATTACCTCTCCATTTTCAATAAGTCTCATGATGAGCTTGAAGGAGTTGGAGAAGATATTCCCTATTTAGAACTAGTGAATGTAGCTCTCCTAGGCCTTCCAAAACCCTGGCACGACTAGCAAGGCTCTATAAATTGAAGGGAAAAATTTCCAAACTAGGAGAGACTCTAGTTCAATATAGCGCAGGAAGAAATTCGGTGGAACACTAGAGATTGAGTAGCATCAAATCTAAGGAGGAAGATAATTTTTCATTGGTTGGGAAGGGAAAGAAAGGCAAGAGAAAGAAGCATCAAAGAAAACCAGAAACCAGGCAAACGAATGGCAAGAAGAAGGACTTCAGCAAGATAAAGTGTTTTCAATTCCATGAAATCGAACATTATGCAACAAATTGTTTGCACAAGAAACCTTCAAGGGGAGCAGGAGGTGAAGCACTTACCCTACAATTCTAATTATACTTCCCTCTCATTGCACTCATGGCAAGCACTGTAATGGGGAGTGTTTGGTATCTAGGTTTAGGTTCCTTGTTCCATATGATGGGATGCAAATAATTCTTCAGGAGCCTAGAGGAGAAGGATATCCATATGGGCATAAAACTTGTGGATGATGTGCGGTATAGTACCAAAACAATTGGTACCATAACATTTAAGAGGAAGATGAGATCCTACCTTCATATAAAATATGTTATTTATGTACCTAGGCTGAAGAAGAACCTAATCTTTGTAGATGTATTATAGGATTGTGGATATGATGTTTTTTTTTAGTAAGGAGAAATCCTTTCTAAGACGTGTAGCTACAAGGAAGGTGAAACAAATTGGAGTTCATGTGAAGAAACTATATAAAAATGAGGTGAAATTTTGGATTACACTAAGTAGCAAGACATAAAATGTGCAAAGCCACGATGTTGGATAACTATGGAATAGGCACATAGGACACTTACACCACAGAGCCATAAAAGTCATGCAACAAATTACCACCGGTCTCCCGAAATGCACCCTTAATAAGCCTGCAGTTTGCAAGGGATGCACATTGGGAAAATATGTCAAATCTACCTTCCAAGGCCGATACAGTAGAGTTTGGGCAATCGTGGGGTGAGTCCACTCTGATCTATGTGGACCATTTTCCATAGCTTCTATAAAAAAACACATGTTCGATGTGATTTTTTTTGATGTATTTTAAAGAAAATGTTGGATCTTCTTCATGAAGAAGAAGGATGAAGTTTTCTCAAAATTTGTTGAATTCAAAGAATTGGTTGAAAAGGAGACTGTAGGAAACTAGAAGCCTTGAGAAGTGTTAATGGAGGAGAACATGTATCTAACACCTTCAAGGAGTTTTGTGCCAGAATAGGGTATTAGAAGAGAACTGATAGCACATCATAACCCACAACAAAATGTGGTGGATGAAAGGAAGAACAAAAGCATGGTGGGAGAAACAAAATCTATGTTGCATGACAAAGGGATTCCATTACATCTATGTGTAGAAGCATGCAATACCATAGTTTATTTGCAAGACTGGAGATCTCATAGAATTTTTGTCATGATCAAGCCCGAGGAAGATATCTCTTAGAGGAAGCCAGATGTATCTCATTTTTTGTTAGGTCGTTATAATACTATCAACTCTAATGGCATACAAATTGGAGTTACCTACATCTTCCTGAATACACCTAGTTTTCCATGTTTCATGCTTAAAGAAGGTTGTTGGTGACAATATTATAGTTAAAACAGTGTTACCATAACTTAAGGAAGAAGGAAAAATCGTATTTGAGCCTGAAGCAATGACAGAAACAAGAACCTGAAA
Source organism: Pinus tabuliformis (assembly GCA_031772625.1). Taxonomy (NCBI): domain Eukaryota; kingdom Viridiplantae; phylum Streptophyta; class Pinopsida; order Pinales; family Pinaceae; genus Pinus; species Pinus tabuliformis. The sequence continues at coordinate 596,709,864 of CM062805.1, read as the reverse complement.
GCTACGAAATCGATAAATTTCAGAGTATCTATTTAAGTGGAAGAACTTACCCACTGAAGATTCCACATGGGAGGATGAGAATTTTATACAGAAATATCCAGAACTACTCAAGAATTGAGGAAACTACATTTTTGAAGGAGTGGGGCATGTTAGGTCCCAATAATACTCTATAGCCCCATTACTGTTATTTTTAGTGTAGCCCCATTATTGTTATTGTTAGTGTATCTCCCTTATTTTTATTGCTGTGCCCATGTAGCCCCCGTATTGTTATTGTTGTGCCCCATAGAAGCCCATTATTTTTATTGTTGTTCCATTACATTATTATTGTTATGTAGGCTCTGATTATATTGTGACCCCTTAGACTCCTATATATACAAAGGAGTTATTGTCATTTGTATCATCCAAGAATTTTTTCTTTATGTAATGTAAAGGAGGTTTGTCCCTCGAAGAGGATAATTTTTAAGTTGTTGATCTATCCATTTGTGAGATGGTTGCATAACATTTTCGAATTTTTGGAGCTACTGTGTATTTTCATGTCTCCAAGGATAGATGTAAGAAACTTGAGCCTATAGGTGAGATGTGAGTGTTTTTAGGATACACAGAGACACCACATAATCATCAGGTATATTTTCTCTTACTCTGGGTTACAGCAGTGAGGAGAAATGTAAAATTTGATGAGGAGAAGGATATGAGATGCTCTCTAGAGAGAGAGTAGAGTATCCAATAGGAAGAGCAGTTTCTACTTCCAAAGGAGGAGCCTCATGCAGAGATTTGGATGTTGTGGTGCAGCTACATGTTGAGGAGCAAATAGGAGACAGAGTAGAGGCACCCACTCAACCAAAATCTTCTAGAGAGTGAAGGAAGCTAAGCAAAGTTGTTGATAGATTGATACAGGATTCAAGAGAGCATGTGGGGGCTCCTACATCACAACACAGGTAGAGGAGCTCACCATATAGGTACACTATCTATATGGCTCTCACGACAGAGCTCATTGAGATAGAGCATTCTTCATTTGAGGAAGTAGTTTCTCAACCAGTGTGGGTTGAGGCCATGGTTGAGGAGTATGACTCCATAATGAAGAACAGTATATGGGAGGTGGTTCCGAGACAAGACAACATATTAATTGTTGGTTCCAGATCGATCTACAAAGTGACATATGAAACTATTGGGAGCATTGAGAAGTACACGTCTAGATTTTTGGATAAAGGCTTCTCGCGGGTAGAGGGAGTGAAATATGAGGAAAACGTTTCCCCTGTGGAAAGATATTCCTCGATCAAAACCATTCTAGAATTAGTTGTACAGATGGGGGGGAAGATACATCAGATGGATGTGAAGACCACCTTCCTCAATGGTGTTGTTGAGGAAGAAATTTACATAGAGTAGCTAGAGGGATTTGAGACATATGATAGGGAGACACATGTGTATAGACTCAGGAGATCCTTGTATGGTTTCAAATAGGCACCTCGAGCATCGTACACTCATATTGAAACATATCTTAGTGGATTGGGCTTCACCAAAAGTGAAGCAGATGCCAATCTTCATCACATTTTGGTAGATGAGAAGTTGTTTATCTTGGTTTTGTATATTGATGACTTAATAGTTACAAGGGATGAGGAGTTGATCCTCTCTTGCAAAGAGGATCATGCAAGAGAATTCAAGATGGAAGACATGGGCTTGATGCATTAATTCCTTGGGCTAGTCATTAGGGGACTTTTGAGGTCTAAAATGGACCTCATACGAAAAATGTACAACCAAAATAAACTTTATAAGAACCAATAGGATTCAAGATGATGATGTCAACAATGGGGAATGATACAACATTTTTGGAAACATAAAAAGATTAAAAAATAATAAAATAATAAAACTACTTTTTCAACTCGTATTTTCAACTTATCGCCCTATGGCTTTACTTAAATTTCAAGAGGAAACACTCGTTGGATGCATTATTTGATTCCTCATTCAAGAAGTACCCGTGTTTCATACTTTTGATGGACCCTTCTACACGAAAAATGAGAAATACATGAAAACACGTTATTGCAATTACGTTTTTCATGTATTTCTCAGTTTTTGTGTAGCAAGGTCCATTGAAAGTATGGAACATAGGTATTCCTTGGATGAGGAATCAAATTATGCATCCAACAAGTTTTTCCGCTCAAAATTTGAGTAAACCCATAGTTGAAAATACGAGTTGAAAAATTAGTTTTTTCTTTTTTCCCTCTAAAATTTGATGATGTCATCTAATATTACTTTATTATTTCCATGATTATTTTATAATTTCCTTATGAGGCCCATTTTAGACCTCAAAAATCCCATAATGAGTATGGGAGGGTGATGGTGAGCTATTTGTGAGTCAGGGCAAGTATGCCTATGAAATACATAAGATATTTCACATGGAGAACTAGAGGAAGGATAGTTCTTGTTTAGGAGAGGCACTAGATGCTACTTTCTACATACAGCTTGTTGGTTCCTTGATGTATCTAGTGAACTCAAGGCGCGACATATGCTATAAAATTAATCAATTAAGTCAAGCCATGGTGAATCCTACCAAGTTGTATTGGAAGAAAGCAAAGTGTGTGTTGAGGTACCTCAGAGGCACAACCGAGTATGGTTTGTGGTACAAGAGGACGGAGGGAGTGAAGCTCCAAGGCTTCACTGATGCAAATTGGGTAGGGAGTCCATCATATAGTAAAAGTACTTCATGTGCTATCTTCAATGTTGGCTCTACAACTGTTTCTTAGTATAGCAGGAAATAAAGGTCTATGGCACTTAGCTCAATAGAGGCTAAATACATCATTGCAATTCAAGCAACATGTGAAGCCATATGAAAGAGGAAAATACTTGTGGGTATTTTCAACGAGTAGATGTATCTGAAATTTATTTATTGTGATAATCATAGTTGTATTAACCTCTCTAAGAATTCAGTACTTCATGACAGGTCCAAGCACATTGATAACAGGTACCATCACTTGTAATATTTTTGTGCAAAATAGAATTATGATGTTATAGTACACTCCAAATGAGGAGGGGGATGGAGATATATTGAGAAAGGCATTGACAAGTGGCAAATTCGAGTTCCACATGTGCAGAATAGGGTTGGTGAAAAATTCCATTCTTGCTAAGAGGTAGTGTTAGAATTTGTAGCAAGAAAGGCTAAATTTTACTTGTGCCTTAGTCAAATTTAGTAATTTGATTTTCCACATCAATAGGATGACTTAGATGACAATTAACTTGTGTCACATGGATTTTTCTGCTAGTTTACTCAGTAAATTCGAGTTATAGGCTATAAGTAGAGTTGTGCATGTAGTGATTGCTAAAATTTAGCAATCTATTTTAGTTATTTTTAGTTTGACTCAGTTAATTGATTTCAAGTACCTAGTTGAGTCAGTTGAAGGTCATTTGAGTAGTAGAAGTATTGTTAACTCATTTCTCTCTCATTTAAACTAGTCAATCAACTAAAAATAACATAGGCATGCATGGAATTGGAAATGCCTAGTTGGAGTGGAGGAAAAGGCACATTGTAAGTATCAATGTATACTAGATGAGTTACAGAGCTTGGCATTGAGCGGGTGAATTATTCCATGGGAATTTCACAAAAAAATATGATAAGATTTCCATAATTTTTGTAGCTAATTTCCTCCATGATTGCGCAAGGAAATAGGAAGAGGGCCTTGAATTGGCTACGTATTAGGCAGAGTAGGAAAGTTAGTAAGAGAACAAGTTTACAGTGCATAGTGGGCTTCAAATTTGATGTAATTCATTGTAATAGATTCTCATTCTCATCTAGTTAATGAAAAGTAGTAGAGGGGTTTTTCCTAGTTGGTTTCCCCAATAAATCAGTGTGTTCTTGTGGTGTTTTAATGGTTGCATGTCATTGCATGTGTTTCTAACTTATGATTTCCATTCCACATAATAGTAGAGGAAATTTGTAATCCCTTGATTTCAGTTTGATTTCATTAGTAGAAGAACATTTCTATTAATTTCTACAATAACTAAGGTGATCTTTTTATTAACAACATCATATTGTGTTTTCGTTCCTTCCCCGATTTTTCCATTCGAGAACATTAAATTCCATATCTTCTAGATCCATGGAACCAATGCTAAAATTCTCCCCTACTAAATCATTTGGGAAACAATCTATACAAATATTTTTTGCATTTAAATAGTCTCTGATATGGTTTCTTACTTCTTCAAGGCTCTAAGTAGCCTTTCCTATAACCTTCATCCATCACCTCATAAACATTCATCCTGCTACCACTTTTCTTCCTAAGTTTTACAATGTTTTAACCATATGCGGGTGCCATCACATCGAGGGTGATTTTTCATCAAGCCCCATTTACATGTTATGTATTTGGACCAACAATCCACTCTCCATTTTAATGAGCTAATAACCATTGTCAAGATGATCATCCACTCAATTTTTTGTCAACATGATCCATGTTCATGGACACAATTTTGCTCAAATTTATTCATGGGAGAATTATTCCCTCTGTTATCACTCAGAGGTTTTCCCTAGAAGTTATCAAAGAAAGAACAGTCTGAGGTAGCCACAAACCTAATATTTTAGACTCGGTTTCTAGCTAACCTAAGTCCAGAGAGGTCTCTCTCTTTATAATTTAGCTTTGTTTTGGGTAAGATTTCAGGCTAGTTATTAGTGCTCATGATGTTTTGGTTTTGATTGGGTGGTGGAATTGAGAAAACAGATGGACAAAGAAAGTATTCAGGCCATTGGGCTATGGAGTCAATCAAGAGTGGCTTACCTGAATCTGATCAATCACTAAGATAAGAGTCCACAGGGCAGGCTAGCACAACAAAAAGTAAATCTGCAGGTTCAAATGGATGAAGTAGTCCTAACAAGGGCAAAGCACAATGAAGAATCCTTAATCGGGATTAAGAAAGGAAGGATGATCAATACCAAAGGGCAACGAAGAATCCTTTACTATGGACCAAAGCAAGGGTAAACTATGGAAGTAAGGGAGCAATTAAGAATTCCCAGACCAATATAGTTTAGTAGAAAACATATAGAAAGTAAACAGTTAAAAGAGAGAGCATTTAAGCTAATTATGAGATATCATTCCTTGTTTACTTTACATATTTTATAGGAGACACATATGAATATTTATAACATGAAGAGAAAAAAATATTTAAACATGAAGAGATAATACTTATTTGTTCCAATTGTGCACAAGAATCTAGTGAAATGTCCTCAGCTTTACTTCATATCCAACAAAACCGGTCCAGTCTTGAATACAATAGCTCCTTAGCTCAATATAAAATGTCTACATAAATGTATTTTAATCTACACTAATCACTTCATTTTGTGAAATAGTTATACAAAAATTGTTACAAAATATCTCATAACAATATGAGAATTATTCTAGGAAACCAAAAATATCCTTAAGCACGAAGATAGAGAGAGATGGAGAATTTTCTTCTTATTGTCCTTTTTATTGTGACTGTGCTAGTTGTTGTAATTCAGATTTGGCTCTTTCAGTTGCTGGATACTTATGTTCTGGATTCACTTTATGTCTTCTACCTACTGATACTCTTTACCTGTTCTTCTTTGACTCTGTCTCACCTGTTTTACCTGGCAACAATGTTTCACCATATAGATTTACTGCAGTAACTTCATAGTAAATCTGTCAGTTTTTTCCACCATTCACTGTTAGGTAATTTCATCCTTATCATTTTCCTGTATATCTTGTTAGCTTCTGTATACTTAGAAAAATTTGGCCTACTAGTAAACAAGTGCTTTACCTCATGTTCTATGAAAAACAGATTTTCAAGACTATCATATAATACCTTTCCAGTGGGCAAAGATTTTACCCCTGAAGTGCTAGCTTGGCTTTTGGCCAGCTTGTTTAGCCTCTCAATATAATCATCTTGAGTCATCAGCTTATCATGTATTACCATAGGACTGGGAAGTCCTTTTTCTCTTAAAATACCATACTTGGTCATAAATATATCAATGTTTACTTGGATACTCTGGCATTTTTTCTCAAGATTTAGCATAAGGTTTCTCTTGGTGAGAACCTTCTTGATTTCTATAATTGCTCCTGTTTTGTCTTCTATTTCCAATTCATCAAGCTGGTACCTGTTTTTGCTATTCAAGAATGTTATTAATTGGTTGGCTTCTTCAGGTTTATCTCCCAATTCTTCCATTGTTTTGTGGATTGCTTCTGTAGCCACTTTTACTAGTTCAGTCTATTAAAAAATAACTTGAATAGATGGCCAAACATCATTGATGGAACCAATGATGTTGGTCCGAAGAATTTGCTTCATGTCTCCAAGTGGTTGTTGCAGTGTCAAGTCCTTTTCACGGACTTTTATTTTCTCTCCCATTCTTTGATTCTTTTGAGCTTCTTCTTTCTGTTGTATCGGTGCAAGTTTATAATCAGTCTCTAAACTTGATACTTGTTCTCTAAGTTTCTTGAGCTTAGTAGCTTGGATGGTCATCTCCTCCATGGCTTTTACCAATTCAGCTATCTTTTCTGTTGATGTCCCTGTACTCATTGATGTACCTGTAACTGGAAAAGTAGTAGCTGGTGGCCTTGTTGGTGCTAACATAGCAGCTAAAGTGGAGGGTAATGTTGTAGAAACTATAGGAATTACACTCTGAGGAGTGGTAGCCAACTCACACTATTTAGACTGTATCAAATTATCTAGTTCTTTCTCTGTTTCCTTTAGTTGTTCATTTAGCTTAAGGACTAAATCCATAAGCTCTTCCTCCTTCTGAGTTTCCAATACTTCAGCTGTCTGAGGATGATGCAAAAGGGGAATATTGAGTTGCTTTTTTAGCGTAGCTATATCATCATTTTTCTTCTTAATAAGCTTTTCTGCAGCTTTCACATCTTTCGGATCATGGCCCAGTTCTATAACTAAGTCCTCTAGGGACTTTATTCTAGTATCTTTGGCCTGTGAAGAGGCCTTCTCTAACTGGAATTGTGCTGATATATTATTCACCGAATTTTGAAGTTGGTGAGCTACAATTGCCTTACTGGTCAAGGTGGAGTAGACCATTTCCCCAGTCTTCTTATGTAATTCTATTCGGTCAATAGGATGGATATCCTTTGCTAATACTTCAAAGTCTATTTTCAAATAATCTGCAATTGACCTGGGCTGCTATGTAGTTGGCTTCATAAAATTCATCTGCATTTTGCCCTCTTGCACATAAAGGCTGACATTAGCCTTGTTTAATTAGTTGGAGCCATATTTAGGTAATGTGCATAACTTTGGGCCTCAATCTCTCATTTCTCGCCTTTATTTCTTTATATTTCTCTCTAATGTATTGGTTCTATCCAGTTGAAGCTCTAAAGGAGGATACTTTGATGCTTTGTTGCCTTTATAGCATTTGAGCATGTGAGGTGGAAGGTTCTTGTGTACATCCCGAGGGAGTGGTATGCCTACCTTCTGCACTTATAGTTCCTGATGTTTCTTTAGTAAACTCCTGTTCTGACAATGGATTCAACCTTTGCCTCCTGACATAAGTTTGGGCAGCAGGTTTACTAGAAGGAGTGGTCTCCTCTCTATCTACTTTAGGATTTATTTCCTCATTTAGAGGAGTCTATAAAATGGGAGGATTGCTCATGGTATGTTCTGGTTGAGCAAGTTCTTCTGAAATCTCTGGCTGTTCTAATGGTTTTGGCTACTCTGATGGTTGCTACTCTGATGGTTCTTCTTCTGTTGTTTTCCCACTATGTTCCTGTGATTCCATTTGAGATTGGGACACTCTTGGCACCTATACAAATGAATCTTCATCAATTCTTCTATCTAAATCAATCAATACATTATCAACAACAACCTCTGTGCTATCTCGGTCTACCAAAGTGTTTTCCACCCATTCAAGTTGATTATCATACTGTTCAATTTCAGGAATTCTGTGGTGGATATAAGGAGATGATTTATTCTTTTGTCTCCTATTGCAAATGAAGTCTAAAGGGTCATATATCTAGATAAAACTTTGTTTTAGTATTAGTCTTTGGAGGATTTCCTCTGCTACCTTTATTGCTTCCCTACTGTCACATATGAAGGGGCCAAGCTAATCTTTTATCCTAAGTTGAGCTTTCTTCTTGGCCTTCACAAAGTGCACCTCATCTGAATTGATCATTTTCTTGTAGTACTCTAGAGCAAACAATATCATATGGAGGTATCTGGGTAGTTTGTAGGGAGCCAGCTCACATCAATGGATTCTAATTTAGGTGTGGTTTTGGTACAAGTACCAATCCCCCACTCTATATTGTTTTGATAACTAAAGGACCCTCCTGATATCTGCGCTGATTATGGGGGGAGGGCTTCCTAGTAACATAGTTGCCATTGGGTGCACAAAGAGATCTATGAAATCAGTATAAGAATATTGAGAGTCATATAGGTGGATCAATGACGTCCATAAGACTATTGATCTGGGGTTGCCTCTAGTATCAAGCTTCTGGAGTGTGATTGGGAATTTTTTAGCTTGATAATATAGGAAAAGATGATATAAAACTGAGGAATATTTGAACACTCTTTCATTATCCATCCTCAAGAATTGATCATGCATCTTATCAACGATGAACTTAGCAAAGTCAAACATGATGGCTGGGGGTTGTCTAGGAGAGTAGATAGACATAAAGGATACAATTGTTTCATCAACAAATTCACTTGTGGTTTGGCCTAACACACTGGATATCATTTCTATGATGTCTCGACCAAGATCAGAGAAAATAGTCCACATGTAAGGGGGAGGATCATTTGGAGTGTATTGTTTTTCCCTAATGAATCTTTGGAAAAACCTAGCAAGCTTGATTGAGGTGAGTGTAGGGAATCTATTAAGTAAATCCCCAATAGAAAAAGGGGTCAGGTTTTGGCTTGGTTATAACTGCAGCATTTGATTTACATATTCAACAGTGATGGTAAACAATACAGACTGGTCTGGGGTCATTACTGCTCTCTGAGTAGGGCTATAGTTCATGTGGTAGTAGTGGATAATCTTTGGGAAAATATGAACTCTGGGGAACTGGTATTTTGGTAAAGCTAATTCCCAAAGTCTTATGCAGTCTTCATGGTTCAGGTACTGGTCTTTGTAACTGCAGTATAGTTTCAAAGGGGATTCTTGGATAGAGGTATCTTTAATTTGGAAATCTTTATCTGCCAGTGGAAGATGTTCTAAATCCCTGTGAGGAGTAGAAATGGGCATGACATTCAATGCAATTGGGTAGACATCCTTGTTTCTTGTGGATTTAAGGATGGGGGAGAAGGGTTCTCAGCGAAATTTGGGCAAAACTGGTCCAATTCAGAGTATTTGGAGCTGCTGGGCAATTTTCTTACTGAACTACTTAGTAATTTGAAGCAATGGAGTTCAGGTTTGGGAATAAAACAAGGTTTCTTAGTGAATTTGGGTAAATACCTGGTTTCGGCTCTTGAACGGAGTAATGGTGACTGTGCACCATTTGCAGTAAGTGCACGTGACTGGAAGGAGGTCTGTAGTTTCAGAAGCTTCAATAAGTTGGCAGTTGGACATGGGTTGATGGTTGCACGTACTCTGGTGCTTGCATGGAGATCTGAGTGGTCTTTTTCCACAATAAAACAAAAAACAATGAGTTCTTTAGTTTTATTCATAAAGTCAATGATTTTGGCGGGTATGCCGGGAAAGGAACACTTGGCCTTGAGTGGGGGATGTGACATTTTGTTGCTTAGCAAGAGGCGGTAAGCGAGATCGTATCGCATCGCTTTTGGGATAAAGTGGTTTTTGGGGAAGGCCACCTGATGCCATTCATCGGGTGCCACGTAGCAGTGGGGTGAATAGTAAACCACCCATATCAGGTAGGTAAAGGTCGGCCTTCGGAGGCCACGCTATATGAGCATCAACCATTGGATCAACATGGGTCAGATCGCACGGTGATCAGGGCGATGATTTGATGTGAGGTTTAATGGAGGGGCCCGACAGGGTTTTAATGCGCGGAGGGATTAATTAGTTGCGGATTATGAAGGTCTAATGACAACGAGAGAAATTTCATTGGTGGCGATAGATTATTAATTAATCACTGATTGATTAACTAATTTCTTTTATTCGGTAATGGGTCAAGGTTATTAATTAATCACTGATCGACTTAATTAACCCTTTAATCAGTTTATTAATAAAGTTTATATTTCAAACTTTAGGGCATGATATTACCCTATGGATTTTTAATAAAATATATGGGAAAGGGGTGTTTTTGGGATTTAATACATATAATTAAAATTAGGAGTTAATATGAAGGCGGAAAAATGGATTTGTGCTAAGTAAAATATGTTTTTGTAATTTATTTACTATACACATGGAAACATTTATAACTTAGGATAAATGCACATTTGTGGGTTTTTATGAGAAAGAGATTTGCTTGGGGGTGATTACTTTCCCTAGGAAAATAGTGGTTTTACCTTATGAGAAGGGATTTCTTAGGGGAAAATGAGGGGATTTTGGTACTCGAGACCTATAAGTTATTGGGCCAAGGTTCTCGTCCCTCCAAAAGTCAGAGAAATGTTTGAGCCCCTTTAACTTAAGGTTTTAGGCACTTTTGACTTTTCTTATGGGAAATTAGTAAAATTAGGGGTAAAATGATTAGGGAAATTAATCACTTGACTTTGTGTAAATGCTCAATTATCATCCATACTTTAGCAAATTGATGATGAAATTAAATGACATGATTTTATCTTATCATTCATCACAATTTTGCAACCATGCAACTACTTAACCATCTACTCATCCTACCATTTTTTCTACTCTTTATTAGGGTGCACTTAAGCTGGCAAACCCTTATCAAAACATTTTTCTTTCCTTTTACAATAGAAATCTATCTAAGTCTATCCTTATTACATCCAAGGGCTCAGATTAAACTGTTGAGATCCTTTTATTAACTCTACCTAACTACTTATTTGCCAAGATTAAATAGTTTGGTCATATTTTATTCTCTATCTCTAAGCATAAAATTGAAAACATGAAGTAGTCAAGTTTAAACATTTTGACTATCCATGGATTGTGGCAAAGGTAACAAGCTACACACAATCATTATTATCCAGAGAAGTAAATAGTAGTGGCATTTATACTTGCACACTTTCATGGTCCTTTTGTTTCTTGGGGTTCTTTTTTCATCTTTTTTGACCTTTTTTGCTCTTTTTGTCCTTTGATTTTTCTTTTAGGACATACCCTCTTTACATTTTTTTATTTTTTTTATTTTCTGAATATGGAAAACATTTGCAGGAAGCAAAGTATGTACATATTATAGCTTTAACCTCAGCCATTCAAAAATTATGACTCCTATTGGTATAGGAACATAACACCCTCAATTGATGGAAAGGGTAAATAAAATATGTGGTTTTGATCCTTCTCCATCCTTCCCTACTCCAAGGTTTATCCTTTTTTCGCAAGTGCATCAACCATGGTGTCCAATTTCCTCCAAGGCAAAATTCAATTCCCTCAAAATGTTGAATTTGCATCTATCGTTTGTAGAATAGGAGGGAGGGGTATGGCAAGGTTTTCCTTACTTGTTTGATTACTATCATTGAGCCATCAAAGATCATTAGCATGTGAATTTTTCCCTATGAAGCTACTTTTGGACCTTATCGCAAAGCTAAGTATTTAGCTTAGTTGTTGGTTGAAGTACACAATCCCCATGAAAATTATAACTAATTTTTATCGTCGAGACATAAAATAACACCTCCTACTCCTACCAACCCAAAATATCACATTTTAGTTTTTATAATAATAAACCAAATTATAATGTATATTTCATTATAATATTTCATTGTTTAAGTTACAAGAATTCTCTTTAACTATATGAATTTTATATTTTTTTAAGTTTTTAAAATAATATATTTATAATAAAAAGTATAATGTAAAATGCACAAAATTGAAGATTAGAGAAAGATTTCGGCGAAAATCACATGGAATCTCATTTGTCGATGCGTTTCGAACCAACCAGTGTGGTTCATCGTCAGGACAAGTTGAAGAAACAGATCCAGCTTAGCATGTTAAATAGACCGAGCAGAGCCTCCAATGGCTAGTTTGACCAACCGTAAATATTGACCAATGGACCGGTCCATTGGTCAATATTTACGGTTGGTCAAACTAGCCGTTGGAGGCTCTGCTCGGTCTATTTAACATGCTAAGCTGGATCTGTTTCTTCAACTTGTCCTGACGATGAACCACACTGGTTGGTTCAAAACGCGTCGACAAATGAGATTCCATGTGATTTTCGCCGAAATCTTTCTCTAACTCGATATGGATCACAGAAGCTTAAACTCGAAAATTGAAGATCATAATCAATTTTTCATGTTTTTTAGAAACAGATGGGATTAGAAGTTTAGTGATGCTATAAAAACAATGGATAAATATGAAAGAGAACTATTAGCGATGAATCTAATATTTATATAAATAATTTAAATATGTTTCTTGTAAGTTGAAATTCTATTCATTCTTTAAAAAGATGTATATCAAGAATAGTGTCAAAAAACAGGTGATCTCACCCCAACCAGGTTTGTTTACCACCGCATAAAACATATGACAAAAGTACGAAAAGGAAATTAAGGACATCATCCAAAATTGAGAAGGCCAAAGGTACCAGAAGACAAGTAAAACATATAAAACACCTGTAGTCCTTCTAGTCACTTGACGTGATGGAGGTTGGGTTGTCCGGGGTTGTTCGAGGAGGAGGTAGAGGTCAAAAAGAGTACTAGACATGGTCCTCAAAATGAGGCATCCAAGACTCCATCTTCTCTACCTTCTCCAATAGAATTTTTTTCCTCGCCAAACCACCACAATACGCTCTCGGACATGGAACTAAAAGTGGTGCAATTTATCTAAGGTAACTCCCAATTCCGCATGTTCCTCCCATCAGATCCTTTCAACAGTTTCCAATCGCTCCATTAGGGATTGAATCCGGCCTCTACAATTTTACAGGAAGCAATGTGGAATGACCCTCGAATGAGGAACCAAATACTCCACATGCCCTCATCATGCCGAGCTGCTATGCCGTCGAGCCCCACCCCTCGCTGGTATTTGTGATGATCGACCTTCATGGCCGTTCAATGAGCCACCACACCCTCGACCACCCCATAAAATAGCCACTATCCTCCAGGAGCTTCCTGTCGGATTTCCACCCCAATGAGCCAAAAACACCTCCACCCCCTGCTTTGTGTTGTACAATTGAGAAGGCTAGTCCTGATCTCTTGCTGAGCAAGGCTTTGGAGGCTTGGGAGGAACTCCCTCTTCTTGGAATTCGATGCATTGACGCTAGACTAGTAGCTTCACCTGCAATGCATAATACCCTTTAGGCATGCCTGACCCACACCCACTAGGCCCGTCACACCTAGTGTAGAAACCAGGAACCTCCAAGACAGGGTTGTGGACTCACACCAACCAAAAGCACACAGCACCGCATAGAATCATGATATCCGCCACCCCACCAGTCATGCCACCCCAGGGTCTAACACATAGAGGTACTTAAATTGGAATAATATGAATGCAGGAGGGATAGAAGAAGCAGAGAATTTCCCACCACACTCTGAGGACCTCCCCCCCAACCACACCAGCAACAAAAGATCACTTCTACCTCCAGATTCTTGCTCCCTTCCCCCTGAAAGACACAAAAAACCTCACGTGGAGAATCCTAACAACACAATTACGTGCCCAAAAGCCAAAAGGTGAAAGTCATCTACAAAACTGCCACCCCTACCAGGAGCAATGTCACCTACACAATTGACTTCAACCACTGAAAGACTCGTAACCACAGAACACCAATACACAAATCGATCAAAATTTCCTGAAGGCCAATTCCACTAGGAGCCACAGTTGAGAACCACTCAAAAAACACCCTTACAGTAGGAAATTTACCAATTTATAGCACCAACAACCTAGGGTTGAATCGCGTTTCCAAGGGTGCCACCCTGCCCAACCGAAGCTGCATTGCTTCCTTCTCCGACGAGGAAAGAACCAGACAAGAGCATGAAGCCAAAATGAAACATTAATGAAGTCGTCATCGACTACCCTAAATCTTAGAATGACATATCCTGTGTTGGTTGAGGTGCTACTAAATTCCACACGCAGACAATTACTCCTCCCTGTACGTTAGGTGAAATGAGAGGGAAGGGGGGGTGACCCCAGACTCGGGTGCCAGTTGTTGGTCATCATAGACCACGAGGTTCCCCGTGCACTATGTTCATCACCCCATTAGGGATATATAAATAAATTATTATATAAAAATAATAATATTTAAAAAAATTGTGTAGGGTGTTTAACATATTATTGCATTTTCAAGAAAATAAAATAAGAAATTATATGCATATAATTTAAAGTATTGATTTTGATGTATTTCTATTCTAGAAAATTAAAGTTTTTGTATATATTTCTTTTTATTAAGTTAATTTATTTTAGATGATGGAGAGAAATTATTTTTATCCTTCCAAAGAAGTATTACATATTAAATAATTATTGTAATAATTTCAATTCTTAATTTTAAACAACTATAAATATTAAAAAATAAAATATTTAATATATCTATATATAGAGAGAGATAGATATAGATATTATTAATTTAAAAAATATATCAAAACAAAAGTTATTAATGTTCAAACATTTAGTATTAAAATTTGTATTATCATTATCATAGCCAGAGAATAAATTAACTTGATTCATGTGTTAATCATGAATAAATTTATTTTTGACAAAAAAATAAACAACAATTTCTAAAGTTAACACTATAAATGAAATTACCCGATGAGGGTGTAATATTCGATGGATAATTAATGGTAAACAACATTATGGACCCCCACTTATCTGTTTCTGGATGTAGTGTGACACAAACTAGAAATCATGCATGCATTGATCACCCTATGTTGTAGTGCCTTAAATACTCGCATGAAGCACAATTAGGGTGGTCGAATTGTATAGTGAAGCACATTAAAGGTGAGGTGACCTCCTCACCTTGTTGCCTTGGATTTCTTGGTGTAATAAATCAAGTGAGATCAGGTCTGAGAGTTGTTACAAAGGAGGTTGTTGCTAATAGTCCTTGTTGTGTAAGGGATGTTGACAAAAGAAATTGTGGGTTTTGTAGTACCAAGCCTTTTCTTTGTGGTTAATAGTCACAGTCTATGGTGGGGATTGATAAGCCTTTGCTAATTCTTTGGGGTCATAAGGGCATCCTTCTCTGATCTTTAGTGGTTTTACTGTTGGTGTTTAGTCAATACTCTTTGTTTTATTCCTCCACAATTCTAAAAGTTGAGCAATCTTTGAACCGGTGGTGTTTTTTTCCATCTTGTTCATCCAGGCTTATGATTCAGCATGTATCTCATTTCCCTGTCCTATTTTGGTATGTGGACGTTGGTACCTTGGTAATATTTCTATTTGTTACTAGTGTGAGGGTTTCAATGATCTTTTTACAAGTGTTCAATTTCTTTTGGGTACTAAGCTTCATCCCTTTCTACAATTCTAGGTTATTTCTTGTTCCAGGGAATTGGTTGTCTGATATTTTAATTGACATACCCTCCTATTTGTTTTCATCTTAATAAATGGGGTCCATGCATCTGTTGGTTACCTATGGGTTGTATATTCATTCGGTGGTGGTTGGGGACTTCAAGAATCTTGTATCAGTAGTGTGTTGTCATAAATGTTTCTAAGGTTACACCTTCTCAGTATTTCAAAGTTTCCAGTCTCTTTGATACCAATATTTGTATTAACCTTGGTTTCGGGTGGTCGGGTGGTGACCTTCTTGCATTTGGCCTTGTTAGTTCCACTTTCTTGTGTACTCCTTGTGCTTTTCTAGTTGTTCTAGTTCCTATTTGACGTGCTAGGATACCCATAGCTACCATGCTTCCTCATTAAAGGTGGGTAAGTCAGGGGGGGTGTCTAGCAAGGCTCATGCACAACCCTAGAGACTCTTCACTTGGAATAGTTTGCTTCATGTTTTGACTTTGACCCTCTAGACGTATAGAAGTAAATTAGTTTGCTAAAATCATAGGAGTTTGGAGAACTTACTTCTATGATTTACAAATTATAGACAAGGGATTACAATGGCTCCCAGCCTAAGGAAGTTTTAGGAAGAGGTGATAGTATTTTTTACATTTCTTCTCAGTTCACCAAAAATTGGATACTTTGTTTCGCATGGTCTTAAGACATAAACAAGTGGACAAATATAAACTCTTTGTTGGGTAGGAGGATATTAAACGATTTCTACGGAATATCCACTATCGTCTTAATGATATTGATGCTCGTCTAAGTAGGGTGGAAGGTTATTTTGTGTCTGATATGGCTTCAGTGGAATCAATGGGCCCTCTTGGAGGCACTACATTTCCTTCTATTGATAGTCCTCAAAATTTTCCAATAATATCATCCAATTAACAATGATGTATGTTTGTGAAGCTTTTTTGTCTATTCGAGGAGCATCTACATCAATCATTCTTGATGTTTTGGTAAAGAGATCTAGTGATGGTACTAGGAGACAGTACTTGTGAAGATTTTAAAGGTTTCTAGATTTATCATAGCTCTCTTGTGTTTCTGTAGGTTGGATCTTACTTTCTCTTCAATGTTGGTTGTGTACGTCCCTTCGACTGTAAGGGCTTGCAAGCAAATTTTTGTTGGTCAATTTACATCACTTTGCTAGTTGCTCCCCACTTCATAAGGGACTTCTAGTTTCTTTGCTTCATGGTTATGGTGGGACACTCAGTGGTTAAGGAAAATGACTTGGATAAATTCCTTGAATCCCTCCTTCTGCCAACAGAATGATCCACGCACTTTACCAGCAAACATGCTACCCAGGTTGGAAATTAGCCACCTGTGATGTTGGTTTTCTTGGTTCTGACTTACATATATGCCTTGTTGTTTAGCCCTCTTGTTTCTATGTTTTAGTTTGTGGATGATATTTGTGGCCTTAGAGACTGATATCTTCTGAAAGGCTTGTAAACATGATATCAATGTATACATTTTTATATTAATAGAAACCTCTTGCATTAGTTCACAGAAAAAAAAAATTACTATAATCAGGATTAATTTATTTTTCATCTATATATATATATATATATATATATATATATATATAGATATATATAGATAGATATAGATATATATATCTGTTTCATTGGTTCAACGGGTTTCACTCTTATTGTGTAATTATGTCAACGTTCGTTAGTTATTTAGTGTGTTATATCCATCTTCATCATCTCTCTCAAATGATATATGTTTTACATGATGTCTCCTAAGTGCCTTATTTGTGATATCTATTAACATTTAACCTAAATGTGTTCTATCAATCAACATAATCTCTGTGACACATACCATGTGTTGTATCTATGAACATGGTCTCTTCCTAGTAGCTTAATGGTGTTCTCCATCAACACCTTATCTATGTGAGGAATCTGAAGTTTGCAAAACAAAAAAATTATGTAACATCCCCTGATATTGTAAATATTTGTTTTTACTACAGCCAAACAAACTATTACTTTTTCTTTAAATTATAAACTACTTTTAAATAGAGTTATGGAAAGGAATTTTTACAGTTGTTAGCAAGTTCTATTTTCTTTTGATTAATTAGTTAAAAGGGGAAGTTACCTATTCCAAGAAAACAAAAAAACTAAATCTTGGAAAATATTTTTAAAAAGGAAAAATGATCAAGAGGATTGGGTATTTGAGATCAGTAAGAGGAAAAGACTATGCTGAGAGGTTAGATAGTTTGTGGTAGCTATGTCTGGTGGAGACCAGATAGCTAGATAGACACGTACTCTCGAAAGAGAGAAATAATTCCTTGCTTCGGGGATAGCAAAGGGGGAGATTCACTGGCATAACGAATCTCACGGTAGTGAGGCAAACAAGTGTAGGTCTATGTATAGACCAAGAAAAATTGGAAGCAATGACAGATAACTTAAAATCAGTTTGGAAATTACACCATCAGATAAGTGATATTCTTTTGATAAAGATTTAAATTATTTAGTTAGACCTAAATCTAAGTTATTCAATGATTTAGAGCTATTTGTTGATTTAAATCCTTAGTCTGTTGATTCTAGTAATATATCAGTAAAGGGTCTTCTAGCTGAAGGATAGAATTCTTTTTCAAAGTTTCCTAAACTACATGAACAAACAAGAAAAAAAACACTTTCTTTATTCAAATGAAAATTACAGTAAATAATAAGTGAAAAAGCGAGTATAAATCCAAGAAAAGAAAGCTTGTAATGGATACGTTCAACTGATAAGCATTTACAAAGAATTCATGCTGTAGAAGTTAAGTCTACCAAACTCAGGTAAAACATATAAAAAGGAAGTAAAGATCTGTTTTGAATATATAGAACCCCTATAGGGTTTAGTGAAATAGTTGTATGAGCGAGACTTAATTAAACATCAAAAAGCCTCAGAATAGCTATTCCCTTTAATTTAGGTATTTCAGATACAAACCCTAATTGTTTACACAATTCCAACATTCTCTGGTTATAAGCCTTAGACTAAAGGCAATAAAGAATAGCACAGACTTTACGAATTGTCCGACACCCCTAGAGGGTTTCATACGAATTAAATTACTCTTAACAAGATGTAATATCAACATTCAGACTCGAGATAGAATAAGAATTTGCAAACACGACAAAGAGAATTTCTAAATCATTACCAGACTCGACATAAAATGCTGTGAGGCATTCCGCCATACCTAAACTATATAGTATCCATTTCCTTCATTGTTTTAATCTGAGACAGTTCAAAGGAAAGAACTCGACATTCCTTCTATAAGACCTATTGCAACAATTTCAAACCCTACAGAATTCTTGTAGAAGTATTTAGCAAAGCTATCGTGAATAGAGTCTCAACAGAATAGAAGAAATGGAAACTGAAAGGCTTGAACTATACATTCTTAACCATGTATTATAGCATTTCTGAATAACAAAACCAAAGATACAATATATGGTCGAAACTGTAAAACTCAAACTATACATTCCTCATAATTTTCAAGCAGAAGCGATAAGACATTTGAATAATAAAGCCAAAGATACATTTAAGGCCGAAAACTATAAAACTCGAACTATATGTCTCTGATAGTTTCAAAGCGATAAGGCTTTTTGAGTAATAAGCCAGAGTTACAATATATGGCCAAAAAGATGTTAAAAATTACACAGTTAAGAAAACAAATAAACAGTAGGATTAAGGTTGTCTAAGTCGAGAAAAACCCTCAAGAATATAACAACAGAACCCTAAGAAAAGTTCAACCCTCTGGCCGTAGAACCTTGCCAAGTATGGGCAATAAGAATTAAATACCTGATGCCTGATGGGTTCTTCCTCTTAGAAGATGAAGCCGGCAAGAGGGTTTCACCGTCAGTATCATCTAAACTTTTTTTCACCTGAAAGAACTTCCATAAGGAAGACAGATAACTATGGATTAGATGAAAATACTAGACAAGGAACTGAAAACAATCAAATGCAAGTTGCAAAAAAAGATGAAAAACTTACCATTGGGAAGCAGCATGAATGCTTCGGCATAGCAGTTGAACACCAGGACTTTGAAGATTCTAAATTGGTCGACAAACAAGCCCAAGAACAACCTAGAAGTCGGGTAGTGGAGCTAGCGGATAAACAAACCCCCACATCAGACAAAGAAAATGGATGAACCAGGACCCAAGTAACTAGACTAGAGCAGAGCTGAAGTCCATCAAGGTTCTGGTGTAACACATTGCCAAAAAGAAACAAAACTACCGTGAAGAGAAGGTAAAAACCCCTAAATGTCGTATGATCAAGAAAATTGACCAGGACCGTCGATGAGGGAGACAAATCCCAAGAAAAGGGCAGCAGGTGGACAAATGAAGGAATGATGACAAGCCAACTAGGCCACGGATAGTCAAGCCTATTAACTTTGCATACAATTGGGGGGTTCACAAGTACCGGTCTAGATTTTTATTAAACACCAAAACTCCCACTAGTACCAAATACAATAAATAAGAAATGATTGTGATCATAAATTGATGCATGCGTGTGCAAATAATACAATCTTGGATTTAGGAAAAAACTACGCATAGTAATTTCTAAGGTCAAAACTAACATTGCAATATAAAACGTAATAATGATTTTATGTTTAATCTTTATAATGATGTTCTCAATCCTTGTAAAGTCAAGAAATGTCAAAGTTCTTTTTACTATGGTAAAATGATTACTTTATTTCTATTATGAATTTTAATACGAATGTGTTACATATGGTATCAGAGCGCTCAGGTTTTCAAAACTGAGTCCTTTGGAATAAGTAATAACAAAAATTGATGTTGTGAACATAGGAGGCAACAAAATTCAATATGAGGCGAACTGGGAATCCACCACACAATTCCATATTAGGAACATGACCAACCCCATTTCACGAAGGCAATCTTTAGGTTTGGGTTCAACTAGGGGATGAGCCACAGAATCCCAATATAGACATCTGCGCGACTGTGCAAGAATTGAAAGGTGAAATGGCCCAACTTCGGGCAGACAACGAAAGATTGATTTAGGAACAAGAAAAGATTTTAAAAGCGTATTGGATAGAGAGAATCATTGACCACTTGTTCCCAGCCCAGAGCATTACCATACAAATGGGGAACAAGAATTCCAGACTAAAAATTTGGAAATGGAATGAGGTGAAGAAAACCAAGATGAAGAATCAGGTAATGTGTCGGATCACAAGACTCAAAAAAAATAGAAAATTGAACTCCAAGGGGAGTTTCGGAAAATGAAGCCTCCTCTCTTCAATGATCAACAAGAAGAGGTGACAGAAGCATGGTTAATTAATATGAATAAGTATTTCGAGTTGTACGAGTATGATTACAATTTGAAGGCCCATCTGGCCATTTTCCAACTTTAGGGGAAAGCCACATTGTGATGGGAAGAAATAAAAAAAGTACGTGGGGTCAATGAGCAAAACATAGCCTAGGAGCAATTCCAGAAATTGTTTAAGGAAAAATATCTAACTGAAAGGTTTTATAATGATAAAGAAAAATAATTTCATGATCTTTGCCTAAGCCCAATGACCATGGATGAGTTTATAACAAAATTTACATCATTATTGTGGTACGTTCCTTATATTCACGAGGAAAAGGCCAAGGTACAATGGTTTATCAGTAGTCTCTCGTTGTTCATGAAAGAACGACTGGAATTTGACAACCCAAAAACCATGGATGAAGTCATTTGGAAAGCACAGATCTTCTACCAGCAAAATAAACCGAAGGGTGATATGAACAAAAAGTGGGTTGATAAAAAAGGAAACAAATTTATTCCCAGCCACAAGGGGAATAAGGGCACCAGCAACAAAGGCTTATATAAAGGTCAAAATAACCAAAATGTGAATAAACCCAAATTTAAAGTACCTGGTGAAACTCAAACGAATGAACAGGCTGGCAGAAATGAAGCAGAATTTATTAACAGACCACTTGTATAGTGTTGGGGATGTGGAGGCCTGCATTATGTCAAAAACTGTCCCCACCGCAAGGGAGAAGATCAAATCTCACAAATTCAAGAGGCATCTATAGTGGGAGAAGTGGCAAGGAGCATCCCTAAGATTAACGCAACACTTGAGGATCATCAGGCAGAGTTTCAGCCAACCATGGTTGAATTTGAAGGTACTATTTTTTACCAGACCTATTCTATTTTAATCGATCCCGGAGCCACTTTAAGTTACATTAGTCCCAGGATAGTGGAACGATGTAAATTGCAAGCTGTCAAATTTAAAAATCCATGGTTAGTACAACTAGCCATAGGAGCAAAAAGGAGAGTTTTGTCTAAAGTAAGAAACTACCCTTTAAAATTAGCTAGTCAACCTATAATAGCTGATTTGAATGTGTTACCACTAGGGTCGTATGACATTCTTATAGACATGGACTGGTTGGAGAAACACTGGTCCCTCATAAATTGTAAGACAAAAATTGTTATCTTCCGAGATGAGGTAGGAGAGATACAGGAAATTCAAGGTGTGCAGAAACCTCCGCAATTAAGGCCTGTAACATCCTCCAAATTAACCAAATGCATCAGAAAAGGTTGTCAAGTTTATGCCATCCAGGTGGGGTATGCTAACTCTAAAGATAAATTTGTATTAATAGAAAATATACCAGTGATACAAAACTTTCCAGATGTATTTCAGGAAGAAATACCAAGCCTACCCCCAAAAAGAAACATAGATTTTACCATTGAGCTAATTCCGAGAGCTGCCCTTGTTTCTCAAGCACCTTACCGAATGAGCATACCAAAACTAACAGAATTAGAAATGCAACTCCACGAGTTGCTTGATAAGAAATATACCCACCTCAGTGTGTCTCCTTAGGGAGCTCCAGTATTGCTAAGAAGAAAGACAGAACCCTGCGAATGTGCATGGAGTACCGCAAGGTAAACAAGATGACCATTAAAAACAAATACCCTCTTCCCCATATAAACAAGTTATTTGACCAAGTGAAAGGTGCAGTCGTCTTCTCAAAGATCGACCTCCGATATGGGTACCATCAGATCACGATAAAGAAGGAAGATATGCAAAAACTGCATTCAAGACGCATTATGGACATTATGAGTTTGTGGTTTTACCTTTTGGGCTAACCAATGCCCCAACCACCTTCATGTGTCTCATGAACAACATATTCCAGCAGTTCTTAGATAAATTTGTAATAATCTTCATTGATGATATACTGATCTACTCTCGGAACATGGAGGATCATAAGGAGCATCTCCATGTTGTTCTGCAAGTCTTAAGAGATCACCAACTGTACACTAAGTACCGTAAATGTGATTTCTTTAAAGAGAAAATTCAATACTTGGGACATGTCATCACCAAGGACAGAATTGTGGTAGATCCAAAAAAGATAAGAACCATTATGGAGTGGCTGGTACCAAAAGATGTAGCCGATATAAGATCATTTATGGGCCTAGCTAGATACTATCGAAGATTTGTGGAGGGTTTCTCTAGAGTGGCATATCCTATTACCTATCTACAAAAGAAAGGAAAAGCTTTCAGGTGGACCCCTAACTGTCAAAGGATCTTTGATCAGCTCAAACATCCTCTTACCAGAGCACCTATTCTAATCATTAAGTAAGGAAGATGTGGTCTGAGTACTAATGAAAGAAGGCGGGGTGTTGGCCTATGAATCTAGAAAATTTAAAGACTACGAAAAAAAGTACTCAGCATATGATTTGGAGCTGACAAAGGTCAAACATGCCTCAAATAAGTGGCAGAATTACCTATTAGGTAAGAAATTTTTGTTGATGACTGAGAACCATAGTCTGATTAATTATTTTAAACAACCAACGTTAAATGCTATCCATGCTCATTAGGCAGATTCCCTAAGTGAATTCGATTTTGAAATCAAATATTTAAAGGGAAAGGAAAATTGGGTGGCAAATTCTTTAAGTTGGAAGGTAAACTATTTATGTGAAATTTCTTTTAGTGAATCACGAACTACCTGTATTGGGTAGATTCAAGAATCAACCATGCAACATCTTAGATGAATACCATAAGATGCCTTATGCAGGCCATCCCGGATTCTTGAAAATGCTTTCTACCCCGCGGAAGGAATTTTTCTAGCCTAGTTTGAAGAAGGAGGTGGAAGAATACTTAGCCAAATGTTTGGAATGCCACCAAGTGAAAGTTGAGCACCAACACCCAGCAGGGTTACTTCACCCTCTGCCCATCCCAGAATGGAAATGGGAAATAATATCTATTGATTTCATTACCGGGCTACCTAAAACAAGGAAGAAAAACGACTCTATCATGGTGGTGGTAGACAAATTAAGCAAATCTACTCATTTTATACCTATCCAATCAACTTATAAAGATGTCCAAATTGCTAATATTTTTATGCAAAACATTTTTAAACTGCACGAAATCCCCAAGATGATCATTTCTGACCTAGACGTAAAATTTACATCAGCCTTCTAGAAATCCCCCTTTGAGGGATTGAGAATACAACTGCACTTCAGTACTGCATACCATCCGCAAACAGATGGGCAGACTGAGCGAGTAAATCAAGTTATTGAAGACATGTTGTGAGTTTATGTAATGCAGCAACCCATCAAATGGGAAGATTATCTACACCTAGTGGAGTTTGCCTATAACAATGGGTACCATGCATCTTTACAAATGAGTCCCTTTGAAGTATTATAGGCGCACAAGTGCAAGACACCTTTGAGTTGGAGTGGACCGAAGGATAAGTTGTTGCTAGGACCAGACATGTTAGAGTAGATGGAGGAAATGGTGAAAAATGTAAGAATCAATTTAAAGGCTGCTCAAGAACAAAAAAATATCTTTGCTGATTGGAAAAGTAGCTTTAAGGAATTCCAAGTAGGGGGTCATGTCTACATTCAAGTACGAGCCAAGAAAATCACCTTGTAATGGACCGGGTGTGCTAAATTAGCACCCCAATTTTGCGGGCCTTTTCAAATCTTGGCTCAAATCAGACCAGTGGCTTATCAACTTGCCTTACCTAGCCACATTTGTGTACATAATGTCTTTCATGTTTCTCTGCGTAAGAAATATGTCAATGACTCTAATCATGTAATCAAATGGCAAGACATTCAGGTAATGTATAAAAATATTGTTGGAAATAATACTAAGAGGGCGAGGGGTGAATCAGTATTAGCAAATCAATAATTTTTTCATTTCCATAATCAGATTCATATACGCTACTTCAGTTAAGGGAACTCACGTGTACACGCAACTGTGCTTAATGCAACTAGCATATATCCAACAAACTTATGATTCAGTTAATTCATCATATGTTGATCTTTAATCAGTGCATCAGAACTTCATTAACCATATAAACAGTTACCAGGTGAAGTAAAAATAGAACAAATCATCACACATAAGAAACACACACGAACACCATGATATAAGGTGGAAACCCAATGCGGGACAAAAACCACCTATTGTTGTCTTCCTTTTAATATAGGAAAAACCTGTTAACAATGTTGTACTGTCACAAACTCATAACAGTATGCAGGCACCCACTCGGAGAAGGCTACAACCTTCTCTCATTCTCCAACTTCTACTGCAAGGGAGCTCCAACCCCCTGGCTCTTGTACTGGCCGATGTATTTACCAGTACGTAGGCGTTAGCCTACTAAAGGTTCCAACCTTCACACTTCCTCCAGGGACCACGTTTCATAAATTTTTAGACTAGATACACCTGGATCACAACACCATTATATGAAGGCCACATTTCATCCAACTTTCATACATAACCCATCAAAAACATTCAAGCTCAAAATCAATCACCACTGCAATACAACCATTGCATCAACCAATCATTAAATTCTAAATCACCCAACACTAAATCACTAAAGACCTATCACCAGAACAGAGAGCAAAACCCAGAAATCTGCAACAACCACTAGAACCATCTGCACATTCAGATATCATATTTCATAATGTAAATGCTACTCTGATGAGCCAAACTAGCATGTGTACATGATTCTTACCAAAGATAACCCACGTATAGATCTGCAAATATTAACTCATAACTTTGTAGCTATTCAAGACATTAATCATAAGCAAATCATAACATTTATAGAATAAACATGCGTCAGTATTTTAGATCTAGCCTATCAATGATCAAACCACATAATGATAATACATTCCAAGCCTTAAGATCCCGATCCATCATTCATCATCATCCACATAGGTGCATCCTTGGTTCAGATCAAGCAAAGCATCACATACCCATAACCTCCACACTAGATCTCACACTTCATCAGATATTCAATACTTGCACACTTGACCTAATGATCTTCTCCTCCTTCTATAGTTTTAGGCCTTTCTCAATACCATGGTCCAAAACCTCTTAGGACCAGTACCTTGGACCAAATACTTAGGGTCAATACCTCAGACCAAATACCTTGGACCAATACCATGGATCAAAATATCATGGACCAAATACCCTGGACCAAAACTTAGTTTTCCAACATGTATGCACCTTTCCTTCTGTGAAATTGTGTGTACGTTATACGCTCCTTTTGGTTTGTTAACTTGTGTGTATACACTCTCTCTGATCATTAAATCTTTGTTGTTGACCTGTTGCACTATGATCTGTCATCTAAGAGAGTTGCCATCAAGGACAAACCTGTATCATAATACCAACAATCTCCCCCTTTGGACTTGATGGCAACAACAACACCGAGTCACTTTCCCCCTTTGACATCAAGGGCAAAGGGTGGACCAAGATATTCTCTCCCTTTAACATACATTATGTTGTTCATGCTCCCCCTGAGTACATGCTGAAATCTCTGATTGAGCTCCCCCTTTGTACATGCTAAGATTTACCAAACCATCCTTGCTCCCCCTGAGCACATGTAGAGTCTGCAAAAATATTCTTCAAAAGAATAATATGACTGTATGTTATGAAACCAGCTCAAGAAAAGATAGAAAAGATAGATCAATGCCTTAGAATTCAGCCTCTTCGAGGGGACAACCTCCTTTACATTACATAAATGAACAATTATTGGATGATTCAAATGAAAAAACCTCCTTTCTATATATAGGAGTCTAAGGAGTCACAATATAATCCAGCCGACCTAACAATAATAATATAAAGCCACAAAAATAACAATAGAGGGATTCTATGGGGCACAGAAACAACAATATGGGGGTAATAGGGGCACAACAATATAAATAAGGGGTATAACTACAATAGTAATGGGGTAATCACTAGTATTATAGGGACCCAACATGCCCCTCTCCTTCAAAAAAGTGTTGTCCTCAACGCTTGAGTAGTTCTGGATACTTCTGCATAAAATTCTCATCCTTCCATGTGGAATCTTCAGCGGATAAGTTCTTCCACTTGATAAGATACTCTGAAATTGATCGATTTCGTAGCTGTCAAGTTCTTGTTTCTGTGACTGCTTCCTGTTCCAATATAATTTTTCCTTCCTCGTCAAGTTCTGGCAATATTGTTTGAATTGGGAGCTTGTCGCCTATAACCTTCTTTAAACATGAAACATGGAAAACTGGGTGCAATCGAGAAGCTGCAGGAAGCTCCAATTTGTATGCCATAGTACCAATCTTTTACAACACCTTGTACGGACCATAATACTTTGGTGATAATTTATTATCCTTCTTAGCTTGCTTTAGGGACATTTGCTTATATGGTTGTAGCCATAGGAATACCCAATCACCTACATCAAAACTTCTTTCACTGCGATGTTAATCTACTTGTTGTTTCATTCTATTTTGTGCCAACACGAGGTTATCCTTTAAGAGTTGGAGGACTTGTTGTTGATGTTCGATGTGATGTTCCACTGCCTGAACCTTAGAATTTTCTCTTAAATATGATGTGATGGATGGTGGTTGATACCCATAAAGTGCCATAAACGGGGTCATTTTTGTTGCTGTATGGAAGGAAGTGTTATACCACCATTCAGCCAGAGGCAACCATTTGACCCATTGTGTCTGTTTATCAGATACAAAGCAACGAAGATATCCTTCCAAACATTTGTTTACTATCTCAGTTTTCCCATCAGATTGAGGATGATAAGATGAGCTATGAGCTAACTGAGTACTAAGACAAGAAAATAATTATGTCCAAAAATTTCCAGTGAAAATGGGTCTCTGTCACTTACAATAATCTTTGGGTTTCCATGTAGCTTTTGAATTGTTTCCATAAATGTAGTGGAAACTGTACTAGCTTTAAATGGATGTGATAATGCACAAAAGTGTGCATACTTGGTAAG
This sequence comes from Pinus tabuliformis, assembly GCA_031772625.1. Lineage (NCBI taxonomy): Eukaryota > Viridiplantae > Streptophyta > Pinopsida > Pinales > Pinaceae > Pinus > Pinus tabuliformis. The sequence continues at coordinate 596,682,219 of CM062805.1, read as the reverse complement.
TCTGTCAACTACCACCATGATGACACTCTTTCCCTCAGACTTGGGTAAACCTATGATAAAATCCATTGAAACCTCCTCCCAACGTTGGCTTGGAATGGATAAAGGTTGTAATAGACCCGGTGTCTTAATTGTTTCAACTTTATTTTGTTGGCAAACCAAACATTCCGCCACAAACTTTTGAATATCTGATTTAAGGCCATCCCAAAAAAATTCCTTCTTAACCCTGTGGTAAGTTTTTAAAAATCTTAAGTGCCCTCCAAGGGAGAAGTGTGCAATTCCATAAGAATCTTTTGTTTTAGCTGGGAATTCTTACAGAGGTATAAGCGATCTTTGTACCATAACGAATCATTTTGCCAGCTAAATGTATCAGAAGTACTGGAATCTTGTTGTAGCTTTCGAATAAGTGCCCACACTACTTCATCATTCTCCCATTCCTCCCTTGCTTCATTTATCCAATCTGGTTGGATAATAGAAATGGCACACAACAATGCTTCCACATCCTCATCCTTTCTTGAGAGTGCATCTGCCACCACATTTTGCTTCCCTTTTTTGTAGATGATTTCAAAGTCATAACCCAACATCTTTGTGACCCACTTTTGTTGCTCTTCAGAGGATAATCTTTGTTGTAAAAAGTATTTAAGGCTATCATGATCCGTTTTTAGCTTGAAGTGTCTTCCCATTAGGTAGGGTCGCCATTTCTTAAGTGCATGGAGTATTGCCAACATTTCCTTCTCATAAATAGCTTTGCTTAAAAACTTTCCCTTGATTGGACGACTTTCAAAAGCATTGGGTCTTTCATCTTGCAATAGAACAACACCAATTCCATTTCCTGAAGCATCACATTCCACAATAAAGGTTTTTGTGAAGTCCGGTGTAGCTAAGACCGGTGCTTGGCACATTGCCTCTTTAAGATGTTCAAAGGCCTTTGTTGCTTCCAGAGTCCATGAAAATGAATCTTTCTTCAATAATGTTGTTAGAGGTGCTGCTATTCTCCTATAATTCTTAACAAACTTGTGATAATACCCTGTCAACCCAAGAAATCCTCGCAGATGCTTTATGGATGTGGGGTTTTTCCATTCCTTAATGGCTTTAATTTTGCTAGGGTCTACCTTAACTCCTTCATGAGATACAATATGACCCAAATATTCCACCTCCTGGACTCCAAAGAAACATTTGGATCTTTTTGCATATAATTGTTTCTCCTTCAATAGTTGTAGCACCCTGTCAACATGTTCAACATGATCCTTCCAAGACTTGCTGTAGATTAGTATATCATCAAAAAATACGAACACAAATTTTCTAAGGAATGGTTTGAAAATTTAATTCATCAAACCTTGAAATGTTGAAGGTGCATTGGTAAGGCCAAAAGGCATGACCAAAAATTCATAATGACCCTCATGAGTTCTAAATGCCGGTTTCAGAATGTCTTCAATCTTCATTCTGATTTGACGATATCCCGAATGAAGATCCAACTTGGTGAAGTAAATTGATCCATGCAATTCATCCAGTAATTCATCAATGACAGGAATGGGGAACTTATCTTTAATAGTGAGCTTGTTGAGCTCCCTATAATCCGGACACATGTGCCATGATCCATCCTTCTTGTGCAACAATACTACTGGAGCTGAGAAAGAACTTTGACTCGGTTGAATTATACCAGCCTCTAGCATTTCTGCAACCATACGTTCAATTTCACTTTTTTGGACATAGGGATATCTGTACGGCCTGATGTTTGGAGGAACACTTCCTGGAATCAGATGAATAGCATGATCATGATCACGCATAGGTGGGAGACCTTTGGCAGTATCAAATACCTTGGAATGATTGTCCAAGACTTTTTGGAGATCTGGAGAAATAGATGATTCCAATGTGGAAACATCTAGCGAACATAATTCTGCAATTACACCTCTTTGCTCCTTTTTTATAAGCTTTTTCATGCCATTAGAGCTGATTATCTTTCCTGGTTTCCTTGCAATACCCCTTAATTCAACTTCCTTTCCTTCCGTAGAAAATTTGATGAAAAGTTCTTGAAAATTAAAAGCTATTGTACCCAAGGATTGTAGCCATTAGACTCCTAGTACAACATCAACACCTCCCATTGGAATGGAAAGCATTGGGCTAGTCAATACATATTCTCCCATGGATAGCTTGATATTATGGCACTTTCCAGAGCAATTTATTGTTCCTCCATTTGCAATCATCACTTGACACTCTGGTGCTATATATAGGAAGCAATTCAATTCTTTTGCTACCCTACAATGAATAAAATTGTGGGTGCTTCCTCAATCAATCAACACTATTACCTTTTTCTTCTTGATTTGTCCTTCTATCTTGATGGTTTGAGGAGTGGTAATTCCCGCCAATGCATTACAAGATATGGTCGGATTTTTTTGTTCTTCATCTAGGCTTTTTTCCTGGAGTATATCCTCTTCTTTTGACCTTTCTTGCTCCTTTTCTTCTTCCTCTTCACAATCTATGTAGAATAATTTCTTCTCAGCACACTTATGACCTTTTGTGTATTTGCTATCACAACTGTAACAAAGCCCTTTTGCTCCTTTTTCTTCCAATTTTTTTGGTGTCAACCTTGTAGGTTGTGGAAGACTAGGGGCAACAACACTTCCGTCTTTATAGTTGTGAGTGGTATGCTTCCTAGTTGCCATAATTTTTCTTTCCATTTTTCTTGCTAACCTGAATGCCTTCTCTAATGAATCAAGTTCCCAAAGGTGAACATCATGTTGGATATTATCCTTTAAAGACCCTATGAACACATCAATCCTATGCTCCTCTGGAATATCTTTTACCCTTATGTTCAATTTTTGGAACTCCTCAACGTGCTCCATTATTGAACCCTTTTGTTTGAGACTTATCAATTGGCTAAAAAAAGTGTTGCTTTTTGTATCCTCATAATGTGTTATCAATTCTTCCGTAAAAATTGCCCAAGTGATAAATTGTTTACGAGAACAAAGCCATTGATACCATACAAACTGATTTGGTTCCAAATATACAGTTGCCATACGTACCTTTTGTGTGTTTTGCACATTATTGAGATCGAAGAATTGCTCCATATGTAATATCCATGTGGCATGATCCTTGCCATCAAACTTCCTCATATCGATTTTTGGAATATGGTGGTTCTTCGATCCAATGTTAGCGTCTATGGAATCATGATTAACATTTCTTTTGTTCTCATCATGAGTTTCTTTTACTACCTTTTCACCATTATTAAGTATTTCTTGTAGAAAATTTGTCAAATCTGTCTTCAAATCTGCCATGCCTGTCTTCAAATTTGTGTTCAAATCTATCTTCAAATTGTCCATCTTTGCTTCCATGCCATTCATCTTAGCTTCCATGCCATTTATCTTAGCTTCTGTTAAATTTTGTGAGCGTGACATTTGTTGCACTTGTTCTTGTAATTTTGATATATCATGTAGCATTTCTTCCTCTTCTTCATGAGTCATGCTAGAGCTTTCAGGTTCCTTACTAGGTGTTTGCATTTTCTTTCCTCGAGGCATCACTTACCGCTAATAATGCTCTACTATGCCCTTTGAATTCCTTCAAAATAAATTTTCAAACCAAGCTTAAGCAAAAATTTAAAAGAATCTACACACCTTTTTTCACTTTGTAGGCGCTCGATATTGCCTCTGATGTATCTATGTACTTTCCAATCATCTAGTTCTGAATTTGTGACCTATAGTAGCTCTCTGTGTCCTCTTTCCAATGCCACCAATCTGATCCAAATTGGATTCTCCAAGAAAGAGTTATGCACAATTTCCCAAGATGACCTGATTATAGACCTTTCGAGAAGAGCGAACTTGTATGAAGTGCCACGTGTACAATTTTCGATCTTTGGTTCTGAAAAAAATATACAAGAAACTTCAGTCCATCCTCGTTTTTTACCTTCTTACGAAATTTTTGTCTGATTCCCAAAGAGAAAGTTATGACGATTTTCCCCAGGTCACCTGTTTTGAATGTAATTCAGGAGTCTGCAAAAAGACCAACTTCCTCAAATCATATCTCCGCAAATATCACGCGAAAAGCTCTGAAATTCGGACCCAAGGTTCAACGTGATTTTTTCTCAAATGGGTTTTTTTTTCGACTTCTGAAACGTTACAAAAAAAAAGTTGTAGCGAAAATGCCACGATGACCTATTTGGAGCAGCGAAACCCTAGAATCCAAAGCTCTGATCCCAAATGTTATGAAACCAGCTCAAGAAAAGATAGAAAAGATAGATCAACGCCTTAGAATTTAGCCTCTTCGAGGGGGAAACCTCCTTTACATTACATAAATGAACAATTATTGGATGATTCAAATGACAAAACCTCCTTTCTATATATAGAAGTCTAAGGAGTCACAATATAATCCAGCCGACCTAACAATAATAATATAAAGCCACAAGAATAACAATAGAGGGATTCTATGGGGCATAGAAATAACAATATGGGGGTAATAGGGGCACAACAATATAAATAAGGGGTATAACTATAATAGTAATGGGGTAATCACTAGTATTATAGGGACCGAACACTATACAACTCAACTAAGTGAGTATGACCTTCCTATCACCAATGACTCATACATACATCAATCTCCCAACCAAGTGGGGATAAACCATTTTTGACTCATCCACCCAACTAAGTGGGGATATACCAAATGTTTATACATCACTGAAATAGAAATTATTACATCATCATGCAAAGTGGGGTTACAAATTACATCATATGACTCGTGGGTCTTTAAAAAATATACATGACGTTTAGACCAAATACCTAAACAAGACCATGATAATCATCAACAACTATCATACACCGTATATGATCTGTACCATAAGCATCTGTCAACAGTATCTGTAACCTGCAATACCATTCTCTTGACCAACCAACAATAAGTAGCAAGATGTATCATTTAGCCACATAAGCATCATCACCAAGGACTTCTAACCATAATGCCAAAAATGCATTATTCAAAGCATATGCTCCCCCTGAACTTGTGCCATACCATCATCAAACAGAGAAGATAAGTGACTAAACCATATCAGACTCCTTTTCCGTAGTCTATACCACTGCGTTTTCCTCAAAACACCATATCTGCGACTGTGCAACATCTAACTCATGTATATACGCGACTTCTCTTCATAATAGGTGCATGTGAAAATTAGAATACTGAATTTTTTCACTTTCAGCTTCCCTTGGGTCTGTTATGTCTGCAAACTGAGCTATGCCACATCTTTCTGACAATAATTCTGTCTTCTTCAATACCGAGGATTGAGATGATGTATGCTCATTTTGGTTTGGTGTCTGAATTTTTCTCCTACATTCCTTTGCTTTATGTCCAAACTTGTTACACGCATAACATCTTACATGTTTCATATTCCTTTTATTGCAATCAATAGCTTTGTGACCAAACTTATTGCAAGCAAAACAATATCCCTTAAAGTACCTGGAACTTGATGATTTTTCTGTGTGATGATCTTGAACCATTCTTCTTCTGCATTTGGCTGCAACATGTCCAAAATTATGACATATAAAAAATTAAACATCATTCTTTGAAAGAAATAACTAACTATTACTTCCACAGTTAGGAGTTGACTATTATTTTCTTTGAAGAATCTCTTTCCTTGGTTATTAATGGGGTTGACTTTCTATTTCCTTGTTGAGCATCTCAGATTTTTCATTGGAGTTTCTTACCTTACCTTCTGAACTAGATTCACATTCATGAAACCCAAGAACAGTCTTTATAATGGGTGAACAATGAACTTTGAGGATTTCATCTAACGTTTTTGATCCTTTAGCAAATCTAAGATTCAGAGTCTTTGTCTTTTCAAGTTATTTTCTTAGACTTAGCACTTCACATTCTAACACTTCATTGTGTTTGTCCTTTTCAGTGAGTTGATGTGTCACTGTGTTTATGACTGTATCCTTTTATGCCAAACTAATTTTGAGTTGACTGATTTCTTTAAGGAAATCTTCCTATTTAGAGTCATTATTTTCATATGCCATGAGTAGTTTAATTTCTTGATCGTCTTCATCACTATTGGACAAGTCATCACTATCATCATGAGTATAGTAACTTCTATTAGCTTCGTTAGACATCTTCCCTTTGTTATGAGGGTATCTAGCAGCATAATGACCAACTCTTCCACAATAAAAAAATTTGAAAGGTAGCTTACCTTTGAACCATCCAGAACCCCATTGAAGCTGCTTGACAAAATTTACGTCATCTTCTTCTTCTAAAATGTGTTCTGATTCATAGAGTTTTTATTTTCCCTTTGCTGATGCTTTCAATGCGACTTCTCTCATATTTGATTGTCCTCCTTTTCTCATCTCAAAGGCAGTTAAGATTCCATGAAGCTGCGTCATAGTGATATTTTCTAGATCCTATTTTTCTTCTATGTAGACACCTCGGGTTCAAATTTAGTATACAATGATCTCAAAACATTCTCAACTAAGACAACTTCCGTAATTTCTTCACCCAAATTCTTCATACAATTGACAACCTCGTTTATATGTAGGAAGTAACTAGCTATGCTTTCATCACTATGCATGTTAAGAGTTTCATACTAAATTTTGAGAGTTTGAAGCTTAGCACATTTTACCTGAGAGTCTCCTTCGTAGCTCAGAACGATTTTGTCCCATATTTCTTTGGCTGATTTGAGCTGCATGACCTTGACAAACTTCCCAATAAAATAGTGAAAACTTTGGCATTGGTTTCATAATCATTTTTACCTCTCGTATCTGTAGGAACTGCTATTAGAATTGTATATCCTTTTTCCACAATTTCCCAAACATCCATTCCAAGCAATTGTAGATAGGTTGCGGTTCTTATTTTGCAGTAAACAAAATTTCTCCCATCAAAGATTGGTAGTCTGATGGATCCCATGCTCTCTTGATTATTCATTTTGATGGATCTCCCTTCAAGTGATCAAGCTTCCTCTGAAGGACCTACTCTGATCCCAGTTGTTGGAAATAATATTGGGGGGGGGGATGGATCAGTATTATCAAATGAATAAATTTTTCATTTCGATAATCAGACTCATATACGCTACTTCGGTTAAGGGAACTCACGTGTACACACAACTGTGTTTAATGCAACTAGCATATATCCAACAAACTTATGATTCATTTAATTCATCATATGTTGATCTTTAATCAGTGCATCAGAACTTCATTAACCATATAAACAGTTACCAGGTGCAGTAAAAAAAAAACAGATCATCACACATAAGAAACACACATGAACACCATGATATAAGGTGGAAAACCAATGTGGGACAAAAACCACCTGATGTTGTCTTCCTTTTAATATAAGGAAAACCTGTTTACAATATTGAACTAGTGCAGACTCATACTAGTACGTAGGCACCCATCTACAGAAGGCTACAACCTTCTCTCATTCTCCAGCTTCTACTGGAAGGGAGCTCTAACCCCCTGGCTCTTGCACTGGCCGATATATTTACTTGTACGTAGGCACTGGCCTACTAAAGGCTCCAACCTTCACTCTTCCTCCAGGGACCACGTTTCATAAATTTTCAGACTGGATACACCTGGATCACAACACCATTATATGAAGGCCATGTCTCATCCAATTTTCATACTGGACCCATCAACAACATTGAAGCTCAAAATCAATCACCAATGCAATACAACCACTGCATCAGCCAATCATAAATTCGGAATCACCTAACACTGAATCACTGAAGACCTGTCACCAGAACACAGGGCAGAACCCAGAAATCTGCAACAACCACTAGAACCATCTACACATTCAGATATCATATTTCATAATGTATATGCTACTTTGATGAGCTGAACCAACATGTATACGAACTTTTACCAAAGCTAACCTGCATACAGATCTGCAAATATTAACTCATAACTTTGCAGTTATTATAGACATAAATCATACTCAGATCATAACATTTATATAATAAACATGCATCAGTATTTCAGATCTAGTCTATCAATGACCAAACCACATAATGATAATACATTCCAAGCATTAAGATCCTGATCCATCATTCATCATCATCCACATAGGTGCATCCTTGGTTCAGATCAAGCAAAGCATCACATACCCATAACCTACATACTGGATCTCACACTTCATCAGATATTCAATACTTGCACACTTGACCTAATGATCTTCTCCTCCTTTTATAGTTTTAGGCCTTTCTCAATACCGTGGTCCAAAACCACTTAGGACCAATACCTTGGATCAAATACCTGGGGTTAATACTTTAGACCAAATACCCTAGACCAATACCATGGATCAAAATACCATGGACCAAATACCTCGAACCAAAACATATTTTTCCAACATGTACACACCTTTCCTTCTACGAAACTCCGTGTCTACGTTATATGCTCCTTTTGATCCGTTAACCTGCGTGTATATGCTCCTTTGTCAAGGTTAACCTGCGTATACCTCTCTCTTATCATTAAATCTTTGCTATTGACCTACTGCACTATCATCTGTCATCTGAGTGAGTTGCCATCAAGGACAACACTTGTATCATAATGCTAACATATACAAATGGCTTCTCCTTAAGGATGTATTAAATCAACTAGTTAAGGAATTAACTCATTTTGTTGCTATGTTCAGGTCGAGCTGGAAGGTGAGTTCTTCGTCAAACCTCTGGTTATACTAGATCAGAGAGAAGTAATGCTATGGAAATGATTTATCACCTAGGTTAAAGTGTAGTGGTAGCGCTATGAGCTGGAAGAGGCCACCTGGGAAGATGAGTAGGTTATGAAAAAAAGCTTTTTGGGTTTATTTGTAGAAGGAGAACATCGGGACTATGTTCCATTTTAGGGAGGGAGATGTCACATCCCTCGATATTGTAAATATTTGTTTTTACTGCAGCCAAACAAACTATTACTTTTTCTTTAAATTATAAACTACTTTTAAATTAAGTTATGGAAAGGAATTTTTGTAGTTGTTAGCAAGTGCTATTTTCTTTTGATTAGTTAGTTAAAAGAGGTAGTTACCTGTTCCAAGAAAATAAAAAAACTAAATCTTGGAAAATATTTTAAAAAAGGAAAAAAGATCAAGAGGATTGGGTATCTGAGATTAGTAAGAGGGAAAAATTGTGTTGAGAGGTCAGACAGTTTGTGGTAGCTATGTCTAGTAGAGACCAGATAGCTGGATAGACACATACTCTCGAAGGAGAGAAAGAATTCCCTGGTTCAGGGATAGCATGGGGGGAGATTCACTGGCATAGTGAATCTCACGGTAGGGAGGCAAACAAGTGTAGGTCTATGTATAAACCAAGAAAAATTGGAAGCAGCAATAGATAAGTTAAACTCAGTTTGGAAATTACACCATCAGATAAGTGATATTCTTTGGATAAAGCTTGAAATTATGTAGTTAGACCTTAATCTGAGTTATTCAATGATTTAGAGCTATTTGTTGATTTAAATCCTTAGTCTATTGATTCTAGTAATATATGACTAAAGGGTCTTCTAGTTGAAGGATAGAATTATTTTTCAAAGTTTCCTAAACTATGTGAACAAGCAAGAAAAAAAAAACACTTTCTTTATTCAAATGAGAATTACAGTAAATAATAAGTGAAACAACGAGTATAAATCCAAGAAAAGAAAGCTAGTAATGGATAAGTTCAACTGATAAGCATTTACAAAGAATTCATGTTGTAGAAGTTAAGTCTACCAAACTTAGGTAAAACATATAAAAAGGAAGTAAAGCTCTATTTTAAATATATAGAACCCCTACAGTGTTTAGTGAGATAGTTGTATGAGAGAGACTTAATTAAACATCAAAAAGCCTCAGAATAGCTATTCCCTTTAATTTAGGTATTTTAGATACAAACCCTATCCATTTACACAATTCCAACATTCTCTGGTTATAAGCCTTAGACCGAAGGCAATAAAGAATAGCACAAAATTTATGAATTGTTCGACACCCCTAGAGGGTTTCATATGAATTAAATTACTCTTAACAAGATGTAATATCAAAATTCAAACTCGAGACGGAATAAGAATTTGTAAACACAACAAAGAGAATTTCTGAATCATTACCAGACTCGGCATAAAATGTTGTGAGGCATTCTGCCATACCTAAACTATATAGTATCCTTCTCCTTCGCCGTTTTAATCTGAGATAGTTTAAAGGAAAGAACTCGACATTCCTTCTATAAGACCTATTGCATTAATTTCAAACTCTAAAGAATTCCTTAGAAGTATTTAGCAAAGCTATCATGAATAGAGTCTTAGCAGAATAGAAGAAATAGAAACCAAATGGCTTGCACTATACATTCTTAACCATGTATTATAGCATTTTGAAATAAAAAAACTGGAGATATAATAGACGGTCGAAATTGTAAAACTCAAACTATAAATTCCTCATAATTTCCAAGCGAAAGTGATAAGACATTTGAATAATAAAGCCAGAGATACCTTTAAGGCCGAAAACTTTAAAACTCGAACTATATGTCTCTGATAGTTTCAAAGCAATAAGCTTTCTAAGTAATAAGCTTGAGTTACAATATATGGCCAAAAAACTGTTAAAAAACTTAAGGAAACAAATAAACAATAGAATTAAGGCTATCTAAGTCGAGCAAAACCCTCAAGAATATAACAACAGAACCCTAAGAAAAGTCCAGCCCTCTGGCCGCAGAACCCTGCCAAGTATGGGCAATAGGAATTAAATACCCGATGCCTAATGGGTTCTTCCTCTTGGAAGATGAAGTCAGCAAGAGGGTTTCACCCTCGGTATCATCTAAACTTTGTTGCACCTGAAAGAAATTCCACAAGGAAGACAGATAACCAACAATTAGATAAAAATACTACACAAGGAACTAAAACAATCAAATGCAAGATGTGAAAACAACTGTAAAACTTACCATTGGGAAGCAACATGAAAACTCAGGCATAGCAGTTAAACTCTAGGACTTTGAAGATTCTAAAGTGGTCGATAGACAAGCCCAAGCACAACCTAGAAGCTGGGCAGTGGAGCTGGCGGATAAACAAACCCCCGCATCAGACAAAGCAAATGGACAAACCAAGACCCAAGTCACTAGATTAGAGCAAATTCAAAGTCCATCAAAGTTCTACAATAACACATTTCCAAACAGAAACAAAACCACTGTGAAGAGAAGGTCAAAACCCCTGAATGTCGTATGATCAAGAAAATTAACCAGGACCGTCGATGAGGGAGACAGATCCCAAGAAAAGGGCAGCAAGTGGACAACTCGATGAACGACGACAAGCCACCTAGGCCACGGATAGTCAGGCCTATTAACTTTGCATACAGTTGGTGGGTTCACAAGGACCGATCTAGATTTGTATTAAACACCAAAAATCCCACCAGTACTAGATACAATAAATAAGAAATGATTGCAATCATAAATTAATGGATGCACGTGCAAATAATACAGTCTTGGATTTAGGAAAAAACTATGCATAGTAATTTCTAAGGTCAAAACCAACATTGCAATATAAAACGTAATAATGATTTTATAATGATGTTCTCAATCCTTGTAAAGTCAAGAAATGTCAAACTTCTTTTTACTATGGTAAAATAATTATTTTATTTCTATCATGAATTTTAATATGGATGTGTTACAAATCCCATTTCAAATGGTACAAATCCCATTTCAAATGGTACTTCAGAAGAGAGAAAAAGTTCCACATGTCAAAAGATATAATGACGAGAAGACACCATCTATTTATTAGATGTTAAAATGTGCCTGTAATCCTTCATGGTTTAACATACATTGTAATTTTTCATTTTTTTTTGATAAATCCATATATTATTACTTAAAAATCTAAGACACCATCAAAATGTGCCTCTAATCCTTCATGGTTTAACATACATTAAATACATATCTTATTACTTAAAAATCTAGATTATAGTCTAATTACGATTTTCCTTCCAAAAAATACAATTTATTATATTAATTTTGATATATATAGATTTTTTTTAATTTTTTCCCAAAATCTTCTTTTCATATCTTAATTTTTTTTTAACGAAATGAAAAAAGTGTGCATTTGTATCATTTCATAGATAACATTCTCCTCTTTTACATAAAATTGGCTAAATTATAACTATTTTTTTATTATTAATCTTCATATAAAATTAGATATAAATTTAAATATATTATTATATTATATATAAAACTTCAATTTAATTTTAAAATTATTAAATAATTTATAATTTTTCCTTTTCTACATTCTAGTTATATAAATAAATTATATATATGTGTTTTTTCAATATTGCAAATAAAAGTGAAATGGAAATGGAATGTAATACATTTTCAAAAACTCAGGGCAAAAATAACATAAATAAATGCTAGCCATATATTATTCGCTATTATAAAAATATTTAATCCATATTTAAATTAAAATTGTAGAAACTTTATTTCAAAATAAACATTCTAATATACTTAACAAATATATTAAATTATTTTATTTAAATTTTATTTATAATATATTTTCACTAAATTTATTTTTTATTTTTAATATAATCACTGAATAAATTAAGATATTATGGAATGAGAAAAAATTATAATACTAATAAATATATTTAATTATTTTATTTAAATTTAATTTATAATATATTTTTATTAAATTTATTTTTACTTTTAATATAATCAATAAATAAATAAACATATTGCGAAACGACTGAAATTTATAGTTTTTTAAAGTAAAATAATTTTACATTTAAAATTACATTGAAACATTATAAAAAAAAAAGTTACTTCTTCTTTTAATATAAATTTTGAAAGAGGTATTCTTTTAATATAAATTTTAAATAAATTTCGATTTAGAATAATATTTTTATCTAAAAAAATTATATAGATTTAAAGTTGTTTATTTGGATTCAAGTTATAATATCTTTTTAATTGAATTTTTTCTTATTCTTAATAACATCAATAAAATAATTATCATATTATCATATAAATTAATTATATATAAGAAAATTATAAATAAAGGAAAAAGAGTTATATATATATATATATATATATATATATATATAATAAATATTGTATAGGGAATTGTTTTTTGTGATGTTTTTCATATATGTAAATATTTATTTACTGTATTATTAAACAAACTGAAAATTGATTAACTTTATATAATTAGTTAATTTTGATTAAAATGCATGAAAAATGGAATGTTAAAATAATGGCAGTAATTGTTTGATTAAACTTGAAAGAAAATGAATTGTCTAAAGGGTGACAGTTTTGTTCTCAAAACAGTTAGGTTGGGTAGTTACCCAACCCTAACTACTTCCATGAGAGATTTATTCCAAGGGATCAAGAGGATGGGGGCATCTAAGATTAGAGAGGAATAGATTGAGAGATATTAAAAGAAAGTGGATAACTGTGCTGGAAGGACAGACAGTGTTAAAGTAGCTAAGTTTGGTGAAGACCAGATAGCTATTACTGTTCAAGACATGAGTTCTTGAGGAGAAACCCTGTGAGGGGTAGCTCGGGGGGAGATAGAAAGCGAAGCAGCGCTAGTCTCACGGTTGGGAGGCAAGACAGAATCAAGGATTAAGTTCGGTTCAACAAGCCAAATGAGTATATTCTGGAATCTTGAACACTTAATCATTGAATCCATTTATTGAATGATAGGATGAATATATGTTTTCAATAACTTTATTAGCAATTGCGTATATATATATATATATATATATATATATATATATATATATATATATATCTGTGTGAAAGGTCTTTGATGTGATGATTATAGCTAAGATGGGTAAGAACTTTCGTTGTTATTAAGTTTATTTCAAAAAAAACACACAGAACAACTAAATGAATATATTTCTTAAATTCCTCAAAGAAAACTCTGAAAACAAACACAAAACCCTGTAGAAGGGAAATAATGTGGTAAACTAACCAATGAGGAAAGGCAATTAAATGCCACCAAATAATCCAGATAGTTAAAATCAGAGTGTGGAAGTACAAGAACTTAAAAACATAAATCTATGATAATTTCAGAATTAGGAAAAAAACCCTAAACGCTATAAATTATAATAGAGGGGTTGAACACTTCAACATTCCTAGTTAAGGAAATTAGGTCAAGAAACCTCGAGAACTAAATTTACAAGAAATAAGGCGAAGACAAAAGTGCCTATATTAAAAGAGATTAAAATTCTAAACTAAGTAATTGCCCCTATCGTTATTATACGACTAGATTATTGAAAACCTAACCATCATAACAAATTGTTTGATATATCACTCAACAAATGATGCTAGCCATATAAAAATGTAGCACATGGTAGAAAAAAAAACCAATATAGCATTTACAGGAACTCTCATCTAACTGAGTTTCCTAAGAGTTACGAATATCCTTTCGAGGAAAACAAATGTAGAAACCAAATACCATTACTACCATTTCTAAGAGAGAAATAACAAGTATAGAGATGAAATCCTCTGAATTACAACATCAAAATTCCAGACGAAAGCAACTAAGTTTCATTTGTGGTTTGTTATACCACTTAAGAGACAAAACGACTCAAATATTTAGTAGCTTTTATAAGAAACAAGGCGAATTTATTACAGTCTAAAAATTTAAAACAGAATAGAGGCTCGTAGCCGAAGCCCTCAACCAAATACAGACTCTGAGCCTTTAATAACAATATACATGCAACTATAGTTCTAGAGTCCAAAATGTCATTCGAAAATGAAACTATAACCCCTTCTGTATCGCTTAAAACTCTCGTGTATACTTGGTAAGGAATGGCATGAGGGTTAGAGATTCTGGCAGAGGGAGCTGCGCCACGAAACCCTCCAACACTCAAGCATGCAATACCTGACAAGTACCAACAAATAAGTTCAGTATGTGCATAAAACCGAAGCGAAAGCAACAAATTTTTTGTTACAAGAATCTTGAAGGAGTACTCTTACCCGGCTCGATAGTAGTCACATCTGAACTGTAACTAGAAGAAAGTGTAGCCATAAGCGAAAAGCTGTGAAATAGAGCGAAACCCTCGGTTACAATCGTAATGTTTCAAGGGAGGACTAAGCGCACTGTCAGATGAAGAAGTTAACAATAGAATCGCTTACCGGATGGAGATTGTTACCCAGAACTAGAGAATGAGCTAGTGGTCGGCAAATGCAATAAGGGTTGAGTCTGCTCACCCAACTAGAGCTTAGGTCCATGGCAGGGCATTTACACTATTCAATCGAAAGAGAAAATAATTACCATTGAAACAACACAAGCATCCATGTGAAGCAGAGCAAACTAAAGACCATGGAGAAGACTCCAGTGATGGAAGGTTCGAGAACCTAGGGTAGCCATCTGCCCAGAAATTAAACAAGTTGTTAAATGATTGTACCAACTAATGTGTGGAATTAGTACAACTCAGAAAATCAAATCATATGACTAAAATTCACTTAGGGTTTATTCAATGAATTAGTAGAACTTAAATAAATATCTAGTAGCACCATAAGGAATTAACTATTGCGGTAACAACATCGTTATTTACCTTTGTATTTCTAAGAACGAAATTCAAATAATGAAATTCATGTTCTATATTTATGTTGTATGATTAAAATCAGTATTTGTCATATAGTTATATCGTATGGTAAAATCAGTATTTATCAATTATTTTAAATGATATATATATATATATATATATATATATATGGGGATGTGACATGTGGTATCACAACACTCAGGTTACAAAACTGAGGCCTCTAGAAATTAATGATTAACAACATTTGTGTGATGTACATAGATAGGGACAAATGTAGCTAGTATGGGAAGAAAGGGAACGATACCACACCGAACGGTGACAAGGATGGGAGAAGCAACCTTCCAGGAGACCAATCGTGAGGTATGGGTACAACTGAGAGAAGAGTCGTGGAATGCTAATACTGCAATCCTGGAAACTCTCCAAGATTTAAAAGACGAAATGGCTTGACTGTGAGCAGACAATGAATGGTTGATGCAGGAACAAGAAAAGATCATGAAGAGTATGTCGGAGAGACAGAATTAACAACAAACAATTCCCAGTCCTGAGCAGGGAAACATGACTGGAGAAAAATAATTTCATACTGAGAGAGCAGAAACTGAAGGTGGTGAAGAGAACCAGGAAGAAGAATCTGGTAATGTATCAGAACACAACAAGCACAAGAGACAAAAAGTAGAACTTTAGGGAGAGTTTTGGAAGATAAGACCTCCACTCTTTGATGGCGAACAAGAGCAGGTAGAAGAAGCTTTTCTCATCAACATGAAAAAGTATTTCCAGCTGTTTGAATATGATTATAACTTAAAGGCTCATTTGGCCATCTTTTAGTTGCAAGGAAAAACTACCTTGTTGTGGGAGGAAGTAAAAACAGTTTGTGGTGTAAACAAACAGAGCATAACATGGGACAAATTTCAAAAATATTTTAAGGAAAAATATCTAACTAAAAGATTTTATGATGATAAAGCCAAGGAGTTTCATGACATTCGATTGGGACAACTATCTATGGATGATTTCATAACCAAGTTCACATCCTTACTGCAATATGTCCCATACATATGGGAAGAAAAGGCTAAGGTGCAGATTTGTCAGTAGCTTGTCGTTGTTTATGAATGAGCGCCTTGAGTTCGATAACCAAAAAACCATGGATAAGGCCATATAGAAGGCTCGAGTATGCTACCAGCAAAATAAGAAAAAAGGGGAAGGAGGTAAGAAATGGAATGACAAAAAGGGGAGTAAATTTTCCTCCAGCAATAAAGTAAATAATTTTATGGTCAATAAACCCCCTAGAGGGCAGATGAATAAAAACATGAACATAAATCAACCCAGGTTCAAATTTCCTAGTGAGACCAAGACAAATGAACAATCAGTAAGGAATGAAGTAGAGATGGTAGCTAGACCCCTAGTATAGTGCTGGGGATGCGAAGGACCCCATTATGTTAAAAAATTTCCACACCGTAAAGGAACCGGTTAGGTAGCACAAATTCAAGAAGCGTCAACAATGGGAGAAGTGGCAAGAAGCATGCCTAAGATCAATGATGCTCTTGAGGACCATCAAGCAGAGTACCAACCAACCGTGATAGAGTTTGAAGGTATGATCTTCAACCAAACCGTGTCTATTTTAATTGATCTCGGAGCTACATTGAGTTACATTAGTCCCAAAATAGTATAACAATGTTGTTTACAAGTTGTTAAGTTTAAAAATCCCTGGTTAGTGCAATTAGCTACGGGAGCCAAGAGAAGAGCGCTGGCCAAGATCAGCAATTGTCCCCTACAGATAGCAGGACAGTCTATGATGGTAGACTTGAATGTGTTGTCCTTAGGATCATATGATATTTCAATCGATATGATCTAGTTGGAAAAACCTTGGTCCCTCATTAACTGAAAAATTAAAACTATTAACTATATGGATGAGGAAGGAAAGGGACAAGAAATTCAAGGAATAATAAGACCCTTAAAGTTGAGGTCGGTGACAGCCTCCCAATTGGCCAAGTGTATCCAAAAAGGATGCCAAATTTATGCAATACAAGTAGGGTACTCTAATTCAAAATAAAATTTTGTCACCTTAGATGATATACCGATAGTGCAGTATTTTATAGATGTATTCGCTGAAGAAATTTCGGGACTTCCACCAAAAAGAGATATAGATTTCACTATTGAATTAGTACCATGGGCTACTCCAGTATCTCAAGCCCCTTATTGTATGAGTATACAGGAGTTAACAGAACTAAAAATGCAATTACAAGAACTACTTGACAAAAAGTACATTCAACCGAGTGTATCACCTTGGGGAGCCCCGGTACTTTTTGTTAAAAAGAATGATGGAACTATGCATATGTGTATAGACTAACATCAACTAAATCAGTTAACCATCAGAAACAAGTATCCTCTACCTCGTATAGACAAATTTTTTGATCAAGTGAAAGGAGCAACCGTGTTTTCAAAAATCAACCTTTGCTTGGGTTATCATCAAATTAGAATTAGGGAAGAGGATATAGAAAAAGCAGCCTTTAGGACTGGATATGGGCATTACGAGTTCGTTGTGATGCCTTTCAGGTTAACAAATGCACCTACAACCTTCATGTGTTTTACGAACAGTATATTCCATCAATATTTAGATAAATTTATGCTAATTGTTATCGATGATATATTAATTTACTCACACACTGTAGAAGAGCACAAAGAGCACCTCCGTATTATTCTCGAAGTTTTAGGAAAACACGAGCTGAATGCCAAGTACAACAAATGAGACTTTTTTAAAGAACAAATCCAATATCTTGGTCATGTCATTATTAAAGATGGAATAGCGGCAAACCCTAAAAAAATAAAGACCATAATGGATTGGCCAGTATGAAAAGATGTGGCTGATATAAGATCATTTATGGGTCTAGCCGGATACTACAAGTGATTCATAAAAGGATTTTTCGGGGTAACCTATCCTATTACTTCGCTGCAAAAGAAAGGAAAATATTTTAAGTTGAGTATAGAATGCCAAAAAAGTTTTAATCCACTTAAGCATTTACTCACCATTGCGCCCATATTAAGCATTGCTAATCCAAATAAAAATTATCTAATTTCTATGGATGCTAGCAAGGAAGGCATAGGCGGCGTACTAATGCAAGAAGGCAAGGTCATTGCTTACAAGTCTAGGAAGCTTAAGGAGCATGAGAAGAGTTACTCAGCCTACAATTTAGAACTAACAATAATCATCCATGCTTTAAATATGTGGTGACATTACTTAACGGGGACTAAATTTCTGTTAGTGACTGATCATCATAGTTTGACTAACTATTTTAAACAACCCACTTTTAATGCTAGACAAACTCATTGGGTTGATTTTTTAAGCGTGTTCGAATGTGAAATTAAGCACTTAAAAGGAAAAGAGAACCATGTCATTGATGAATTAAATAGGAAAGTTAATTGTTTATATGAAGTATCATTCACTGAAGCACAAAACACATTTAAAGAATAAATTAAGGAGGCAAAAATACAAGATCCAGAGTATCAATTTCTGTGGAAGTAAACTAAGATTCTGAACAACAAAGAACAATAGCTTGGATACGAGGTAAATCAAGAAGGTATGCTGATCTATAGAGAAAGAATGTATGTACCTAACATAAAGGTTATTAAAGATTTAATTTTAGATGAATATCACAAGGTTCTATATGTCGACCATTCAGGTTATCAAAAATTGATAATCACACTTAGAAAGGAATATTTCTAGCCCGACATGAAGAAGGAGGTGGTTGAATATTTGGCCCACTATTTGGAATGCCAGCAAGTCAAAACAGAACACCGTCACCCAGCTAGTTTATTTCATCCATTATCTATTTCGGAATGGAAATGGGAAGTTATTTACATCAATTTTATAATAGGGATGCCCAAGTCAAAGAAGCAGAACATTTCAATAATAGTGGTAGTCGATAAGCTAAGAGAATATGCTCACTTTATACCTACACAATCTACTTATAAGGTAGTACAAATTGCTAATATATTTATGCAAATTGCTAATATATTTATGTAAACTATTTTTAGGCTGCATGGCATACCAAAAGTTATAATTTCGGACCATGCTATAAGATTTACATCAGATTTTTGGAAATCCTTGTTTAAAGGACTTGCTACTCAGCTACATTTTAGTACGCCCTACCACCCTAAAATGGATGAGAAAACTGAGCAAGTAAACCAGGTAGCGGAGGATATGCTTGAAGCTTATGTAATGCAGAAACCATCTAAGTGGGAAGAGTATTTACATTTGGTAGAGTTTCCTCATAACAACAAATATCACACTTCTATACAAATGAGTCCTTTTAAGGTGTTGTATGGGCGTAAATGTAGGACTCTCTCAAATTGGGGTGGCCTAGAAGAAACTAAAGTTTTACTTTGGCATAAAGTCAAATCGGAAGGTGAGTTCCTAGTCGAACCAATGGGTATACTCGATCGGAGAGAAGTAATGCTGCAGAGACAAGTTATCACCAAAATTAAACTATAGTTATAGCACTTTAGGCCTGAGGAGGCTACCTGGGAAGATGAACAGACTATGAGGGAATTTTTTTCGAAGTTATTTCCAATAGAGGAACCTCAAGACAATGTTCAATCTTAGGGGGGAGATGTGATGTCCCTCATATATGTAAATATTTATTTACTGCACTATTAAACAAACTGAAAACTGATTAAGTTTATATAATTAGTTAATTTTGATTAAAATGCATGAAAAGTGGAATGCCAGAATAATGGTAGTAATTGTTTGATTGAAATTGAAAGAAAACGAATTGTCTAAAGGGTGACAGTTTTGTTCTCAAAATAGTTAGGCTCAGAAATTACCAAACCCTAACTACTTCCATAAGAGATTTATTCCAAGGGATCAAGAGGATGGGGGCATATGAGATCAGAGAGGAATAGATTGAGAGATATTAAAAGAAAGTGGATAACTGCGTTGCAAAGCCAGACAGTGTTAAAGTAGCTAAGTCTAGTGAAAACCAAATAGCTATTATTGTTCAAGATAGGAGTTCTAGAGGAGAAACCCTGTGAGGGGTAGCTTGGGGGAGACAGAAAGCGAAGTAGCGCTTGTCTCATGGTTGGAAGGCAAGATAAAATCAAGGATTAAGTTTAGTTCAATAAGCTAGAAAAGTATATTCTTGAATCTTGAACACTTAATCATCGAATCCATTTATTGAATGACATGATGAATATATGTTTTCAATAAATTTATTAACAATTGCTTATATATATATATATATATATATATATATATATATAAGCAATTGCTAATAAAGTTATTGAAAACATATATTCATCATGTCATTCAATAAATGGATTCGATGATTAAGTGTTCAAGATTCAAGAATATACTTATCTAGCTTTCTGAAGTGAACTTAATCTTTGATTTTGTCTGAACTTATATATGTATATGAAAGGTTTTTGATGTGATGCCTGTAGCTAAGATGGGTAAGAACTTTAGTTACTATTAAGTTTATATATATATATATATATATATATATATATATATAAATACAGAACAACTGAATGAATATATTTCTTAAATTCCTCAAATAAAACTCCGAAAACAAACACAGAAACCTGTAGAAAGGAAATATTGTGGTAAACTAACCAATGAGGAAAGGTAGTTAAATGCCACCAAATAATCCAGATAGTTAAAATCAGAGTGTACAAGTACGAGAACGAAAAAATGTAAATCTATGATAGTTTTAGAATTAGGAAAAAACCCCTAAACCCTGTAAACTATAATAGAGGGGCTGAACACTTCGACATTCCTATTTAAGGAAATTAGGTCAAGAAACCCTGAGAACTGAATTCACTAGAAAGCACGCAAAGACGGAAGTGCCTATATTCAAAGAGATTAAAATTATAGGCTAAGTAAATTCCCTTGTCGTTATTATACGACCAGATTATATAAAACCTAACCATCATAATGAACTGTTTGATATATCACTCAATAGAAGATGCTGGCTATACAAAAATGTAGCACAAGGCAAAGAAAAAAAACCCAATATAGCATTGATAGGAACTCTCGTCTAATAGAGTTTCTTAAGAGTAATGAATATCATGTCCAAGCAAACAAATGTGGAAACCAAATACCATTGCTACCATTTCTAAGAGAGAAATAACAAGTATAGAGACAAAATCCTTCGAATTACCACATCAAAATTCCAAATGAAAGAAACTAAGTTTCATTCAGGGTTTGTTATACCTCTTAAGTGACAAAACGACTCAAATATTGAGTAGCCTTTATCAAGAACAAGGAGAATTTATTACATTCGAAAAATTTAAAACAAAACAAAGGCTTGTAGCCGAAGCCCTCAACCAAATACAAACTCTGAGCCTTAAATAACAATATACATGCAATTACAGTTCTAGAGTCGAAAATGTCATTTGAAAAGAAATATATAACCCCTTCTGTATAGCTCAAAAATCCAGTGCATACCCGGTAATTAATGGCCGAGGGTTAGAGATTCTGGCAAATGGAGCTACGCCACGAAACCCTCTAGCACTCGAGCATGCAATACCTGACAAGCACCAACAAATAAGTTTAGTAAGTGCAGAAAAATGGAGTGAAGGCAACAAATATCATTTACAGGAATCATGAAGGACTCTTATTTGGTTCGAAATTAGTCACCTCCGAACTGTAACTAGAAGAGAGTGTAGCCATGACTGAAAAGCTGTGAAATAGAGCGAAACCCTCTGTTACAATGGTAAGATTTCAAGGTAGGACTAAGCACACTACTAGATGAAGAAGTTAACAACCTAATCTCTTACTGGATGGAGATCGTTAACGAGAACTAGAGAATGAACCAGCGGCCAGAAAATGCAACAAGGGTCGAGTGTCCTCACCCAACTAGAGCTTAGGTCCACAGGAGGGCGTTTCCACTGTTCGATCGGAGGAGCAAAGCAGTACTGTTGAAACAAAACAAGCATCCATGTGAAGGAGACCTAGCTGGAGACCATGGAGAAGGCTCTAGATATGGGAGTTCCGAGAACCTAGGGTAGTCAGCCACTTGGAAATTAAACAAGTGGTTAAATGACTGTACCAACTGACGTGTGGAATTAGTACAACTTAGAAAATCAAATCATACGACTGAAATTCACTTAGGGTTTATTCAATGAATTTGCAGGGCTTAAATAAATATCTAGCAGCGCCATAAGGAATTAACTATTACAGTAACATCATGGTTATTTACCTTTGTATTTATAATAACGAAATTAGGATAATGGAATTCATGTATATATATATATATATATGTTGTATGATTAAAATCAGTATTTGTCATATAGTTATATTGTATGGTAAAATCAATATTTATCATATAGTTTAAATGAATATAATAGTAATAATAAAATTATATGGGGATGTGACTTTTTTAGTGCGAATTTTTCGACTTTGAATATGGCGGAAAAATTTGAAGTAAAATCTTGATTTGTGTTATTTAAACTGGTTTTTTTTATTGTATATATGGATTGAGCACCTTGTAAAACCCTTAGAATGCTTCAATTGTGCAGGGATTACCCATGGAGCTTGTGATTTCAATAAATTTCTGTAGGATTTTAGGGAAATTAGATGGAAAAACCCACCGGAAAAGCTTCCAAAAAGTCACACTAAAGGCAACTCGATTGTGGAGTACTATTTTATTAATATAAATTAATCTAAATAAATTAAATTAGTTTAAATAAAATGAATAAGTACTTAATTTATTTTATCATTTAAACTATTTTTGGCATATTATGAACTAGTTTTATAAAAATGTCTCTCAAATCATATGTGGCTTATTTATATATTTATAATTTGTATCTAATAATTAAATACAATTTTTGTGTGCATATAAACTTTCCAATGACATTAATAACAATCCTCTACTCAAACATTTTATTTATAATAATATAATTTTCTCTGCATATATAAACTAAGAATGTGTAAGAGTGTAAACATGTTTTCACATTATATAGCAAGGGTATCCACAATCACACAATCACATGTTTAATTACTTATAAAATAAAACAATTTAGCTATAAATGTATGCAACCTTATCAAAACATGGGAAATGCAGAATGAGAATGAATAGGACCCTATCAAAAGGGATTCAGTAAACAAAATCAAACATGACCATATTAATTACTTATGAAATAAAACAATTTAGCTGTAAATGTATGCAACCTTATCAAAACATGGGAACTGCAGAATGAGAATGAATGGGCCCTATGAAAAGGTATTCAGTAAACAAAATCAACCATGACCAAATTAATTTCATTTTATAAGTAAATTAGATTAGATTATACTATATATATAAAAACTAAATAGCAAGGACTAACTACTAAATAGTACTTATTTTAAAGATATGTTGCCTCTCTAAAATGTAAAAAATTGTTTGAAATGCTTTTTCCCTCTCTGTGTGTAGCAATATGACTTTTCAATCTTTTCACTCACAGATTATATATATAAAATGTATGAGAGTACAAACTTTCCACTTATTCATTATATATCTTGTTTTTTTGTCTACATTTGTCATTGCTAGTGACATGTAGGAACGGTGCTGGGCTATTAATTTCATTCTATAGAAAAATAGAAATTTTTGTACGCAAACTACAAAGTTTTACTATAGTTTTAAAAAGTTCGTATTGTAAAATTTAGCAAACGAATGACTGCCACCACCACCAAGGCTACGAATGGCTTCCACCACCATCAATGCTACGAATGTTGAGGTGGAAATCAGTTTGTTCGCCATTTCAAACAGTGGACCAGGGAACCTCCTCGAAACAGGAAAATGGGGCGAAATTATCGATACAACAACCACGCTAACATAACCATCGATCGGTTTGGTGGATTTTGACGAGAAGAGATTATTCCCATAAAAGCTATCCTGCCCGCAATCTCACTACAGGAAGAGCCCGGGCATAAACATTGGCCACGTTAACATAACCAGCAGCCGGTTTGGTGGATTTTGACGGGAAGAGATTATTCCATAAAAGCTATCCTCCCCACGATCTCACTACAGGAAGAGCCCAGGAATAGAACAAGCAAAGAATCTGTCGTCTGACCTATATATGAAAAAGCAATTAATAAAAACGATAAATAGTACTCCACAGGTGTCAAAACCCACAAATAGTATAACACAGTTCTCAAACGGTAGCAGAAAATTATCCCAATTTAAAGCGTAGTTACTAAATTCTAATTGGAATTCTAAAAAAATTATAATAAAAAATAAATTCTGAAGTATAACTTTTGTCAAAATTAGATTAGTTTAAAAAAAAAATTATATTTACCATATATATTTAAAAAAAATATATTCTCAAATTTTAAATTTTAATATAAACTTTAAAAATGAAAAATAACAACATTATTAATTAATAACTAAAACAATTTAAATCTATTTTTTTAGATTTAGCTTTTCAAAGACTTGTTTACAGTGTAGCTTTTGTTAGCCAAGTTGAAAGATAGACATTCTACTCAATTCAAAACAAATAGAAAGAGCTACACACACCCAAACTTTAATTCATGATTTTGATTTTGTTACTAGTGAGGAAGTATAAAATTCAAATAGAAAAAATTAGAAATTATATATTTTATAGATGTTTATAAATAAGAATTTATTATTCTTTGTTATAAGAATTTATTATTTTTAACCAGTATAAATTTACTTTTTTTACTATATTTTAATACAAAATTTATTGTTTTTAATAATTTTATTTTTTTTAATATACAATTTAAAATTTACTATATTTTTTTAATATAAAAATTTCTATTTTTAATTTTTAAATAATAATTTTTTTATCAACAAAAATCCTTATTAAATTAAATTGTAACTTCCATTTTTTTAATATAGAAATTTGTGTTTTTAATGTAGAAATTTTACGAGAGATTTTTTAGTCGAAAATCACAAGAAATATCATTTGCAAAGCTGGATCTCTTTCTTTAACTTGTCCGGACAATGAACCACACTGGTTGGTTCGAAACACGTCGACAAATGATATTTCATGTGATTTTCGCCGGAAAATCTCTCGTAACCATACCGAATTCCAATTTCCGAATTTGTAGCCGAACGAATCGTACTGTCGTATTTTCGATTTTTTCTCACCAGTATCTACCAAGTTCGGCCGTAAATCAAAATTATGTTAAAAAAAGTTAGTTTTTACAAAAAGAAATTAAAAAATTGTAAACCAAAATTAGTACTCACATAACTTTTATTTTTACAGTTATGATAATACCTATTTTTGATTTAATTAATTAACAATAAATTGGAATAAAACTTAAAAATAAATGCGTAAGTATATTTAAAAATATTGTTTTGTACAAGTAATTTTACAAAAAATTATGTAATTTTATAAAAAAAATATGTAATTTTTTTTCTCATTATAATTTAAAAGATAGTGAAACTAAAAAAATTAAAATATGTTATAATTTAAAAGATAATGAAATTAAAGAGACTTTAAAATTATAATGAAATTGGTTTTATAAAAATTGTATTTTTTTATTTTATTATTATTTAAAGGATAATAAAATCTTAAGAGATAATAAAACTTAAAAACAAATCCATTATTAATGGAAATTTTAAAAATTATAATGAAATTAAAATAAAAAAGTATTAAATTATAATTGAAATTTCTTTTATTTTGTTATATTATAACTAAAAATTATATATATATTTTGATATAATAATTTCATTTCAAAATTATTATTTTTATTATTTTAAAATAATTTTATGAATATAATATTATAAATATAAATTTATATAATTTTAGTTAAAAATAATTTTATTTTAAAGTTATTATTTTTATTATTAAAATATTTGACCATATGTAATAATTTTATAAATTTAAATTTAAAACTTAACTATTATTTAAAATATAGATTTATTACCATGTATTATTTATTTATTTTCTATTTGGAAAGTACAAAAGCTATTTTTTCATCTTTCTTTCATATACTTTTATATTATTTTTGTTTCTAGTATTTTTCTCATTTCAATATCAGCACAAATCATATTAATTAAATTTAATTATATATAGTATCATTATTAATTAGAAAAAAAATGGATTAATATTATTAGTAAATTAAAATAAATATATCTATATGGGTAATATTATTCAATTTGATTAATACATTTGGACAGGTCAAATGCACGCTCTGCTCTCGCCTGCTAGGTCAAGCCATCTCGCCTTGGCCTTCAGTCTTCAGCAATGGCTCCTCCGGACCCTTCACTGGAGGCGGCTACCACCCAACAGGATTTTTCTGCCCTAGTTAAATCCTTACCCCCTCAGCGCCCTCGCCTAGCAATCTCTAAGTTTGTAAAGAAGCTAGATTTTCTGCAAGAGGTCAACCTTCCTCCAACACTTCCTCGCATGGCTGCTCTTTCATAAGCAGAACAAGGTCTCATCGGACAATTCATTGGCCTCTGGTCATCTTCGAAGATAGTGCAAAGATGGGTCGAACGAAACTAGTCTGATAAAATACAAGGCAAAATCTCCATTCACTTCTGTAGGAAAGGGTTTCTCACCTTCCATTTTGAATCAAGAGAAGAAAAGGATCTCATCTTCAGAAACAGACCATATTTCATGGATTGCAGAGGTCTATACCTCAACAAATGGACTCCGAATTTTGACCCCGAAATCGATGTCCCTAGCATAGTTCCTGCTTGGTTTCGGCTCGCTCACCTTCCCCTCCATTGTTGGGGAGATGAATCAATTCAAGCCACTGGGAATGCTGTTGGAAGATTCATTGACCGTAGTGAGCCAAAAGATAATATGCAAGCCTGTGCTCACCTATGTGTAGAATTTGATCTAGGCAGAGGCCTTCCTGAGGCCATCAAACTCAAGGTGGATGACTGGACACACATCTAACAATTGGACTACGAGCAGATCCCTTTCAAATGCAAGGTATGTCACAAATATGGCAATTTTGCCAATCGTTGTTCTAAACTAGTTGATGTAGAGAATGTTTCACAACATGAACAGTGGGAAATGGTCAAGCAAAAGAAGGCTACTCCCATCTCTAAGGCAAACCCTAAAGTTGTCCCTCCCAAACCTAATACATCCATCCCCTCCACCTCATCCCTCTCTAACTCCTCCTTCCCCTCTCTAGCCCATCGTCTCCCTCCCCCTTCTTCATCCAATCCTTTTTCTGCCATTTCTCCTCCTCAGGACAACCCCCCTCCCTTGCCCCAAGCTGATGCCATTGAGCCCTACCCCTCTCTGCTTATCTCCTCCTCCCTCTCCCTCAAACCCCCCTCTTCTAGACTCACCAGGGGTTCCTCGAAAGAGCATAGAGTGATAATGGATGCGAAAAAAAAACAAGGGCTAGGAAGGAAATGTGCCAAGTAGCAGAAAGATGAAAATGCTCAAAAGGATATCGCCTTGGGTACTCAAAACCCCATAGAAACCTACATTTTGGGGCAAAATGATAAAGAAACAGTATAGAAGGAGCAAGGAGGGCAAGCAACTCTCCGTACTCCTCACACTCAATGATGCAAGTTTTATCCTGGAATAGCAGGGGACTAGGGCACCCACCCAAAACAATTTCCTTAAAAGATCTTATAAATCATGAGAAACCAGGAATTTTATTGTTACAAGAAACAAAACAAGGACAAGAAGAAATGAAAGTAATCATTTGTCAACAAAAGCAATATAATGGTAGCATTAGTGAATCAAGGGGTGCTTCCGGGGGAATTGCAACCATGTGGAACCACAGCATTTGGAATCGCATAACATATAAATTCAGCCAGCACTGGATAAAAATCGTTCTAGAGAATATAACAGATAACCAAAGGATAGTCATCTATAATGTCTATGTCCAAACCATTACAGAGAAAAAGAGTAGTGTTGGGATGCCCTCAAAGAAAACATAGATGAACAAGGAAACAACAATATCATTCTCAGGGGAGACCTCAATCTCATACTCCATTCCAATGAGAAAAGAGGAGGTTGCTTCTTTCCTGACCCATACAGAATGCAGTTGGAGACCATCATGTAGGATCACAATCTTGTTGATGTTGTTCCAAAAAACCATAGGTTCACATGGAGTAATTGTAGGTTGGGCAAAGGCAATATCATGGAAAGGCTCGACAAAATTATGGTGAATTTCACTCTCCTCTCTTCCTATTCCACTGCTTATGCCACCATTCTACCCTTCTCTACTTCTGATCATTACCCCACAACTCTTGTACTTGAAGCCCACAGCCCCTTAGGGCCCATTCCCTTTAAATACAGCCCTCTGTGGAACAACATTCCCGCTGTCAAAGAGATTGTCCAAAGCACTTGGTGTCAACACATACAAGGATCACCGAGATATATATGGGAAAACAAGTTAAAATGGACCAGATAGGCCTTAAAGGAATGGGAAAAAAACTACTACACGATACCTGAGAAAGACAAAAAAGAGATAAAAAACAAACTGGAAAAAATTCACAGCACAACAAAGGAACAAGGACACTCATAGGAATACGAAGAACTTGAAAGAAATCTCTATTCCCAGCTATATCGAGCCAATAGAGAGGAGGAGAAAAATGGAGAATAAAATCTAGGCAGCCATGGCTGCAAGGAGGAGACAAAAACTCTCCTTTCTTTCATAAGCAAGCTACTGTAAGGAAAATTAGGAACAATTTTACATCTATCATAGATGTAGAAGGAAATATTCAAACCACTCAAGGTGCTATTAGAAAGGTAGCTTCAGATCATTACAGTGCTCTGTTAACAGAAATGAAAGAGGAGGAAGATTACTCAGATCTTCTACAACACCTCCCCACTAAGATCAGCAAGGAAATAAATAATAACTTGATCATGGAGATCGAAGAAGAAGAAATAAGAAGAGCTATTTGGACACTCCAACCAGAAAAAGCTCCTAGCTCAGATGGATTCCCCATCTGCTTCTACCGAGCTTATTGGGGAATAATCAAAAAAGATTTTTTCAAAATGATAAAATGGACTTAGCGCAAAAGTAAAATTGGAGGTTTCACCAATGCCACCCATCTTGCCTTCTTCTTTTTCCCGATTTCGACCCATTTCCCTTTGCAATTCATCTTACAAAATCCTGACGAAAATTCTTGCTTCTTGCCTTAAGCATCTCCTGCCCTCACTATCTCTAAAAACCGAGGATTATTGGCCAACAGGAAAATTTCCGACTCAATCCTCCTTGTCCAAGAAGCTATACATTCCAGCCAATCTAGAAAGGAAAAAGGTTTCATCCTAAAATTGGACCTAGCCAATGCCTTCGACAGAGTAAGGCATTCATTCCTCATCGCTATTGTAAAGAAAATGGGGTTTGTTGCGCGCTTCCTTGATCTCATCAAAGCATGCATTTCAAGTCCTTGGATCTCTCCTCTTCTTAATGGCAGACCAAGGCCATCTTTCCAATCCTCTCGAGGGCTAAGACAAGGCTGCCCCCCTATCCCCTTACCTATTCATCTTGATGGTTGAGTCCTTCAATAAAGCATTGGACCACAATCAACGTGTCGGACTTATCACAAGTATTAAATTCGGGAATGGAGTAAAAAACATAAATCACTGTCAATTTGCTGATGATACTTTGTTAATAGGAG
This sequence comes from Pinus tabuliformis, assembly GCA_031772625.1. Classification (NCBI taxonomy): domain Eukaryota; kingdom Viridiplantae; phylum Streptophyta; class Pinopsida; order Pinales; family Pinaceae; genus Pinus; species Pinus tabuliformis. The sequence goes on along the minus strand of CM062805.1, from coordinate 596,652,241 downwards.
GAGCCTCCAATATTATAGCCTGTCGATTCAAAGCCCTCTTAGACAAATACATGAGCTACTCAGGAGGTATGGTCAATCAACTCAAAAGTTGCATCTACGGTTGGAACACTACAGCTCAAGTCCTCCATAATATCGCCAAAACTTTTGGGGTTGCTTGCAAATTAGACTGGGAGCACTTCACTTATTTGGGCATGCCAGTGAGTGCTGGTCCTTTGAAAGCTAAAGTTTAGGATACTATCATAGATAAAATGAAAAGGAAAGTGTAGCAATGGGGTTCCACATGGCTCAATCCAACAGGTTGCGTAGTTCTTCTGAAAACAAGTATTTCTTCTTTACCTTTATACCAATTCACACTTCTACAAGCCCCTGCCAGTTTTCATCACAAAATGGAAGTCATCCTCCGCCATTTCCTTTGGAAAGGGGGCAAAAATGAAAAAAAGAAATTCAATCTTGTAAGTTGGAAGCAGGTCATTCAAATCCAAGATCGTGGAGGCCTGGGAATTAGATCTCCCAAGTTCCTAAAACTACCTTTTGGTGGCAAGATCATTTGGAGATTCATTAGTAGCCACTCTGCTTGGTGGAAAAGTGTGTTGGAGGTGAAATATCTAAACTTTCCAAGACAACACCTCTTGGATTACGATATCCCTAATAGAGTTTGCTCTACAATCTGGAGATTATGCAAGAAAGAAATCCCCTTCCTTGCCCAAAACATCTCTAAAGTTCCCAAGGGTAGAAACAACATTAAAATCAGTGCAGATCAAATTATGGGATAGCAACCAATCATCAACCAACCTGGAACTGATCAAATTTTCTCCTTCTTTGACAACATAGGGCTTCATTACTTGGATCAGATTTCTCAATGTGATACCCAATCTCAGATTTGGACAGGATGGACCTTTCTAGCCATACCCATAGACCTCAAAGCGAGCTTTGCTAATCTCCTAACTCACCTTCATGGCATAGCTCCTATTAAAAAAATGGTATCGATGGCTTCCGTTGGGATCCTTCAGGATCCAATTACACAATTCAAGCTACCCATCAGTATATTTTTAGCAGTGAACACCCCATGCCTATTTGGATGCATTGGAAAATCGTCTGGAAGTTAGAGGCCATCCCAAAAATTAAATTCTTCATCCAGGCTCTCCTAAAAGGGAAAATTCTCACTTCTGACAACTTGCAAAAATGAGGCATTATTGGCCCTTCCCGTTGCCCAAATTGCCAGGCTAATGAAGAAACCATCTAGCACCTCTTCATCGCCTGCCCCTTTGCAACCACCTTTTGGAGAGAAATCTCCTTCAATGCCCATCTCCCCTGGAACCCCCAAAACTCTATTGGAGAAGTTCTGCATCTCTGGAAAAAGAACTATCTGTGGCAACAAAAGAAGAACAATATCGCCAAAAGGGTTTGGGATGTTCTTCCCTATTCCCTTCTGTGGAACATATTGTTGGCAAGAAATCGCATGGTATTCAAAGAAAAAGAAACCATCACCTGGCTATTATGTAACAAGGCAAGGAGTCTTACTTTAGAAACCATCTCAGTCAAAAGTCAAAAGAAAATCAACATCATTGGCCTTTGTGTCGAAGAAAGGAATTTCATAGGCATTTTGTTCGACAAAAGTAATAGCAGCCAAAGAGGGAGTAACATTAGCAGCCAGATCAATAATTCTAATCACAGTTGGAAAATAAGGTTGAAAGATGAGGAGTTCTCACCTTGGCTCAGAAACAACAACACCTACTATCTCTTCTTCGATGGTGCTTCCAAATCTAACCCTGGAATAGCAGGGGCTGGTGGAATCATCTGCGTTGCCAACGGAGATATCAAAATGACTTATGAATGGGGATTAGGCCCCCTCTCTAATAATAGGGCTGTAGCTCTAGCTCTATACCAAGGACTCATCCAGCTTCAAAAAGTTGGCATAAACACTGCAATGATCCTTGGCGACTCAGCTACCATCATTAGTATAATGGTTCACAACCGAAATTCCTCCAATGTGTTACTGCAACAAACTATCAACTGGTGTCAAATGCTCACACAAAAAATGGCAGACCTCCACTTCTTCCACGTTCTTTGAGCTTTCAAGAAGGAGGCAGACACTTGTGCCAATAGAGCGTGTATCAGATCCATATGAAATCTAGGCTTGTTGTTTCAACAACATCACATTTCTCTAATATTTTAGAGCACTGAGAACATAATTTGGCCTCCCACAAAGGCGAGAAGAAAAGACTACCTCCACTGCGCTGATCTGCAAGAAGAATTGGAGAAAATTCGTGCTTATCAGAAGATTTTGGATTCCAAAATCAACACCCATGCCCAGATCACTAGAAAGAAGCATGAGGCCGACCTCAATCTTTTTCTCCACAGAGTTTCTTCACTTCCGGAGCATTTTAATGATCTCTACAACAGATGCAGCCATGCCCAGGAGTCCATCGACATTCTAAAGTTCATGATGGAAAAGAGAAGCGCTCCCAACACCAGCTCTTCAAGCCTAAGGAATACAGAAGTTGACAACAAGCCCGAAGATTGTACAGCCCACCAGATCAGTCATATAAACACAGACTAAGCATGCTTTGCAAATTTTGTTTCTTGTTATTTCAGTTCGTTAGAATCTATACATGTTCAGGTTTTCCAAAATTCAAGAATGACAGTAGCAAAGAGGAATTTTGTCTTCTCTGTAGTATTTCCTTGCTTTACTTCCTAGGCATAATGTCTTGTAATACAGGAGCTCAGCCTCCTCAATCTTTTTTTGGAATATAAACAGCGACCGATTATGTAAAAAAGAAAAAATATTATTCAATTTGATTTTTGATGCTTATGTAAATACATCATATTGGGAATAAGTTTGGGAATAAAATGTGTTTGTCTTTGCCTTTAAATATTTGACTTGATGGATTTTTTTTATTTTACTTTCATATTACACCCAAAAAAATATAAAAAAATAAATACTTATTTGATCCATATTGGCTAGACCAGTACAATATTATGTTGTGTAGTAATTCTTATATCTTTATTCCTATAATTTAAGTACAATGTTGTATTTTCATTTTAGTTTCACAAATAGAATATTATATTAAGTGTTCTTTTAGTTTTTTTAATGAATATTTTTTATTTTATTTTAAATATAGATCATTCATAGATAATAAACAAAAGGAACTTGATCACAATGTGAAAAAAATGAAAGAGGAGTGATTTCCTCAAGATAACTCTCATTTATATAGAAATTCAAAATATCTTAATACACCTAATTTTTATTCTAAATTTCATAAATAGTGTATTTTAATGCAACTCTCTTTATGAGTTGTCTCATAACATTGACACTGGGCCAAAAACGTGAAAATTAAACCTAAAATTTTTAACACTACTATTTTGTTGTTGGAATCAATCTACATGTAACATCAAATATTAACTACATCACATATATAAACAAAATAGTAAACAAAAAATCTTTTACATATGTGTCTATGCATTAAACCAATATGTAAGTCATGCCACAGAGTCTGGTGTGAGTTCCTATGGAATATTTGTTAATTTAATTCTATATTAAATGCCCACAGTTGGCTTGTTTGACTCTACCATACCGTAAGGGATCACATGGCCTTCCTCAAGGCATCAGGTCCATCACCCGGCTTTGGATTAAATCTCATCAACACATGCTACTACACGGTTTGATCTTGGGCATCTCCACTGCTTACATGTTTCCATCGTTTCATTTTGGCTATGACATTTGGTATGGATCTCACTCGTTGATTGGATTTTGGTGATCCAACGGTGAGAAGGATTTAGGGATTTTCCAACTACCCACCTCACCGTCTCGCACCGAAGAGGAGGTCATTTGCTACCTTGAGGTGAGGGTTTCAGCTGCATTGCAATGGATTAGCTCCTAGTTTCTCTGCGGGTTCTGTAACTTTGTCTCCATCATTCATGTCTCTGCCTGTTCATCCTCCATGGTGAGGTAATGAGATCCCTCACCTTCAGTTATTTCAGTTCTCCATTATGAGTTATGGTCAATGTCTACTTTGGGAGTCCTTTCGACACACAGGGTTAACACATGGCTATTGTTGGCCAGGCTTGGCACCCAGTGCCTCAGGCTCCATGAGGAATGGTGGTTTCCAACATCAATTTAAAGAGCGTAAGTCTTTGTTTGATAAGAATTTATATTTACATTTTTACCTTATCCATGCATTTTCTAACCTTGTGAAGGGCTCTGTGCAAGGTAGATGGGCAACCTCCGTTTGCAGCTCTCCGAACTTAGGTAAGGTTTGGATTTTTTCCCCACGAATTACTCATTGCAGTTAAATATATTACAGGCCTTCTCCACCAGTGCTGATAATGACTGCAATTGCTCTTGTAGGTATGGTGTTGTTGCAATCGGGGTGTTTTCGTGACTAAGTTCACGTTTCCAGTGATTATGTGAATTGATATTCTTTACAATTTGTCACAAGTTGGAAAACATACCATCCCAGATTTTCTATGTTTGACTGTTTTAGTTTTTAGTTGCTTGAAGGAGTTTTACTCTGGCCAAAATCTTACCTTGAGTTTACAGTGTTCTTATTTATTTGAAAGACTGTTTTGAGATGTTGCTCTCAAAAAATCTTAGAGTTGAAGTCTGTTTAGGTTTCTAGGCTACTTGGCTCATAAGTGAGCGGTTAAATTTTTCCATTTTGAATGTAATTTAAGTTTTCCTGAAATTTTTATATCTCGAGGGACAGAGAAGAGGGCCTCTCGGCCTTTCTCTCAGTTTGAAATACACTGCTACTTGGTTTCTAAATTCGGTTAAGTTATATATGTCTATTTCTGTTTAAAATATACGATTTTATTACACAGTTATATACATGTATAGAGTTTGACTTTATTACCATCTTTATGGAAGAATTAATTATGTACCCATGATGCAACTATAATATAATTTGTCTCGAATATCATCGTTCGAATTTCACTTTGTTGTTTTAGTTTACATAATCTTTGCTAAGGGGTTCTTTCCTCTTAAGAGTCATTTTGCTTCTTACTGTATTTTCACGACTTTCTTATTATTTAAAGAATGTTTCCTATTCTTTATTGAAAGAGAGGTTCGCCTTAGGGTTTTACTGTCCCCTCTGTCATGGTTTATAAATTTTATTTACTTCCTGAAAATGATTTATTTCACCATATTATAGCTTACAGAAGGTAATTATATCATTAGGAGATAAAAGAAATGCTTCATGCATTGTTTTGTGTTTTGGTCAGTGTTTTACACATTTACAAAATATATTCTATTTATCAAAAATTTATTTTGAGAAATGAACTCATTGTTTGTTAGCTATTTAAGCTCTACTGCATATGGATTATTTAAAAGAAAGTGTTGCGAGGAAGATTTCCTTAATTGTTGACTATTCTACATTACTGTATATTACTGCATAATTATTACTGTATATTACTGCATAAGTATTCTCCTGATTTTGTTCCTGTAATCAAATAATTTTCTATAAAGTAATATTATCATTTTCCAAATAAAATATGTGATACTTATCTATTTTAAACTTGTCAGTATATGAATCCAGATTCATCTGGAAAGTCTCTCAAGCTCCCAACCAGGAGCTTGACGATCATGTCTAGGCTCTTCCCCGAGCACTTTCTCTTTTTCACACCTGGATTCTATCCAACTACAATCGGCGCCTTGGGCCTCAAGACTTCACTATCCAGCCTCAAGTCCTACAGTATGTTTGACTATAAATGAGTGACTCCCCACTGGTCATTTCCCCCCAGCTCTAGGATAGCCCCCTTTTTCCTTCTTTTCCCATATATATTTCCCTTTCAAGGTGAGGGGTGTAACTGTTTCTTTTAATTATAGAAAACATATTATTTTTATTAACATTTCTAAATTCCTAATTAATCATAAATTAGGTAACAACTTGTTATCTGGCTTTCCAACCTCATTCATTGTCATAACGTTAAAGAAATTAATGCAGTAAGACATAAAACTGAATTTAATAACCAAAGTAATTCTTTCATGGAGCCTGGGGTGTTACATCTCCCCCCCCCCCCCATGTGAGGAACACCGTCCCTGTTGTTTTGCTGATTTAAGAAAATAATGGCAAGTAAGCTTCCTGCATAAATCCCTCCTCTTCCCAGATGACCTCATCTAGGCCAAAGGGCTTCCACTACACTTTAACCTGGGCAATGGCTCGCTTCCACAAGGTGGTTTCTCTCTGACCAAGGATACGATGAGGTTTTGCCAGAAACTCTCCTTCTGGTTCGATTTGCACATACATAATTCATAGTCATAATTTGCCCAAAACAGTTTATCCAAAAAAATATATGTTCTCTTAGCTTATTACCTGAATATTTTCCTAGTTCATTATATGTTGTGGGTTGTACACATAATTTTTTAGCAACGAAACATGAAAAATGTTGTGGACCCGAATGTGGCTTGGTAACAAAAAGCCTATAGGCTACCGGTTAAATTCGTTCCAAGACTTGAAAAGGTCCACAGTATTGGGGTGCTAACTTAGCATAACTCCTGCATTGTAAGGAACTTTTTCGAGGCTTTACTCTTATATATACGTGATCTCCCAGTTGAAATTCTCTGTATGTCCTCTTTTTATTTGCATATATTTTCTGCCTATCCTGGGCAGCCCTTAGATTCTATTGAACCTTCTTCATAGTTTCCTCCATCTTTCCTAGCATGTCGGGACCCAATGCTAGCTTATTAACTCGATTATTACAATCCATGGACACTCTGCACTTTCTTCCATATAACACCTCAAAGGGGCTCATACCCAGTGATTCATGATGTCCATTATTGTACACAAATTCCACTAAGTGGAGGTAATCCTCCCACTTATGTTGTTGCTGCATCACAAACATGCGTAGCATGTCTTCCAACACTTGATTTACCTGTTTAGTTTGTCATCTGTTTGAGCATGGTAAGCCGTACTAAATTGGATTTGGGTACCCAATCCTAAAAAGAGGGTTTTCCAGAATGTGGATGTAAATTTCACATCCCTATCTAAAATTACCACCCTAGGTATTCTGTACAGGTGAAAAAATTCCTTCATAAATATGTTTGCGATTTCCATAGTTTTGTAAGTGGAATTCACATGTATGAAGTGTGCAGTTTTGCTCAATTTGTCTACTACAACTATAATCGAGTCGTGCTGCTTCCTGGTGCGAGGTAAACAGTGATGAAGTATAATGATATGTTCTTCCATTTTCAATCTAGTATAGGGAGAGGTTGCAAAAAACCAGCGAGATGTTGATGTTACACCTTCACCAACTGACACTCCAAACATTTGGACAAGTACTCAGTAACATCCTTCCTTAATCCAGGCCAAAAATACCCTTTCTTGATGGTTGCTAAGAGTTTCTAGTAACCTCGTTGGCCCGCACATGGTTTCCAATGAAACTCATCGATTATTAATTATTTAACAGACCTTTGGTTAGGAACATAAATTCTATTTTTGAAGGTAAGGATGCTATCAAGATTTATTTCGAAATCTTATTTTTCCCCTTTCAATAGAGCTCCCTTTGTCTACTGCGAAAGAAAAGTGTATTCTAGATCTTTGATAGAGGCCTCAATTTATGATTTCTAGAATGTTTGAGCATGCTTGGTTGATCTGAACCTCATAAACACAATGTACCTTCCTACTCAATGCATCAGCCACTTGATTTCCCTTCCCCTTAAGGTGCTTCATTTCAAAATCAAACTCACTTAAAAATCTCGTCCATCTGGCCTATTGAGCATTTAAGCTAGACTGGTTGAAGAAATTGGTAAGGCTGCTATGATCCTTTAACAACAAAAATTTCATCCCCAACAGGTAGTGTCACCACATTTTAAGTGCATGCACTACCTCTATTAATTCAAGGTCATAAGTGGAATATTTTTGTTCATACTCCTTCAATTTTCGTGATTCATAAGCAATAATATTTCCTTATTGTGTCATCACTCCGCCAACACCTTCTTTACTTGCATCCATGCAAACCATGAAATACTTTTTTGGATGTGCTACTTTTAGCATGGGTGTATTGGTAAGTAGGTGTTTTAATCTTTTAAAGCTTTGCTGACATTCAGCTATTCATTGAATGGTGTGCCCCTTTTTTCTATAGGAGGTCATTGGAAAAGCGATTTTTGAAAATCCCTCAATGAACCAATAGTAGTACCTAGCCAAACCTAGGAAGGATCTGATATCAACAACATTCTTTAGAGCGGTCCATTCCATAATGGTTTTGATCTTCTTTGGGTCCAGAACTATCTCTTCTGCTGATATAATGTGACCCAAGTATTGGATCTATTCTTTGAAAAAGTCACACTTTCTAAATTTAGCATATAACTGGTCCTCCCACAAATTTTGCAGCACTATTCTCAAATGTTCTTTGTGTTCCTCTTGATTTTTAGAGTATATCAAAATGTTGTCAATAAAACTCAATACAAACTTATCGAGATAAGTCTAGAAAATATCGTGCATCAAACTCATAAAGGTAGCTGGGGCATTTGTGAGGTCAATTGGTAACACAACGAACTTGTAATGACAATAACGAGTTCAGAATGCAGTCTTGTAAATTTCGTCCTCCTTTATCCTTATTTGGTGGTAGTCGGATCTTAAATCAATTTTTGAAAATACTTTGGCCCCCTGCACTTGATTGAATAAATCATCAATACATGGAAAGGGATACTTATTTTTTATGATCAACTTATTTAACTAACAATCATTAATATAAAAACTCAAAGTTCCATATTTCTTCCGTACAAGTAGTACGGGGGCTCCCCAAGGGGACACACTGGGGTGGATGTACTTTTTATCCAGAAGCTCCTGAAGCTGCATTTTGAGTTCTATCAACTCAGGTATGCTCATGCAGGAAGGGGCCTTAGATACAGGGGTTTCACCCTGGATTAGTTCAATGGTGAAGTCAATGTCCTGCTTGGGTGGTAATCCAGGGATGGATTCAGGAAATACATCAGCAAATTCTTGAATGGTAGGAATATTTTCCAAGGAGGTCATTTTATTTTTGGTGTTTTTAAATACCACTTGAAAAACATATATTTGAAAACCCTTCCTAATACATTTCCCTAACTAACTAGCAATAATAGGGCACAGTTTGGTATTGGTGTTGATTCCTTGAAGTTCCTTTCTTTGTCCTGATTCTAAAATAAAACTGATAGTTTTTGTTTGCAATCAACCAGGGACCAACATTTTTCCAACCAATCCATTTTGATTAAAATTTTGAATGAACCCAAAGCAAGATTGTTAAGATTCACGTGAATGGGCTTTCCTGAGATTATTATGGGATAATGTTCTATTTTGGAAACTACCTTTCTTCTTGTCCTGATGGCTAGTTGAACTAGCCATGGTTTTGGAAACTTAGTGCTCTGGAGTTGAATTTTTTCTACCACTTTAGGACTAACATAACTTAAACTAGCACTAGGATCAAACAAATTCGAAATAGGTTGCTTAGCAATCACACCTTCACATTCAATCATGGTGGGATGATACTTTGCTTGATGATCATCCAGGGTAGCATTAATTATGGTCATGCTCCTCATCGCTTCTCCAATAGTGGATGCTTCTTGCATGCTTTCTAGTTTTTCTATCCTTGCCTTATGTAGACAATTTTGTAGTAGTGGGGTTCTTCACATCTCTAGCATTGCAGCAATAATTTTGATTGTTGATCAATAGTAGATTTATTAACCCCTTCTGGCTATTTATTTTCAAAATAAGCAGCTTTGGATTGATTCCTTGCTGGGAATTTACTGACAGGCTTTTGCTGTATATTTATTCTATTAGAAAATTTTGGGTGTCTGGTTGGAATCAGACTTCTTCCCTTCTTGTTCGACCCTCCTTTAGGTCCTCCATTTTTCTGTTTCATTTGCTGATAGCATATGCAGGCTTTCCTCACTGCATCATCCACCATTTTAGGGTAGTCAAACTCAAGTTTTTCCTTCATAAAATTAGGTAAGCTACTAATGAAACATTGAACCTTAGCCTTTTCTTATTGCATATAAGGCACATAGTGTAGTAAGGAAGTGAACCGTGAAAAATATTCATCCGTGGTTAAGGTTCCTAATCTCAACTCATGGAATTCCTTTGCTTTTTCGTCATAATAACATTCAGTTAGATACTTGTATTTAAAATTCTTTTGGAATTCATTCCATGTAACCTGTTCCTCGTCAATTTTCCTCACTGTTTTAATTTCTTCCCGCCAAAGGGTAGATTTACCTCTTAACTGATAAACTGCCAATCGAGCTTTCAATTTATCTGTGTACTCATAAATCTGAAAATATTTTCTCATATCAAGTAGCCAAGCTTCCGCTGCCTCCTCAGATTCTCCTTTTAAATTCATCTTGTAATTCAGATTTCTATAGTTTTGTCTTGTGGTGGTCAAAACATTGTCTGAGTGTCCTTCTTTGTCTTCCCCGTGTTTTTCAACTGACTCTGTATTATCCTCTACATGCTGAGCTATTGGGGTCTTCTCCCCATCTTTAGCACTGGGGTATGTATGTCATTGGTTTTGTCGATTGGAGAAAATTATGGGGATTTTCTCCTATTTTAAACGTACATGTTCATTATCTATTATTAATTTTTTCATCTCTGCAGGAAGCTACTGCATAGCTTCCAGTAAAATTACACTAGCTTGATGAGATTCCTCGCCTAGTTGAATCCAAATATTAGCGTTAGCATTCACATAGTTTGTTCCTAGTGAATTGGGTGGTCCTGGGCTCCTCTGCATTCTACCCCTTCTTGTATTGAGGCGATCTCTATGTTCACATACATGCTTACTTAGTTAAATTAAATAGATCACATTCACTACACACACACACACACACACACATATATACCCCTTCTTGTATTGAGGCGATCTCTATGTTCACATACATGCTTACCTAGTTAAATTAAATAGATCACATTCACTGCACACACACACACACACATATATATATATATATATATTCCCCAAGAATCTCAGTGTACGAACCTGAGTTCTGATACCATTTGTAACATCAAATATTAACTACAACACATATATAAACAAAATAATAATAAAAAAATCTTTTACATATATGTTTGTACATTAAACCAATCTGTAAGTCATGCAACTGAGGCTGGTGTGATTTCCTATGGCATATCTTTTAATTTAATTCTATATTAAATGCCCATGGTTGGCTTGTTTGTCTCTGCCATACTGTAAGGGATCACATGGCATTCATCGAGGCATCGGGTCCATCACCTGCCTTTGGATTACATGTCATTGGCATGTGCTGCCACACGGCTTGATCTTGGGAAACTCCACAACTTGCATCTATCCATCGTTTCATTCTGGCCACGACATTTGTTATGGATCTGACCCATTGATTAGATTTGGGTGATCTGATGGTTACAAGGGTATAGGGCTTTTCGACTACCCAACTCACCATCTCTTGCTGAAGAGGAGGTCATTTGCTACCTGGAGGTGAGGGTCTCAACTGCTTTGCAATGCTTCGGCTCCTAGTTTCTCCACTAGTTCTACAACTCTGTGTCCATGATTCATGGTTTTGTCTCTTCATCCTCTGCAAGGAGGTAACCAAAACCCTCACTATCAGTTATTTCAGTTCTCCATTATGAGTTATGTTTAATGTCTCCTTTGGGAGTCCTTTCGACATATAGGGTTAACACATGGCTCTTGTTGGCCATGCTTGGTACCCAGTTCCTCAGGCTCCGCTAGGAATGGTGGTTTCCATGATTGGTTTAAAGAGGGTAAGTCTCTATTTGATAAGCATTTAAATTTACATTTTTACCTTATTCATGCATTTTCTAACCCCATGAAGGGTTCTGTGCAAGGTAGATGGACGACCTCCAGTTGCATCTCTCCGAACTCAGATAAGGTTTGGCATTTTTCCCCACGAATTACTCATTACAATTAAATATATTACACGCATTCTCCACTAGTGCTAATAATGACTTCAATTGGTCTTGCAGGTATGCTGTTGTCGAAACCAGGCTATTTTCGTGACTAAGTTGGTGTTTCCAGTGATTATGAAAACTCATATTCTTTACACTTTTTCATAGGTTGGAAAACATACCATCTCCAAATCCCTATGTTTGACTATTTCAGTTTTTAGTTTCTTGAAGGAGTTTTACTCTAGCAGAAATCTTACCCTGAGTTTACATCGTTCTTATTTATTTGAAAGACTGTTCTGAGATGTCACTCTTACAAAATCTTAGAGTTGAAATGTATTTAGGTTTCTAGGTTACCTAGCTCATAAGTGAGTGGTTAAATTTTGTTAGTTTCAATGTAATTTAAGTTTTCCCAAAATATTTATATCTCGAGGGACAGAGAAGAGGGCCTATCAGCCTTTTTCTCAGTTTTGAAATACATTGCTACTTGGTTTCTGAATTTGGTTAAGTTATATATGTCTCTTTATATTTAGAATATAGTTTTCGTTACGTAGTTATATATATTTATAGTGTTTGACTATATTACCATTGTTTTGGAAGAATTAATTATGTACCTGTGATGCAACTATGATAGAGTCTATCTCGAATATCATTCTTCGACTTTCACTTTGTTGTTTTATCTTACATAATCTTTGCTAAGGGGTTGTTTCCTCTTGAGAGTCATTTTGCTTCTTATTGTATTTGCACGACTTTGTTATTACAGTAGTTTAAATCATGTTTCCTATGCTTTATCGAAAGAGAGGTTCACCTTAGGGTTTTACTATTCCCTCTATCATGATTTATAAATTTCATTTACTTACTCAAAATGATTTATTTCACCAAATTCTAGCTTACAAAAGGTAATTATATCATAAGGAGATAAAAGAAATGGTTCATGTATCATTTTGTGTTCTGGTCAGTGTTTTACACATTTACATAATATCTTCTATTTATCAAGAATTTAGTTTGAGAAATGAACTCATTCTTTGTTAGCTCTTTAAGCTCTATTGCATATGCAATATTTAAAAAAAAATGTTGCGAGGAATATTTCCTTAATGGTTGACTATTATACATTATTGTATGTTACTGCATAATTATTCTACTGATTTTGTTTCTCTAATCAAATAATTTTCTATAAAGTAATATTATCCTTTTCCAAATAAAATCTGTGATACTTATCTGTTTTAAGCTTCTTAGTATTTGAATCGAGATTCTCTCCTTCCAGCCATGAGCCTGGCGATCACCTTGAGGAGCACTTTCTCTTTTTCACACCTGGATTATATCCAGCTACAGTCAGTGCCTTGGGCTTCATTAACTTCACTATCCAACCTCAAGTCCTACACTCTATTTGACTATTCCTCCAACTCTAGGATAACTCCCTTTTTCCTTCTTTTCCCCTCTATATTTCCCTTTCCATGGTAGGGGTGTAATTGTTTCTTGATAACTGTTTCTTTTAATTATAGAAAATAGTTTATTTTTATTAACATGTCTAAATTCCCAATTAATCATAAATTAGGTAACAACTTCTTATCTGGCTTTCCAGCCTCATTCATTGTCATAACGTAAAAGAAATTAATGCAGTAAGACATAAAACTGAATTTAATAACCATAGTAATTATTTCATGGAGCCTGGGGTGTTACACTACAGTAGTCCCACCGATGTGGAAGAGTGTACACAGAGTCATTATGTGACACACAATCGTGCTGAAACCATCAGTGCTAGTCTGGAATGAACCTATTGGGATATTAAGGTTGTTCAACACAACTCAAAATCAAAACTTCCGTCACATGAGACGTATCACGTTGCACTTTTTCTGCCGTGGCTGATTCTTTTTGTTGGGAGGCTGGAGGTTCCTCTTCTTTTCCCAGTATTTGAGGTCCTGGTTTATGAATTATTTTATCTGCAAGTTGTTGCATGATGGGAATGGAAGCTAACAATACCTTACTAATACTCTACACCGCATGCTTGTGGTCATTACAATTCCATATATTGTTTATTCATTCATTTATATATTAAACCAAAGAATATTGAGGGAAGCACCATGCAACCTGTTTTCACATATTTCATGCTCAGCTGTATTTCTAAAAATGGTAAATAAAACATCTTTGGAGACATAAAATATCTTAGTAAGAAATTCATAGAAATAACTTTACATCATGTAACATTATTGATGTTTCTGCTGAATTCAAAATGTATCTCTTCAAACAGGGAAGAAAAATGTTTGAAATATGGTATTCAGGGTGGAAACGCTGACAGAGAAGAATGAATTATTTCATAGAATGAATTTATTTTGTTAATGAATCATTAGATGGAATTGGGTTTCCCTCTTGCATATTTTCCAAGGTTTTCCACTTACGTATTGTCAAATATTTACATATAATTTTATGTTCAATATTTTCTAGACATTGGTCCTGAGATCCAATAATATCTTTATGGGATGACAGCCTCACTTAGTGGGCGAGGCTATGAGATGAGAGCCTCAATTAAGATTACAAGTCATAGTAAATAGTAAGAATTAAATTGTGTAAAGTTTTAGTTCAGATTATTGGTTATAGTCATTTTAATAATTAATAGGTCTATTATTTGTTTATGCAATATTGTTTTCATATGATTTAAGTTAAATTTAAAATAGATTAATAAGTTGATAAATTAAATTATTTTAACAATTTTATTTTACTTTTATATTACTAATTTAATAAAATATTTTTTAAATGATTTATAATTTCTATTTAAAAGCTAGTGATTTGTTGTGGGAGGAGGGGTTATTTTTAGCTAGCTTATCTTTGGCTTGGATGAAAAGAGGGAGATTCATATCGATTAGGATTTAGAGCTTCAACTAAGAAAGTGTAATAATACTTATCATTATGGCAAGGATTAGATTTGGCATTGTCCACATATATTTCCTTTTTAATGGTATATAGGGATTCAATGATTGTTATTTAAAAAGTGATTAAAGTTAATGAAAATTTCAATCATTTCTAAGCTCCCAGTTAACAGAGAATTAAACTTTAGATCTTAAAGTTTGAAAATATTGAATTTTATTATGTGAAATACCACCATAACTCTGAGACAAATTCTTTGGCCAACAAAGGTGTTGCTTTAGATCAAGGAGTAATAATTTTGGATAAGAAGGACCTTAGCATAGAATATTTTCCATGAAAATCAAAAGCATTGCTCAAATGACGGTGATAATTAAAGGATTAATTGCTCAAATTAATAAATGGGATGCAACCAGACCCTTTGTCAGAACACTCTATGGTCATTTGTTTAATGAAATTATCTCTCCCTTGCTCCAATATAGAATTTCTAATGTTGAAGGGTGGGTTTCAGCGTCCACCTAGATCATTATCGTAATGCATATCACATCATAGGACAGATGGAGGATATATTGTACTTCTGCAAATAACATCTGAGTGTGTAGCCGCTCATCACTTCCTCCAATATGCAATTCACATGCTTGTTAATGTCTTTGATTTCCATGAAGATTATTTCTAATAGCACAATGAATCAATTAGTGTGGGATCTTTCCGTCTAGGCTTTAATTTCATGTATGATTGCAATTAAAGGTAGGAATGGCATTGAAAAAGTGAGGAATTCAACTCATTATGGTTATAAAAAGTAGTGATGCAGAGGAACTAGTGTCAAATTGAAATCCTAGTTCTTAGAGAGCCATGTTTGGAGAGTAGATTTCCCAATAGATAGTCAGCCTAGTGCCTAGTGTCAATGCAGAGGAAAATAGTCTTCATATATCTTAGGTGTCGGTGTCTATCGAGTTTCTCATTTCCTTGGCATCTAGACTTATAGAAATAGAATTATTAGAGTCTCGTGCCATGTTTGGGTTCCTGTCTCAAAATCTTAATCTACTAGAGATGAAGCTAGTGCAATTGTAATTAATGGTTGAAATGATGATCTTTTGAATGGATAATTTAGTGCTAGTGGCAACAAAAAGGAGAATTGTGGCCAACAATGGTGATATGAAGGTGAAAACGTGTACATGAAGGTGACTTTAGGCTCATAGGCTCTGTGTAAGGATGAAGGAAACACAAGCTTGAAAGCACAACCCTTCCATAACAATTATGAAAATCCAGGATTTGGTCTAATAATTTGTAAGACCCCAAGCTTCATGAGTGAATTAATGTGGTTATTAAATTTAGTTTTATACCTTGGTGCATTAATTTCTTTTACATTATGACAATAACTAAGGCTAGA